>CM035415.1:197705931-198303431 GCA_020310875.1 Ceratopteris richardii | reverse complement strand
ACCCCATGAAAAACCAATATCACGCAATGCCTCTGAGAGTGCAATTGCTAGAAGACACATTGAATCTCCACAGACTTCTATACACTTCCATTACAGAACCTTGTTGCACACTTTCTTTTATTATTAAATGAATTTTGAAGAGCGTCAATAGTAGCAGATAGCAAAAGCATAAACTGGCCAGCCCTTCACAATTTAAGAAAATATGCCAAAATCATGCACAATCCCTGCTCAAGATTGAACTTTCATCCCTCAAAAAATGTAAAGACCCATTGATTTCTGAACTCACTCACTTCAAATCACAGAGCAGTGGAGAGGATATGGTATGGTAGGATAACAAAAAATGGCTTTCTTCTGTGAATGGGCAAACTCTTTTGTTTCAATTTCGATTCTGATTCCTTATGTTCATTCTTAATGGCATTGTATTTAGTTCAGGTACATACATAAGCTTTCAAACTCCTCGGTATAGGTGCTTATTAATGAAAAAGCCTTCATCATAATGGTTTTCTTGTGTGAAGGGATAAGCTCTTTTCTCTTTTCCCGATTTCAAGTCTGATTGCTTACGTTCAATCTTGATGGCACTATTCTAGATCAAGCACATATCTAAATTCTCAAAGTCTTCTGTACAGATGCTTATTAAGGTAACAGCCTTCACTTTTGGCCTTCAATACTATAGATTCGCCAAAACAAAACATCATGAATCTAAGCTTCCATGTATACAACAATACATTTACCAAAGAATACTGTATGTTTACGAGATCAATGTTTTATAAGTTTCACACACATCCTGACCCTCCTCATCTTCCAATGATACAATCAGACATATATCACAGAGATATCTTACTAGTTAACAAACATATTCCAAATTACAAAACAAGCATAAATCCCCTGCCATTCCTGCAAGTAGTACCAAGTAGAACATCGTGTCATCTGGGACATGTGATGCTGCATGCATATATTTTCAAGTTGTAAATGTTTATATACACCAACAACTTTGCATAATACACAAAAAATGCAGGGCTGCATAAACCATGGAATCGGGACCTTTTATAAATGACCATAATATACATAATGCATAGAATATACGAATGCAGTATACATACTAAAGACAAACAGAACTCAAACAGTTATCATAAAGCTTCCATCATGTCAAACTCATAAGAAGGAACACCAGAAACTCACAGGGGAGGTCAAAGCCAGTTGTGATACGTCAGTGACTTTATTGGCAGATAGAGATGGCTTCTGCTCAACAACATCATCATCAGGTCTGCACATAAAAATACAATATAAGAAATTATAGCACAATCCAGCAATGATAGTTAAACAAAAAAAGAGTATTGGTTTTGGGGCAATCTGATAGTAACATGACAACAACAAAAGAGATATAGATTAACTATTGATGATAGCAAAGGAAAAAAAGCTACACCTATATGGCAACACAAAAAGGAATTTGCAGCAATAGCAATGCTCAAAATAACCCCACAAAGCAAATAAAAAATTTAAATAGCACAATCCAGCAATGATATTTACACAGCTGGTAGCACAACAACTAAAGTAAACGTATATGTTTGAAAGAAAACACAAATATGATGGAAAAATAATCGCAGCTAGAAATAAATAAAGTTGAGATAAAACGCAAGTGAGACTAAAGAACACCAACATACGATGGAGTGATACCTTGGGTTAGCACATAGTACAATGTGAGGTTTAAAAACAAGATTTAAATCGAGATTTAATTCGTTGAAATCAAAGAGATATATAGAATCCAAAATCAAGATAGGAGTTTTTTCTACTTTTGCAAACATAAACTATGTACTAATGCATATTTAGCACCTCTTTTATATATCTGACACAAAACCATGAATAAACACCTACATGTAGTATTGTATACAATGAAAACTATTCCTTGTGAGTCGTTCTACCTCCTCAGTCCTAACGTTCATAATGCATATACATTCTCAGTTTCTAACATCCTTAAAAAACTCAAATTCCCCACTTCTATTGGAAGTGTGGTAGGCCCGAATAATATTCACAAGTTAATTCAAGATCTTTCCAACACTAAGACCTTACCACATAACACACCTTGACTAAATCAAATGAGATGAATGACAATAGGACAATTTTCAACGTGTGGCAGCTGAATGCTAACAACACACTAATTAAAATGCTAAATGTCAATATAAAATGTGTGCAATGATACAAAACTGAATATACGCTGAATATAAAGGGTTCGAAGTACAAAATGCAGATAAAGAGTGCCTAAGAGGTATTATGCGAGAGAATATATGCAATATGAAGTGTCAAAAACAGTAATTACAGCAAACCCTAATCTGAAATTAAGTCTTATCTCATGTTGAGAAGCAGGTATGCAGGTATGCAACTTTCACTTGTTGAGAAGCAGGTATGCAACTTTCACTTGTTGAAGAGGTTGGTAGAAACCTTGCACAGCAGCAACATATGAAGAAACCCTAATTTAATAAATCAATACTCACAAAATCAACATGTACACTATGGTAGTGTGAAGAAGAGCTGTCAAAAACAACTCCAAATCTGCAACTATCTCCTTCAAGAGTCCTAGCTCAAAACCCTAGAGCTTGTGTGACGATAGCTCACAAAACTTGATTATTAGAGTGTCCATGGATTGGTTTAAATATAGCTTTAGCAAACCCACGAAAGAAGCTCTAAAAGCTCCAAAACAGCCATCTCATGAATCACCGCGCGAATCCTGTCAAAAAATTCAGAGCCTTGGTTTTTTCTTTTTTTTTAAACGATTTTTCTAGTTGCTTTTTTATGGTTTTTGGATTGAGATAATAATAGCTACTAGATTTGATGCCGATTAAATCCTGACCATTGATTAAAAATTAGGTAAAAATCTAATTAGGGCAAAAAACTACGGTTTGACTTTTCGACCACTTTTAGGAGGCGGATGGTGGAATGTTATATACCATTAGAAAGCTCTCAATGAGTACTTTCCAATAAGACAATAAAACTTTTTGACCATCTTTGACCAAAATTTGACAAGTCCCAATTTTAGGGTTGCCAAAATTTTGGGACTTTTGATTCTATTCTGATATTGTTTTCCAACCACTACTTTCAAGTTTAAACTTTCAACATTTTGTTGAGGGTTCCATGCTCCACCCTTTTGTCCAAACTCTAAATCATTCTCATGCAAGTTCATTTATCCCACATGCAAGAAGATTAGCCCTCTACTCCATATAAGGAGGGTCCATAGTAAAAAAAACTCACGAATTATTGCCCAAAAATAAAATTTGTATAATTCCTTCGCGAGATAATTCGTTGGGCACGAATTTTATCAATTTTTTTCATGCAAATTTTTTGAAGATATTTTTAAGTTGCATTTCTTTAGTTGTGATAGTGAGAATATTATACATGATGACGTTTGCTTTTGAATCTTAATTGTTTTGTTAAGACATGTCACATGAGCCATGAACCATGATAGATTTTCATCTATGATGTATTATACTTTCATGTAATGGTCTATGATTCTAATGTTTGTCATCTATGATCTTATGTATTATGTGTGGTATTTTAAGTTTATAATTTTGACAATGATGATAAATCATGATCATGATCATGAGTTAATGTCAATTAAATAATGAATGATCCAATGATGAAATCTGTTTTGAATTATTATTAATTTTGCACTAAGATGTTCACGCACGTATTCTGATTAGTTATCCAATATTATTCATAATTTCATACATGGATCATACATACATACATACATACATACATACATACATACATACATACATACATACATACATACATACATACATACATACATACATACATACATACATACATACATACATATATATATATATATATATATATATATATATATATATATATATATATATATATATACACACACACACACACATATATATAAACACACACAGACATATACATATACATTTATGTATATGTCTATGTTTATGTCTATGTTTATGTCTATGTTTATGTCTATGTTTGTGTATGTGTGTATGTGTGTGTGTATATACACACACACACATAAACATAGACATATACATAGACATATACATATACATATACATATACTTATACATATATACGTATATACATATACATATATGCATATACATATATACATATACATATATACACGTCAATATACACATACACATACACATACACATACACATAAACATACACATACACATACACATATATACACAACACATACACATACACATACACATACACATACACAAACACAAACACAAACACACACACACACATACACAAACACATACATACACACACACACACACATACACATACACATACACATACACATACACATACACATACACATACACATACACATACACATACACATACACATACACATACACATACACATACACATACACATACACATACACATACACATACACATACACATACACATACACACCATAGTTAGCCAGGTACGATCCGTACGACAGGTACGATCCGTACGACAGGTACGATACGTATTAGTACTATACTAGGTACGTACTAATCATGAGGTACGAATCCGTACGATATTAGTACGAAATGTTTTTTTCCTCTTTTTTTAATTTTTTTTTTTGAAATTTTATAAGCTATATGTAAAATCCATATATACATAGCTAATCTAGTAAAGATGGATGTGAAATATCTCCATAATATATATGTCATATATACATGACGCATGTAAGTTATGCCGCATGCGCAATGTGCATCTATGATTCAGACAATGACAAAATGTGTAATGTTAACATTATCATTTATGCAATGCAATTTTACTAATTTGCATTTTGTGCATTGTGCATTAGGCAATGTGCATTTACCATTCAAATCGTGCATCATTTATTTCACTACTTTGGACTCACATGTGCATTGTAATTTATGCATCATCACTTGTGTAGCATGCTATGTGCAATAATGGTGTCAATGATCAACAATCAAACTTCAAAGTTTCAATCAAAATATATAAATTATAACTTATAATCATGGCACATGCCTTGAGTCACACAAATTATAATACATCATCATCATCAATCATAACTCATGACTCATGAGTCATCAATAAATTATAATCACTAATGTCCACGGACCACAATCATAAAAAAAAATGCAAACTATCATAATGTCATAAATGTCAAATGATATATCATAAATCACAATACATATGAATCATGAATCATGATCATCAATGATCACTCAATGTCATCATCAGAGTCACCTGGCTCATCTAAAGAATCCTCTGATGTCATCTCATAAGTAGATGACATTGGACTCTCTATGGGACTAATAATATTCCCCTCATCATCAAACTGAGAGGAATGATGTCGAGCAGGTAAGATCGTCCTCCTCATATATGTGGCTGTATGTAGGGGTGCTCTGCTCGTACCGGCCTCCTCTCCATGCATACTGGTGGAACTCGATCCACGTCGAATGATCAAGCCCTTCCCACGGACCACTCTGATGCCTCTACTGGTACTGGTACGGCTCCGAGTTTGCCTCACATCTATAGAGGATAGCTCTCTATAAAGCTCAGCAAATAGGAAGTCCTCATCATCCTCATGCATCTCATCTCCTGGGCGAGGCATGGTGCTCAATAATGGCCAAAATGTATCTACATCAACCTAAAATAAAAAGAAATTTCAGATAGTCATTAAAAATTCATACATTATAATTTATAATGTATAATTTATATATAAAAATTAAATTACACTTACTTGCTTCAATGTCTCCATGTTTGGTATGTTCTCCAACATCCTCAAGTTAGTACGGCAGTAAATCAACTTCTCCATCTGCTCAGGGCTAAGTCTATTCCTTACTTTTGTATGAATAAGAGAAACGGCACTCCAGTTTCTCTCACAGGCTCCGGATGAGCAATCCTGTGAGAGAACCCTAATAGCAGATGTAGATAAAGTGGAGAAGCTGAATCCAAAATTCTGCCACCAAAAAAGAGGCTTCGCCATCGAAGCCCTATTCCAACATGAAGGGAATGTGAATGCCGAGTTTCCTCTCTCATCCAAGTAACAACTGATCTCCTCTAACATCTCATTATGCAAGTGAGAGAGAATAACACGTGACATGTATGAAAGTCTATCTGAAAGTAACTCGATATCTGTATATAGCGCGGGGCTTTTAAATGCAGGATGCAATAGACCCGTAAATCCATGAATGGGTCTATGCATCCATGTCCATCTCCTCAATGTAACCTAATGAAAAAAGAAATAGCTTATAAGTGCTTCAAAATTATCAATTAAGGAATGCAACATGCTTTTCAATTTAGTAATTTACAAATGACAATATTTCTTACCTCAAGCACCTCATTGACTTGCTCCGTAGTGACAAGAGTGGCTGCCCTAATATCATCTATGGCTCTCCTCATCATATGTATGAGGAGCCCCAATGTGGCACCCTCACAATCTGTCATGCGTAAAACTCTATAAATAGGTGTCAAAATATTTAAGACAGCTTTCACATTCTCCCAAAACTCCTCATCCAAGCATAGCCTCTACATGCTCTTTGATTCTTCCAATGAGCTCTCATCCCAATCATTCCATAGAGGAGAGACCACTGTCTAAGAGGGATTCTGACCTCAAGAAGGAGTGAAAGCACAATCCACATATGCAAAGCGAGTGGTAGCGGGCTTTTTGATTTCAAGTTTACTATGCTATCTAAACATGGATAACACTTTCCCTTTCTGTGTGAAAAATGTCACCATGCTAGAGGCTTTTTGTGTGCAAGCCTTTACCCATGAAAGCTTCCCTGCAAATAGAAACATCCACACATACATCATGATAATGATCCATGAAAGCCAGAAACATATTGACACATGCCACATGCACATGCCACATGCACATGCACATGCACATGCACATGCACATGCACATGCACATGCACATGCACATGCACATGCACATGCACATGCACATGCACATGCACATGCACATGCACATGCACATGCACATGCACATGCACATGCACATGCACATGCACATGCACATGCACATGCACATGCACATGCACATGCACATGCACATGCACATGCACATGCACATGCACATGCACATGCACATGCACATGCACATGCACATGCACATGCACATGCACATGCACATGCACATGCACGTGTGCATGCATGTGCACATGTGGATACTAGATCTACATGATTCATGAAGCATGATAAATTTTAAAAACTTTACATAAAAAATAGAATTACCTGTATCCTCCATCAATAGATCAAGGCAATGTGTAGCACAAGGAGTCCATACAATATGCTTATATTCTTCCTCTAAGAGCTTTCCCATATGCCGACAATTGCTCGCATTGTCGGTTACAACTTGCACAACATTTTCCGCTCCCACCTATGCATATATAATATATTATCAATGATCATTAATGAAAAAAGCTGAAAAAAAAAAAAATCCAAAAATAACAAACAAAATTAAAGATTTTACCTCCTCTATTGCTTTCTTGATGTGCCGATATATGAAAGCTCTGGTGGTCTTCTTGCCTTTTTTGCCCACATCTACCGCACGTAGAAAAAATGTACCAATTGGGCATGATACAAGAATGTTAATCATGCTCCTATTCTTTCTATCTCTCCATCCATCGGAGAGGATCGTGCATCCATATCTAGACCATTTCTCTCTCATAGGAAGAAGAGAGAGATCAATTTTCTTCTTCTCTTCATCAATTTTTCTTCTTCTTAAATCTGAATAAGAAGGCCCCGTCCATCCTTGACATGGGCCTACCTCTGAGATTGCCTTCACAGTAGCCTTCCATTGCTTTGAATTCAAAAGATTAGAAGATAAATTTTCTAGAATTACCAATTTTGTGATCTCCGAATCCGCGATCTTTTGCTTCTCCTTGAGCCATGTGAGAGATGTCCTCGTATGCCTCGGAGCATCTCCTAATTCACCTTGCCTTTGATATGTAGAAGTTCTCACCGTTGGTGATTGTAAAATATTTGGTGTATTTGATGCTTGAAAATGTGATTGGGCATCTTGTGATGTTTCAGGGACATTTGAGTGGGTTGATGGTTGAGGAGGAGAAGCATTATACCCTCTTACATGTGAAGGGCCACCGGATGAAAGGCCCAAATGCTTACGTCTAATATCATTGGCAATGTGGTCCGGTATTTCTTTGCATGCCGCCACTTGCCCGCCAACCTTTGTGAGGTGTTGTATGAGCCTTGTAGCTCCACTAGTGTACCTCTTTCCACAATATTTGCATGTCCAATGGTGTGAATTGGACTTCTTGGTGTCCTTTTCAACACCAATGCAATGGAGAGTGAAAGCTTCATGTTTATCTTTCACCATTGCTATTGGACAATTAAGGGTTGCACATAAAGTAAAATGTGGTGTGTGTGAAGCTTGGAATGCTAAAAGAGATAAATGGAATGATCGGCAAGATGAGGGAGGACCCTAGGTAGGCTTTAGAGAAGCTTAGGAGGGTAAAGAGGAGGTGTAGGACCACCTCAAATCAGCAAAAAGCACACAGTCGAAGCGCGGGAGCCAAAAACCCGAGAGCGAGAAGGTTCAAATGAACCGTTTCACGCGTCAAAAGCCGAGTAAGTAAATTTTTTTGATTTTCGTACGAGTACGTACGATAGGACTCGTACGTACGATTTGACTCGTACGCGTACGAGTACCAACTACGTACGATTTCAACATGGTAGCAGAGGTTGCAGAGCATAGGTTTTTCTTTTGGAAGCATTTCCTTTTGAATTTTTGTTCCTAACATCTTCAAAATTATCAAGTAGTTTTTTTTCCCTCTCTTCCTCCCATTTCACATCTTTCAAATAAAAGAGCTCTTAATCACTATTTTCCTTCATCATTTAGCATCATAAACATCATTTCTTTTGTAATTGTTTTCTCATCATCGCCCTTTCGTTTGTTGAAAGTTGTATTCGTTAGCTTATCATTTTCCACTTTTTACCATTTGGATGTAAAGATATTTTGGCTAAAGGTTTTCGCTTCAGTTTCAAATGGCATCCAAACCATTCCATAACATGTCACTGTTGGAAATAGTAACCTTCCGCATGAGGGTTGCACATATTCTTCACGAAAATTGCAAAGAAGATCAGCTTTTGGGTAAAGTCAAACTTGGTCAAATCAAGCTAAAATATAGTCAAAATAATCAAATTTTGCAAGGATTTTTTACTTCACATTTGGATAGTACTCTTTAAGAGCTTTCACATGATATATGACACATAACATTTGGGACAAATTTTCGGGCTCAAAAGTCAAACCCTAAAATTTATGTGAAGAACACTTTTTATGTGTGAAAAGCACCTTTTAAAAGTGAAAAGCAATATACCATATAATTTTGACCCAAACAATATCAAGAATTATTAAAAAACCCAAAATTAGAATTTCCATCATTTTCGAAATTAGGGTTTTCGAAAATTACAGAACCTTGCTTTTTGAGTTTTTTCACACTTCGAAAGGCATGTTTTAGCTAGTCTATATATATTATAAAGACATAGCTTTGGCCACTCTTTTCATCATCTTTTGGATACTCAGCTTGGAGCTAGGCTATGGAGCTCTCTCTTCAACCTTGGTGGAATTGGATTTAGGGTTTTCTCCTTCTTCAACAAGGAGGGAAGCAACTAGGGTTTGTGTCTCTTCTTCAATCACAAGGAGAACAAACTTGAAGCTTATTTACACTTGGAAGAGATCATCTTCTACATATGGAGATTGTAAAGTTGTGAAGATATGCACCATTATGTGCATTTTTATGCATATTTTTATGATCCTTTATAACATTCATATGCATCATGTTTTGGAATATATGGCACATATGTGGAGATTTGCTCCATCTCTCTATGACTTTGACTATTCTCTCACATGTATTTCATTTTTGGCTCTATAGTGATTATGGTCCTTAAAAGCAACATATAGAAAGATAAGAAGAACATGACAGACACAAGTCAAGCTCAATTCATTGTTTCGCAGTCCCTAAAAAAAACACAATTGTAAGATGCTTGTTGAATACATGAACAAAAAGAAGTTAGCTTCAAGAGAGTCCATATCAGTTCTATTTGACTCCAAAAGCAATCACACATATTTTGTAGATGTTCTTATTATCTAAGAGGTCACATTCACGATACTTACACACCCACCTCCGTGTTCCCGAGCCAGAAACATTAGCATTTACCAATTCATGGCTTGAAGTGTGAAGGGCCCAAAGGTGGGAAATAATACGAGGCATAATGGAGGAAAAAGCAAAGACCACAAGCCTTAAGGTGTCGAATGAGACATGTAGTTGTGCTAAATGTTTTTGCACGATACTTACACACCCACCTCCGTGTTCCCGAGCCAGAAACATTAGCATTTACCAATTCATGGCTTGACGTGTGAAGGGCCCAAAGGTGGGAAATAGTACGAGGCATAATGGAGGAAAAAGCAAAGACCACAAGCCTTAAGGTGTCACGTGTGTGGAAAGCTGAAGAAAGAGGGTGTGTGGACCTCAAGGGGATTGGAGCAAGCTGCAAGTGTGTGCCACTCTGCGGAGCAAGGGAGCAAGGGAGCAAGGGAGCAAGGCTGAACTCTCGCGCGGAAGAGACTTGAGAGAATGTGAATGCAGCCAATCGAGGGTTTTTTTAACTTCTGGAATTTTTTCGGCAGAAAAATCATGGAGAACCGGATATTTCGGTACGCACCGAATGGCACACACCGAATTGATCAACATCTTCTATTCCTACATCACCTCTTGATTTACCAACTTATGAAGTTGAAGAAACTTCAAGAGCTCGAGAGGAAAGAGACCCAAAAAAACAAGATGTTACACTAGTTTTCAAGTCACTTCCAGAGTAGCTTTTACAAATAATGCAGGATAGTGGTACAAGAAGACTAATAAAGAAAGATCATGCAATTCAGATGAATTATGAACATTTTGAGATTCATAACATTCTTGCATTAACTTGAGTTGAGAATGAACCAGCTAGTATCAAAGATGCATCACAAAGTCCTCTTTGGAAGATTAAGAGGAGATTGATTCTATTCATAAGAATCAAACATGGAAAGCTTTATGAGTTACCACAAGGTAAGAAAGCTATTGGTGTTAAGTGGACCATCAAGATCAAAAAAAAAGATAGTCCAATTGACAAATACAAAGCCACATTAGTAGTCAAAGGTTATGCACAAAAGAAAGGTATAGACTATGATGGAACATTTGCACCTACTTCTCGAATGACCATGGTCAGGATAGTTCTCTCTCTTATTTCATTTATACCATTTAGATATGAAGATAGCTTTTCTTAACGGTGATCTACGTGAAGATGTTTATGTTCAACAACCAAAAAGTTTCAAAGAACCAGATAAAGAACACTTAGTTTGCAAGCTTATTAAAGCTCTTCATGGTTTGAAGCAAGCACCAAGGGCTTAGTATGAAAAGATTCACTTATATCTTTGAAAACTCTAAAGCTTCTCCTACCCTCTATGTTAGGTCACAGACACATGCCTTGATCATCATCATCATTTATGTCGATGATATGATTATGATAGGTCCTAAGGACTCAAAACTTCAATTCTTCAAGTCACAATTTAAGCACAGATTTGATATTAACGATCTTTGTATTTTACATTATTATTTTAGCATTGAATTCAATTTCAAGAATGAATGTATCTATGTGAAACAACAAAAGTACATTTAGAGACTTATATAAATATTTGATATGACACATTGTAAACCTATGCATACACCTATGGATGATAATGTGTAATCACAAGCAAAAGTAGATTCAGAACCTTTTGATGCTACTTTTATGCTAATGTGTCGAGCGGGTTGTGGTTGGATGCTTGATTTACTTGATCTATATATGTAATACTTGTCCAGATATTGAGTTTGCAGTTTCTCAAGTGTCAAGATTAATGCACAAATCTCTTAAAATTCATTGGGAAACAATTAAAAAAAAATAAAACTTTGAAAGAGACTATGAACTATGCAATGGTATTTTCAAAGTTGCCGCATTTTATCTTCTAAAGTTTTGCAAATTCTAATTGTGTAGGTGATAAAGACACAAGAAGAAATACAAGTGGCTATTGTTTTTATGCTCAAGAATGCCTTATCTCATGGCTTCCTAATAAACAACAATAGCTAATCTTCAAGTGAAGGAGAGTATAAGGCTCCCTTTACAGCTACACTTGAAGCTATTTGGTTGCAGAAAATTCTAAGTTATCTTGATGTTCATGTTCATCTTCCTGTGCAGATATTTTGAGACAGAGACAAAGTGTCATTGCTATAGCAAAGAATCTTGTTCATCAAGCAAGGACAAAGCGTATTGAAGTACATTATCATTAAATTCGAAAACACATATCTAAAAAGCATATTAAGCTAATTTATGTACTTACAAGTGAGAATGTGGCAAATATATTTACCTGAGCATTATCTAGAGACTGACATCAAAAGTTATAGAGATTATTGAATCTTATGCCATTATGACATTGAGGGGAGGATTATTGGAAAATAATGTCAAAATGCCTTCAAATTGCCAAAATTCAAGCAACCCTAATTTTGATGCTTAGTCAAATTTTGATCAAAGATGGTCAAAAAATTATTATTGGCTCATTGGATAGTACTCTCCGAGAGCTTGTGGTATATAGAAATTCAATATTTGACACCTAAAACCCTATTAAAAGTCAAACCCTAAATTCTGCCTTAAGTTGTTTTTCAACTCAAATGAACTGATGGTGAGGATTTCAAGTACCAAAAGCATAACAAATCAATGGTTTAGATTCAACTAACCAAAAGCAATATAAAAAAAGCATAATCGACCAAAAATCAAAGCAAATAGTTAGATTTTGAAATTTTCGCCACAATTTCCGTGTAGGGCCTTTTTATTTGGCTTTCACACTTTTCGAGGCAGACTTTCGCATTATAAATAGAGGAGGTATTCAGCCATTATGATCACCAATTCATGAGCTCTCTCATGTACAAGCTCTAGGGTTTTGAGCTAGGAGGACTCTTGGAAGAGTATATTATGCAAATTTGAAGGAGTTTTTGGCAGCTACCCTTCATCTACTTCACATTTTCAAGTGTGTTTGCTGATCTCATGAGTATAAGCTTATTAATTTAGGGTTTCTTCAGGTGTTGCTGCAGTACCAAGTCTTTACCTACCACTTCAACACGAGAAGATTCCATAGCTACTGCTCAACATCAAAGAATACCTAATTTCAAATTAAGGTTTGTTGTGATAGCTATTTTGAACCGTACATATTCTCTCACAGAATACCTCTTAGGCACTCTCTCTACTTTCTGTACCTTACGCCTATATTCAGTTTTCTATCATTACACACATTGTATATTGACATTTTGCATTTAATTCGTATGTAGTTATCATTAAACTGCTACATCCTACACTTTTATAAGTGTGTTCTCTCTATTCTATTGTCATTAATCTCATTTGATTTTGTCGAGGTGTGTTATGTACTAAAGTTCTAAGTGTTGGAAAGATCCTGGATTAACTTGTGATAATTATTTGGGCCTACTACACTTCCAACATTTTGAACCAAAGAATATTGGACAACATAATGAGGGTCCTAAAGGAACTATGTGGCCATCTATGCATGCTGAGAATAGGGCCCGAATGACATGCAGCAAGCCCTAAACGATGATGAAGTCATCATACCCCCTGATGTAGGTCAGAAAACAAAAAGTGTTGATCAATGAGTAAGAAGATCTTCACGCTTTAAAAAAACCAATGAATAGGTCCCCTCCTTGCAATATACTATGCTATCAAATGAGGGTGAACCTCTTACATATAAGAGGCAAAGTTATACTAGCACAAGACGTGAGAGTTCCCCATGCTAGAAGACATAAAGGCCTTGCATGCAAATGATACTTTGGATTTGGTTAGATTGCCCAAGGGTTGGAAAACTATTCCCAACAAGTGAGCGTACAAAATCAAAATTGTTGATGTGGAATCCAAGGACAAGGCAAGATTGGTTGCAAAGGGATATGCTTAGAAAGAGGGCATTGATTTCCAAGAAGTATTCTATCATACGGTGAAAATGATCACCTGCATCTTTTGTTTGCTCTTATGCCTTGCACTTGGCATTTTTCTAAATGGATATAAAAACAGCATTCTTGCCTGGTGATCTTGATGAAGAATTGTACATGAAACAGCCAGAAGGATATGTCATCCCTCGGAAAGAGCATCTTGTATGCAAACTGAGAAGAACTTTGTATCGACAATAATAATTTTGACCATCTTTGACCAAAGCCATTTCTGGAAAATAGCGACCTGAAATTAGGGTTTGCTGGAAATAGGGTTTTATGTCCTCAATGTGATATTGTTTCCAACACCAAAACGGACGATGATGGGAGCCCAATCATTATAGTGCTTTATGTGCTTTATAGTGCAAGCTAGATAGAATTCGGCTCCTAGATCTTATCCTACGTAAAGTATACTTTCTCGAAGCATTAAATAATGGAAAGCAAAGTCCAAGGCTACTCAAAGTAAGAAATCAATTTGTTCATCAAGTTCTAGTCAAGGTTCACAACCCCAACAAACAGAAAGAAGCATTTGCTTCCATTGCAAGAAATTTGATTGCTTTATTTCAAATTGTGAGGAAAAAAACCTAGGAGAAGAGCGATCAAAAAGAATATGGCAAATCGATTGAAGACCAAAAATTAACATGATGCTTCTAGTTCAAAAATTGATTTAGAGAATATGAATGCAATTAATGATGCATATTAAATGATTATTACAAAGTTAAAAAAAGTTAATGATTCGCAACCTCGTGCTTCACTGGTATATTCTATTTTGTACTTCAATAATGGTGCATTCCCATGACATAGCTTGCAAGAAAAGCTTCATTGATAATATCTCCACTGAGTTTTGATCGTACATTTGCTTGTACGAATAACAATAAGCACAAGGACTTGATTCAATAACATTAGTAAACATTGAAGGCTTTGCTTACACAATCTCAAATATGCCTATTCAATTTCATGTACATCTTAGTCCTCTATGACAAATGATGATAAGGGAGCATTTTGAGCTTGTTAAGCTTGTTTCAAATAGTAGTCATGTGCTGCAGCTCTAAATAGTCGCTCTAAATAGTCTAGTACCTCCATGTTCAAGTCTTTCTAACTTCAGCTTCAACTTCATCCCATACATCAATGATCATGAGATAATATTGAAGCATTGTTTGCGAAGTGTGAAATTTCTTACCCTTGAATCTTTCTACGGGGACCATGGAGTTCATTACCATATCTCTAACTTAAGATAGTCACTATGCTCAAGTAAAGTCTCTTGAAACACTCTCAAACACACCTCTTATGCGAATTGTTGGTTTTTAAGGCCCACAATCAATATAGAGAGAGAAAATAGAGAGGGAGGCAATAGCGACAATGTACACAAGAGATATGCAAAGGATCAAAGTCAACTCCAAAAATAAAACCCTAAGAGACAAAGAATACTTACAAAAATATCCTCAAGCACTCGAAGAGATGGAAGAGCTAGAAGAAAATATGATTTTAAGAGCCCTCTAGGTACTCTTTATATATCCACAAGTTTCTAATCCAAACGCACTTCGAAATGCAAGGAAAAAAGCCAAAAAACAAACTTCTGTGATTTTCGCTGGAAATCATGGAAATGCTTTTTCAGGTATTTTATTATGTTTTCTTAATTATTTTTTATGTCAATTTTGGTCCATTGGATCTAATCCACCGGATGTTGACATGTGGCATGCTTATTCTGACTTTTAATTTCAACTTTGACCTATCAAATCTCCTTCAAATTGAACATATAATATATCATTGGATAGCTCTTGAGTAGTACTTTCCAAATATGTGTTAAAAAAACTGTGTATTTTGACCCAAAATTGACCACATGTTGACTGGCCTTTGACCTTGAAAATATCTGTAAATATGGGTTCATTTCCAACACCATGTGCAATCATCCACCTTTATCAATTCCATGTCAAGATATTAGTGACAATGAGAAAGAGGCACCTTTTGAAGATCATGATCATGATTCATGAAACGAGACATGTGACATAAGTAGCGAGAGTTTTGGTGAGGCCTAGCCTCAATCTTCATCTACTTTATGGTCTTTGTGTTTTCTACTATCTACCTTTTGTGATTCTACTTCGTACATAACAGCTAATTATTTGCTTAAACTTTGTAGTTCAAATTCTACTTATATCTAGATTTTGAGCATCAACTCATGATAAAATGATGACACTTGCGATTCCATTTGCTCCAAATCCTCAAAACTTTGGTCATCAAGGCCATCGTCAAGTTTCAATTCTTTGAATTCCAAACTCTAGAAGAGTTTACACATATTGCACGATACACCTATCACCTATACCTTCTTTCCCAATTTTGATGTTCCTCATGTGTTTGTGTGTGGTGTTTCCAACTATATTTTTTCAATCTTTAGTTTTTTCATGTGTTTGAGATATGATTCACATGTGGAACTCCGACAATCAAGACAACCTAATGGACAAGACCTTGCATTGAAATTCTTCAAAATTGTCGCATATAATACCTCTTGAATATCCATCTAATGTTTGACATAACCTTGAGAGATACATATAGAGATGGATCATGTTGGATTTCACAAAGAAGTCATAATTCATCAAACTTAACATGATCTTTGCAACTTCTTGGCATTCTGATCCAGCATAGCTCCATCCCACGAACTCATCTTGCCAAGTTCCATGCACTCAAACTATACAAGACATTCAAACAACGAATGCAAGTAACAAAACATGCTCACTAGGATAAGAAAACAATCTTAACATGATTTGCCGTCACTCTCATGACTTATGCAGAAAATCATCACATAATCCTTTCATCGCCAAATCTGGTTAATTACTTGTTTTCTAAACACTTGATGAGTTCATTATGTCCTTTTCATATGAATGAATCAAATATGGGAGAAGAATTATGATGAATAACACTTATATTTATATAACACCATCCCTTTCTGTACTGAATAGCTACTTTTCTAGGTCAATTCAAAACATTGATAATGTAATCTGATGTCTCTAGATTCAGAAAGTGATGGTCATTTCTCCAAAACCACATCTGCAGCTATTCACTATGAGATGAATGGCAGGTCCAAATTAAAAAAGCTACTAATGCACAGTCAGAGATAACAAGTCCAGACTAAACCATCTAATATAGAGCTAAGCTCAAACATTCATAGCACTATGGAAATCATGAAACCTCAAAAACTGTGTTATTAGCGTTGTCAATATGTTGCAAGGCTCTTCTAACACCTAACCCTTCATTCCCTGGTATTGTTCCACAATGTTTCCCTCCCTTAGATGGGGCTTGAAAGATACTCATTTACAAGAAGTCTCGTAGTAGGCCGTCTTGCTGGTATTCTCTTGATAATAACGCTTGTATTTTTTGGCACAAGAGCATTGTCTTCAGTGTATTCTGCAATCCAACCATGTACACATGGGAAGAAAAAAAACATCCCAGTAAGCTTGGAATGGAGCAATCCGTGCAAATTATTCAAGTAAAATGCAGCTGATCATTGCACCTTCTCCAGAGTCAGCATTTGTGATTATTAAATCGAAATTAGTGCTCCTTCCAAGGTTTTTCAGTTCAATAATCTTGTCTTTGAGATTGGAAACGGTGATGCCATTGCCCTCCACAGATATAGAATCAAAAGCGACAGCGCTCCTAAATTTGAAATGTACAGCCATAGCACGTTGTCTATAATAAACCTGGATTGAATCCCTCTGCTTTGTATAGACACAATACCGGGTCCAAAATTCCTTGATTGATGAATTAGCTAGGGTTCCACACTACTACGACCTTCTGATGTCTTCTGAATTCAGCGAATCATTCTGTTCTGACAACTTCCTCATCATTCTCTCCGTCAGGATATCTTCTCGTTCACAAAAAGGAATAACCTCCAGTATCCCGAAGCTGCTGCCTCGATTCCGGAAATTGAGAGAAACCCAGAAAACCCGTTGGGAGCCATCGCTCCCTAGAGTATAACGTAAACCAGCAACACCATCAACGTTCCCTGTTGTTAAGGAGCTGAAAGAACACTAGGGTTTCGATTCCAAACCTCAGCTTCTACAGAAACAGAAACCACCTCTTCCGCGAGAGCGCTGGAATCCAAAGATGTTAATGATGGATTAGGATTGATGCTCGTGACTGTAAACAACTTATCTGTCATGGGCAAGTGAACGCCCCTCTTCACCTCAGAAGTCTATTGTGTGCATGGACGTCGCAACAATAAACTGGCCTACCAACAAACTCACGGGATTATGGACCATAAGAGCGAAGAAGAGGTAATTGAGAAAATAGCTTTGTCAAACGGCATCTTAATTTTTCCACCACACCATGCTTGCAGCGGATGTATGTACTTTTTTTGAGCAAACTCCAAAATTTCTATCGACGGAGAATATGACAGAGAATCCTACTTTTAGTAGAAGGTCACAAAGTCTGTTCGTGGTTTTCTCATTTCGGAGGTGAGGTGCATGGTTATGTATCTACTTTCCTTGTATGCAATACACGTGGGGATAAAATTTTGATCAATAAAAACGAAGAGTGTGCTCATACAAGCTGACCTTAAACATCCCCACCCCTCGAGCTTGATTGCATGTTGTTGTATGCGGGGGTTATCCTTTCCTACATACAAACGAGTGGTGCATTTTTATGATAAACTTTAGGCCAATATAAACGCAAAAGAATAAAGAGATGAGATTATCATTCACCTAATAGTGTGTTCATACTCGTCTCAGGCCGTTGTCCGGGTGGTTGGGCCTCTCGCCTTTTGAGGCGGGGGCAAGGGTTCAACCCCCGCCAGCTACATGTAAGGAACATGTTAATCATGGAATGTATCATGTGGTTGTGCCATCACTTGTTTTGCTCCACGATAATTATGACCGCAGTTTAATCCAGCTTTGTAAACCCCTCTTCTTGTGGGATAAGGGGGTCCCCATGAGTACTATGCCCTTCCTTGTACAACTGCAATTTCAAAGTTAAAGCCCAGGGGAGTAGGCCTTGGCCAAACCTCCATTTTTAAAAAAAAATAGTGTGTTCATACAATACTCCTTGTAGTCTTTATGACGCATGACGCTTTGATCCTCGGCACATGTAGCATTCAAAAAGGCTTTTATAAAGTTTCCTCTTTCAATCTTGCCATCTCAATTACATCACAACCATGTTGAAAATTTCCTCCATTGGGGAATCAAATGAGGAAAGAAGTTTACATCGCAACACAACAATGCAACGTGGTGAGGTCCCAAAATCTATCATTTTCTTAGTACATACACTCATTGTGTGATTCGGTTCTCTTTGTTCATTTGGGGTTCGAGCTCAAGATTTCGCATTCACTCAAAACACTAGAATATCTATCAAATTTCATTGTTATGTGATATGATCCTCCTTTTTCCAGCCAATATTGATGACATATAAACTCGTCCAAGGCCTAATTCTCCATATAACTCTTTATAAAGTGAGATGACGTACTTATAACTTGCCCATCATCCAACCTCTTTTCTCAATCCATGCATCCATTGTTATCGATTGCTACCATTGGTGTCTATGTGAAAGGTCGAACGGTCACAAGACACTCTTGTGTATTTTTATTATAATTTAAAAAAAAGTGTCCTAATCAACCACGAACGATAAAACCAACTCCACCCATATATATACCTCTAGGCCAAGGGGGAAAAGTGAGGAGAGCTTGCCAAGTGTCCCCTGCACGTGGATGCTAATCCAAGTCCTTCTAACCTTGGAAGTCACATGAAATCACATGGTCCTTACATGGCTCTCACATAGGTTCTAAAAGGATTTCTCCCAAGCTTGTACGTACAAGTGCAAAGGTTTGAGAGGCCTCCCTAAGGGTTAAATACCATACTTGTTGGGGGATTCTTGTGCAAAAAGGGATTTGAGTGTTTGGAGGAGAAGGAAGAAGGAGAAGAAGTGAAATAAAGACATCGGAAGCTTTTGTATATAGATTATAAAGAGAAAAATACAATGATGATGTATAGCACAAAACCAAATGCTCTCTGTGTAGAATGCGTAATCCCAAAGAGTACACAAACACACAAGGTTACAAGATACCCAAAGTTCCTTATGCCGCCAATCTTCTCTGCACCAAACCTCCACCTTCTCCGAGAGCTTGCACTTGTGCACATGTTGCACTCAAGCTTCCAATAGGGTAGGAGGGATGGACACCTTCTATCGACGTGCACACTTCTTCAATGGTACCTTGTGCCACCTTGATTGTCTAGCGTACTGGCCCTCTGCACTCCTCTGCACACACTAGTTCACCGTTCTTACACACTTTGTCTCACACTTGCTTCTCCGCATCGTACTCTGCCTGAATGTCTCTTTCTCTTCTCCCTCCGTGTAGACTATGCTCACCTTTGTTTAGTCTAACTCCAAGAATGATACATGCCTTGAGTTGGGTGTCGATTCACTTGTGTACACTTCTCCTAATTGATAGTGTACCTTGGTGCTCACTTTGATGTTCCAAGAATATCTAAAATTATGTACAGCCAATGACCCCTATTTTGTCATGTAGTGACTTTAGGACTAAAACAAAATTTCAAATGGGGGGCCATACATTCACTTTTACATAGCGCTTCCACTTCACATACCTTCACTTTTGGCTTTATTTCTTCAATATGTCTTCCTAAGGGAGGGCTCACCTGAACCTTCCAAACACCTTTAAAACCCTTGAAACTTACAAAACGACAATCTGTAACCTGCATCCACTTTTTGCAAAACATACCCACTGTGAATAAATTGATTATGCACTAATTGTGCACCTTGACCAACTTGACTTTGATCGCTTTGACTTTGATCATCTTGACTTTGGCCATTTTGACTTTGACCAATATGACTTTGATAGGCTCAATAGTTTCCCACCACCTAATGGGCTCTCTATCTCGGACAGCTAATAGCCAGACCATGAGCAAAGTCTTGATATATTTAGGTAGTCATGTGTGTAAAAACTCTAGGACCGCCGGGGCACTTTTTTCCCTCTTTAGGAGGTTTTTTTCCCCAGCTTGTATATACGCCTATTGCCCTAATGGGCTACTTATCTTTCAACATTCTCTAGTAATACATTCAGTATTGTGTGTTGTGCTCCAAGCTTCTTCTTCTTCCTTGTGATGTTTGCGTGCTTTCGCAGACGTCTAACTCCAGCAATTGGTATCTGAGCAGTTTGTTGCTTCATCTAGGGCGTCGTCTACACCTCTCCGATTGCAGTCTCAGATTCGCACGAATTTTGTTGAGCATACTCAGGCTGTTTTAGAGATCAAAATTGCTTCGCTTTGTGGTGCCGAAATTGCGATCTGAGCTCGTTTCGACCTCCGAAACTATCACAGTGCTTGTGCAGGTTATTTCGTCTTTTGTGCCAAAGGTATATACCTGTTTCGATTCACCAATATAAGCGTCTTGAAGTTTGCTACAGGTCTAGCAAAACTCGTCTTGGTAGTTCTGTTCAACTTTTTGAGATATAGTCAATTTTCTACATCAAGGTATTTTAGTCACCGGCCATGGCTGAAAGCAGCGATGTATTTCGTATGTTGGTTTTTGAGGATAAGTTGGATCGTACCAACTACCCGTTTGTGGGTTTATAGGATGCGACATGTATTGGTTGCAAAAGGATTGTGGAACATTGTGCAGGGTGTTGAAAAACGTCCTATCACACTTGCAACTATTACAACTACAGGTACTGAAGCTGATGCAGAAGGTGTCGAAGATGATGATATTCTACATATTCCTGTTCGTGCTACAGTTTCTACTGCACCTACTGCAGAGCATATTTGTTGGGATGGCAGAGATGCTCAAGTACATGCATTGATAGCTTTGTCTATCAAATGTGCCATTATTCCTCACATGCGCTCTTGCAGAACAGCTAAGGATGCTTGGGATACACTTACCACATTGTACCAAGCTAGGAATGAGGCTCGTGTTGCTTAGCTTTGAAAATAGTTGGAGAGTGAGCACATGAATGAAGGTGATTCTATGGACAATTTTCTAACAAAGATCAAAGACTTAAACGAATAGTTGATTTCTGTTGATGAGGTTATACCAGATGACTCAGTGTGCAGACCGTTCTCAATCGTCTTCCTGATTCATATCAGAGTTTTGCTTCTACTCTTCGGTTGATGATGAAAGGTAATCCAAATGCCTTGTCATTTGAGGAGTTAGTCTCTGTTATGTTGAAGGAAGGTCAGTCCAGGCAGAGCAGGTCCATTATGTGTGTTGCATATCAAGCTTTCCTAGCTAGTCAGAAGGGCAAAGGAAAATGGAGCTCTTCTACTAGTAAGCAGAAATTTGCAAATGTTGCACATTCGAAGAACCAAGATAAAGATGAGAAAAAATCAGAAAGTCAGAAATTATTTTGCAAGTACTCTAAAGGGAATGATCATATCATAAATAATTGTCCAAAATTGGCTTCTAAAGAGGCAAAGAAGAAAGAGGTTGGAATGGTTGTTGCAGAAGCCTCTACACCGAAAACGGAGTCTGCTAATCTTGTGCAGGAAGAAGAATGGGTGCTTACTACTGTTTGCAATTTTGACCCATCTTCTCATGATCAGTGCATGTCTAGAGTAGACTCAGATGTTTGGTACTTTGACAGTGGGGCGACCAAACATATTACCTCACAGCGCAATTTCTTCTCTTCACTCGAGCCTGCCCCTACAGGGAATACTGTTACATGCGCCAAAAACTCCTCTTATCCTATTATGGGAGTTGGTAAGATCATTTTGACTATTGCTGTTGGTAGTTCTTTCACTTTGTCAGATACTTTGTTTGTGCCAGGGATCAAGAAAAATTTGTTATCAGTTTCTGCATTAGTCAAGATTAGCTTGGTTGTGAAATTTGTTGATGACAGATGTACAGTTCATGATCTGTCAAATGGCGATGTGATTATTGCTTCTGGCATTCTATGTTGTGGGCTGTATAAGCTCATAGACTATGAAAGATCTGTAAATGATTTGGCACATGCAGTACATGATTCTCAGGCTATGACAGATGCAAAGCTTTGGCATGCACAGTTTGGTCATCTGAATTTTGCTAGTTTGCTACGCCTGCAAAAATCTGAAAATGGTGTCCTCTTTGCCCAATCTTGAGGCACCGGGAAAACATGTTTGTGAAGGCTGTATTTTGGGCAAAATGCAGCATTCCTCCTTTCCAAAAGATGGTTCAGTTGAGGCTACTTAGAAATTGAAGCTTGTACATAGTGATGTCTGTGGTCCTATGTAGACACCTTCTTTTGGAAATTATCTTTACTTCGTGACTTTCATCGATGATTTTTCAAGGCATGCATGGGTATATCCATTGAAGGCAAAGTCCGAAGTGTTCATGTGCTTCAAACAGTTTTTGGTTTTGGCTGAAAATCTGTCAGCATGTAAAATGGGCACCCTCCGTTCTGATCGAGGGGGGGAATATATGTCTTCTAATTTTAATGCATTTTTGCCTAAACATGGGATAAAACACTAGTGTATAGTGTTGTATACACCTCAACAAAATGGAGTTGTTGAACGAAAGAACAGGTCACTCATGGAGATGGCGAGGTGTATGGTCAAGAGTCAAGCTTTACCACATAGTTTCTAGCTTGAGGATGTCATGTGTGCAGCATATGTACTTAACACGTATCCCACTAAAGCGCTACAATCTATCACTCCATATGAGGCTTGGCATGATCGCAAGCCATCTGTTGCACATCTGCGTGTTTTTGGTTGTTTGGCATATGCATTAGTGCTTGAACAACATCACAGAAAATTGGATGATAAAGCAGTAAAATGTATTTTTGTTGGGTACAGTTCTGAAAGTAAAGGCTATCTTCTGTATCATCCACAGACTAAACGAATTTTGGTTAGCCGTGATGTTGTTTTTGAGGAAGATGCTATTCAGCCATTGCTTTCATGTACTAAGGAGACATATGTTAGCTCCAAAGACATCTATGATACTTTACTGCCTCTTTTTATAGGTGGACAATCTAGTGCTGGTCCTAATGAGGCAACTTCTCAACCTTTGCAGATTTCATGTGATGATGCAAATCATCCCATTTCTGATGCAGATTTACATGATGCACTTGTTGATGAGAGAGCTGACATTGAGGAGGCAAAAACTATGCCAAAATGGTTGGTGCAAACTTTGCATGACAACAAGTTAGATGCACCTCTGTCATATCGTACTCGATCAGGCTCTCATAGTGCCTCTTTTGCATCAGATTGTTATGCTATGGTTGCATCTAGTCTCTGTGATGAGAATGAGCCTGTTTCATTTGACGAAGCATAAAATTCAGAAAATTGGATGGCTGCTATGCAATATAAATATGATGCTATAATGAAGAACAATACTTGGTCTTTATGTGACTTGCCTTCGGGCAAGAAGGCCATTGGCACTAAGTGGGTTTACAAGTTGAAGCGTAAGCTTGATGGAACAGTTGACAGGTATAAGGCTAGGCTTGTTGCAAAGGGTTTTGCATAGGAAAGAGGCATTGATTTTGATGAGACCTTTGCACCTACATGCTGTATGACTACTGTTCGGAGCGTTTGTGCACTTGCAGCCCATCATGGTTTGAATGTACATCAGTTGGACATTAAAACTACATTTTTGAATGGTGACTTGCATGAAGAATTGTATGTTCAGCCCAGTGGCTTTGTGCAAAAAGGGCATGAGAACTAGGTGTGCAGGTTAAACAAGGCATTATATGGTTTAAAGCAAGCACCATGTGCTTGGTATGAGAAGATACATGCCTATCTGATTGCACATGGTTTTGAGAACAGTCCAATTGAAAGCACCTTATATGTTAAGCGTGTTAATGATGTGCTTCTGATCATTGTTGTCTATGTTGATGACATGCTGCTCACTGGTCCTATTGAGAAGCATATTGCTGATTTTAAGGCTGATTTGCATGCCTCATTTGAGATGTCTGATTTGGGGCGTTTGCATCACTATTTGGGCATTCAGTTTATGAAAGTTGATGGTGGAATGGATTTGTGTTGAACGAAATATATTGCCACATTATTGCAACATTTTGGCCTTGAAGATTGTAAGCCTATTGCCACTCCTATGGAGACAGGTTTACGATTGCGTCTTCATGATTTTGGAGATGCATTTGATGTTGTCCTCTATTAGTAGGCTGTTGGATGCCTAATTTACTTATGCATTACTCGGCCAGATATTCAGTTTGATGTCTCACAGATGAGCAGGTTTTGCATTGCCTAGGTGTCAAGCATTGGCAGGCAGTTAAGTGCATCTTTCGCTGCTTGAGTGGTACTTGGCTACTTGGGTTGTTTATCCCAAGGGGGGATCACTACCGCCACATTTGCATGCTTTTTCTGACTCAAACTGGGCTGGTTGCTATGACACAGTTTGATGTCTCACAGATGAGCAGGTTTTGCATTGCCTAGGTGTCAAGCATTGGCAGGCAGTTAAGTGCATCTTTCGCTGCTTGAGTGGTACTTGGCTACTTGGGTTGTTTATTCCAAGGGGGGATCACTACCGCCACATTTGCATGCTTTTTCTGACTCAAACTGGGCTGGTTGCTATGACACTCGTGTGTCCACTAGTGGCTTTTGCTTCATGCTTGGTAGCTCATGTATATCTTGGTTGAGCAAGAAGCAGCCTATTGTGGCCACTTCCAGTTGTGAGGCTGAGTATAGGGCATCTTTCTCAGCTACTGTTGAGTGGGTGTGGCTCAGATGCCTTATGGCTGATTTGGGTGTTGGTCAGTCTTCTGCCACCACCATCTTCACTGACAATCAGAGCGCATTGGTAGTTGCGAGGAACCTTGTGTTCCATGCTCGCACTAAGCACATTGAGGTGCATTATCATTATGTCAGGGAGAGGTTCTCTGCTGAGGAGATCAGCTTGGCATATGTGCCCATGCAGGAGAACATTGCAGGCCTTTTCACGAAGGCTCTGCCTAGGGAGAAGTTTGAAGCTTTCCGCAAAGCTTTGGGCTTACTTCCTTTTGTGGAGTGATTTCCACATAGCTTGGCACTTCCTTATACATGAGTGCCAGTTACTTGTTCACCGCATCACTCCCGAGGGGGATTTGTTGATATATTTAGGTAGTGATGTGTGTGAACACTCTAGGACTGTTGGGGCACTTTTTTCCCTCTTTAGGAGGTTTTTTTTCCCCGGCTTGTATATACGCCTATTGCCCTAATGGGCTACTTATCTTTGTACATTCTCTAGTAATACATTCATTATTGTGTGTTGTGCTCCAAGCTTCTTCTTCTTCCTTGTGCTGTTCGTGTGCTTCCACAGACGTCTAACTCCAACATAGAGAGGTTCACTTTGATATCTGTTGTGCACAACTTCAAAAGGACAATTGAACAACTACCAAGCCAGCAGGAGCAATAAAGAACAATCACGAGGGAAGAACCAAAACTGAAAAGTTTGCATTGAAGAAGCAGATGTGGGAGAATAGATGGTAGGAAGGAAAGCTTAGGGAGGGCTGAAGTATTAATAAGGATAGGGTAAGGAGGGGTAAGGGTGGGGTTGGGCGGAGGTATAAAGGGAGGGGCATGGAGTATGAGAAAGGGCTCTGGATGGGGCCGAAATGCTAAAACATGATAGCTCCAAAGGGTTGACATGGAAAAATTTGAAACATGTGGGAAAATAAGGTGATAATAGACCATGTGGAGCATGTGCAAAATAAAAAGCACGTGACAAATGTGCTTAAAACATGTGGATTTTGACCAAAAGCAAGAAAAAAAGTATAGATTTTGGGAAAATTAATGCAAAAAATGAGTCAATAGGTCCCAATAGACATGAAAATGACCATAAGTTGGAAAAAAATAGCGAGTCGAGGTGCAATCTAGAGCCAAAATCATTTTTCTAAGAGAATATATATATATATATATATATATATATATATATATATATATATATATATTTCAAAAAAACATGTGAGGGGAGGAAGCATGTTTGCAATAGAAAAAAAAGGGGGGGGGGTGTGCAGGGGAGGGGGGTGTGCGGGGGGACGGGGGCAGGAGGGGGGGGTGTGCAAGGAAACGGGGTGGGGGGGAGGGTGTCATGCCCCTTTGCCTGCCTCCCTGGTTTTCTATCCAACCCACCCTAGTGCTTAGGTGGTTTGCCCTATTGTGCCTAATTTCGTGCAACTATAAATGGAGTGGTAGGCGTGCCTGCCTCTGGTCTACAGACCGGTGCACCATGGGCATGAGTGCAGAGCCTTCCCTTCCTCACATTTCTTGGGAACATCGATTGTTCCTTGTCCCTTGCATCGTGGGTAGATGCCCAACAATGGGAACGCCCTCCATTCATCCTTGACGGGTCTCGCACGTAAATGGTCAGGATGACTGACACCGAACCGGCCCATCCCTCATCTTGCTAGCTCACTCAAAGGGGATTTGGACGTGTGTGGCAAAGGAGAGCCATCATGCCTCTTGGCAAATGGTGACCATGGACTTGATGGCAACGTACCGCCGGGCTAGCCTGCCTTCGATGCCCATCCCTCACATCTTCTGGGTTAAGTCCCTGTCTTCCACTACAACCGACCTCTAGGCAATCTCAACATCATGTCTCGCTTCGGCTTCTGGGTTACTTAAGGGGATTGCCCCTTTAACTCGTGGTCGTCCTTCTCCTTGTGGGCTCAAGAAAACCCCCCCTTGGACTTGGACTGTCACATTTGGTATTAGAGCTTCGGCTCTCGGTTGGTTGATGAATCCACCATCGATGGTGTCAGTCGTCGACTCATCAACAAAAAGGGCACTTTTTTTACATGAGATACGTTTGTCGTTGGTCCTTGCTTGGCATAATTTTTTATGTACATTGCAACATCTACCATTGGTCTCTGCATCAACCATCAGCAAATGGTAGGGGATCAGAGCTTCAGGCTCTGGCGGCAACGGGTCTCAGGGTTGGCATGACAAGCCACCCCAATCTTTTATGATCTTTGGTGAAGGCCTGATGATTTGTTCATTCATGTGTTTATGGGTTTGACCCACTTGTCAGCCCACTCCCATTCGTGTATTCCCACTTGGCTAGTCCTGTGACATACCATTCCATGGCAACCACTGGAGAAGCGAGGAATGCCCTCCATATGTTGGCAAGGTAGCATTGCTCTCCGGGCCGGGGTAGCGTCGTAAGTTGCATAGTGCCATCGTAAGCAGTGTTCCCTTTGGGGGAGGGGCCCCCTTCCACGAGACTCAAATTTGGGAGCAACACAGGGCAATCCCTTTGTGCTCCACTGTAGGTGGGCTGGTTTGGTAGAGTGCTATGGAAACGATGATGCTACTGGTGCTAAAACAAAACACGCATAACCCACTTGTGGACCGTAAGACCTGTCCCTTTGCAACAATTTTAAGATCATTTGTCAAGTGCCCCAGCCAAGCTACATTTTTGGAAGCAAAAGGCCAACTAAACCATGTTCTCCTCCGAGGATATCGAATCGCTGGGATAGTGAGCACCCTGAGGCCAAAATTTTGATCAATTGGAATAAACTTACCTATCTTTTACTCTTTGGCCGGTGTGCCTAAAGTTATCAAAATGAAGTGTAGTGCTCCCCGTCGGGCCGCATGGGGCCGGTGAATGCACTATGGGAAAAATGGTCGACATGACTGTAAGATGCACCATGCACTGCATGTCCATGCCTATGTGCAAAGCGAAGTGTGGGCGGACGATAGGCCTGTTTTCATGCGACCGGTGGGTGTGTGGCCTTGCCCTCCCGTCTATGCCTTAAGTAGGTGCCACCCACGGGACCCTTCAAGGCTGGGGCAAAATAACAAGTAAAGTGGTCGGTGGGTGTGTGGCCTTGCCCTCCCCTCTGTGCCTTGTGTGTGGGTGCCACCAGTGGGTCCCTTCATGGTCAGGGCAAAATTACAAGTGGTCAACAGGTGTACTGTGGCCTTGTCCTCCCATCCGTGCCTTGGATGGATGCTGCCCCTGGGTTCCTTCATGGCCAAGGCAACATTTCAAGTGAAACGGCTGGCATGAAGGTAAGTGGCTCTATGCACCACACGTCCATGCCTATGTGCCAAATGTTCTAGGGCCGTCGATAGGCCCATTTTCAAGTAGAAAATGCCGATGTGAATGTAAGTCACACTATGCACGCACATCTGTGCCCATGTGCCAAACATCGCAAGGCCGCTGATAGGCCCTTTCTCTTCATGTGGGAATTACCTTGGCTGGTGCTTGTAGTCTAGGCTTTGCCGCACCTTGATAATTATGGAACATCAGAATGGAAACAATGGGTGTGCATGGAGTGGTAGCAAGGCCCTCCCATCACAAAAATGGGAATGGTCGCATATTTCTATATATGCTTGAGTCAGGGCAAAATTTTAACTTAAAACTGGTTTGGGGCCTTGGTGTTTCACTTTAGCTTCAACCTTGAGTGGAATGGCCCAATCAGCCATTTTGACGACAAAGGGAAAACGGATGACCAGTCATGAATTGACTTAGAGGGACCGGCCATCCTTTCGATGATAGGATCTTCTCGAAAGTCCTTGGACATAATCGGCACATTCAGCCTAATTAGCAACAAGCGTGCCATGACCCAAACTGCGAGGTCCTACACATGTAAGATTTGGCTCATGCGGAGCTTGGCTTGTCCCGATGTAGTCGGAGTGGGGCAAGCCATCCCTTTTTTTAGTCCCTTTGCTTCGAGCCAAACCAACAGTGTTAGGCTCACACCTCTCTTGCATTAGGTAAAGTTTCCCTTAGCTATGCATTTGCATGACAACTCATGGTACTAAGGACACTGCCCCAAATTCGAGGGTAAGAACACCATGCAGAGTCTCACAAAGCCATCACCCTTTCGACTTCACTGCAAACAGGGAATCATTGTAGGGCCTGTAGGTGGACTTCATGAGGACGCAAAGTCTGTTGGAGAGGGGATGGATGTCATGACCCTTCGCCTGCCTCCCTAGTTTTCTATCCAGCCTACCTTGGTGCTTGGGTGGTTTTCCTTGCTACGCCTAATTATGCGCAACTATAAGGGGAGTGGTAACCATGCGTGCCTCTGGACTGCAGACTGGCTAGGAACACACCAACGTCCGAGCGATGAAGCACCATGGGCATGAGTGTTGAGCCTTCCCTTCCTCACATTTCTTGGGAATGTCATTTGTCCCTTGCATTATGGGTAGATGCCCAGAAATGGGAACTCCCCTGGTCCATCCTTGACGGGTCTTGCACCTAACCGGTCAGGATGATCGGCACCAGGCCGAACCATCCCTCATCTTGCCTGCTCACTCAAAGGGGCTTTGGACGTATGTGGCAAAGGAGAGCCACCATGCATTTTGGCAAACAGCAACCATGGACTTGATAGCAATGTACCATCGAGTCGGCCCGCCTTCGGTGGTTGTCCCTCACATCTTCCGGGTTAAGTCCCTATCCTTCGTTGCAACGAGCCTCTAAGGCATCTCAACATCATGCCCCACTTCGGCTTTTTGGTTACTTAAGGGGATTGCCCCTTTAACTCATGGCTATCCTTCTCCTTGTGGGCTCAAGACAAAACCCCCCTTGGACTTGGACCATCACAGGGGGGGAGGGGGAGTTAGAGAGAGGATAGAGGGGGGTTAGAGACAGGATAAAGGGGGTTAAAGAGAGGATAGAGAGAAGCTAGAGATAGAGGTTTTTGTTTTTTTGAAATAAAATTGAAAGCCCGGGAGGCCGCTTTTTTTTTTTTTGTGAAAATATATAGAAAATAGACAAAAAATCCCCAAAAAATAAAAAAATCCAAAAAAAAAATCTCTAAATGTCTAGACCAATTTTCCCACTCAAAAACATAAAGAGCTTTCTTTTTTCCTTCTATTTTAGCAATAAAAATGACATTAAAAAAGGATTAAAATTCTAAGAAAATTCCTAAAAAAATTCAAAAAAAATGCAACAAGATGTATATGAGATGGGCTATGAGATAGCTTCTAAACAACATAAAAATTCAAAGAGAAAGCATGAAAATTGATGAAAACTAATAAACTAAAGCAAAACAAATTGGTACGAGAAGGCTATGTACAACTTGGACAGATTTTGCAAGTTCTAGGTTATCTCAAAAGCTTTACTTTTGCTGATGATAGGCCTTGAGCCTTGATATTTTGACAAGTGGTAGTACCTCTCCTTTCAGGGACTCTAACTCCACTGCATCCCATTTCAGCATTGTTTTAATTATGTAAGGTCCTTCCGAGTGTGGAAGCCACTTTCCCCATACCTGTGTTTGGAGTTGAGGTTTATGGAGAAGAACTAACATGCTTGTTTGTAAGTTATTGGTCCATAGATTATGATCATGAGCCTCTTTCCTCTTCATTTGAGTCTCTAGTAATTGTTTTGTAGCATATAGATGGATCTCTTCCACTTTGTGCAACACCTCAAGTCCCTCAGAGAGACCACAATCTTTCTTTCCCTACATAAGTGCAAGTTTTGGTGAAGCATGTAGAAATTCAAAAGGTTCAATGGGCAATACCTCATAAACCAACTGGAATGGAGATTATCCTGTTGCTCCTTTGTAAGCCAACCTGTAAGCCCAGAGGGTACCTTGATAAGTTATGCCCGAAGAAGTGGGTTGTAACATACTTTCCTTCCTTAACATGGCAATCAATACCTTATTACTAGATTTTGCATGTGGTTGTACCTGTTAAAAATTTCATGCAGAACCTTGTTCACAAAATGAGTTCCTTGGTCTGTGCAAATTTCAAGAGGACACCCAAATCTACAAATAATGTTAAAGTAAAGGAAATCTACAACTATTTGTGTTGTGCAATCAGGAGAGGCAATAGCTTCATGCCACTTTGTTGCATAGTTGGTGGCGATCAACAAATACTTTTCTCTTTTTGGGACTAATGCGGGGTAGATGGGCCCTACAGAATCTAGCCCCCGCTTCTCAGATGGTTGTTGATATATTTAGGTAGTGATGTGTGTGAATACTCTAGGACTACCGGGGCACTTTTTTCCCTCTTTAGGAGGTTTTTTTCCCCCGGCTTGTATATACGCCTATTACCCTAAAGGGCTACTTATCTTTGTACATTCTCTAGTAATACATTCAGTATTGTGTGTTTGTGCTCCAAGCTTCTTCTTCTTCCTTGTGCTGTTCGCGTGCTTCCGCAGACGTCTATCTCCAACAATTGGTATCAGAGCAGGTCGTCGCTTCTTCTAGGGCGCCGTCGACACTCCTCCGTTTGCAGTCTCAGATTCGCACGAAATTTGGTGAGCATACTCAAGGTGCTTCTGAGATCATAACTGCTTTGCTTTGTGGTGCCGAAATCGCGATCTGAGCTCATTTCGGCCTCCGAACGCACTATCGCAACAGTTGTGCAGGATATTTCGTCCTTTTGTGCCAAAGGTATATACCAGTTTCTGTTCGCCAGTTTAAGCGTCTCGAAGTTTGCTATAGGTCTAGCAGAACTCGTCTGGGCAGTTCCGTTCAACTTTTTGATATACAGTCAATTTTCTGCATCAAGGTATTTTAGTCACCAGCCATGGCTGAAAGCAGTGATGTATTCCGTATGTTGGCTGTTGAGGATAAGTTGGATGGTACCAACTACCCATTATGGGCTTATATGATGCGACATGTACTGGTTGCAAAAGGATTGTGGAACATTGTGCAGGGTGTTGAAAGACGTCCTGTTACACCTGTAACGACAGGTACTGCAAATACAGGTGCTGGAGCTGATGAAGCTGGTGTCAAAGATGATATTCCGCAGATTCCTGTTCGTGCTGCTCTTTCTGTTGCACCTACTGCAAAGCAGATTCGCTGGGATGGCAGAGATGCCCAGGCACATGCATTGATAGCTTTGCCTGTCAAACGTGCCATTATTCATCACATTCGCTCTTGCAGAACAGCAAAGGATGCTTGGGATACACTTACCACTTTGTACCAGGCTAGGAATGAGGCTCGTGTTGCTTACCTCCGAAAACAGTTGGAGAGTGAGCACATGAATGAAGGTGATTCTATGGACAATTTTCTTACAAAGATCAAAGACCTGAAGGAACAACTGATTTCTGCTGATGAGGTTATACCAGATAGCTCACTTTTGCAGACCGTTCTGAATGGTCTTCCTGATTCATATCAGAGTTTTGCTTCTACTCTTCGGTTGATGATGAAAGGCAATCTGAATGCCTTGTCATTTGAGGAGTTAGTCTCTGTTCTGTTGCAGGAAGATCAGTCCAGGCAGAACAGGTCCATTATGCGTGTTGCAAATCAAGCTTTCTTGGCTAGTCAGAAGGGCAAAGGAAAATGGAGCTCTTCTACTAGTAAGCAGAAATCTGCAAATGCTGCACAATCGAAGAACCAGGATAAAGGTGAGAAGAAATCAGAAAAGCAGAAATTGTTTTGCAAGTACTGTAAAGGAAATGACCATATCATAAAGAACTGTTCAAAACTGGCTGCTAAAGAGGCAAAGAAGAAAGAGGCTGGAATGGTTGTTGCAGAGGCCTCTACACCAAAAACAGAGTCTGCAAATCTTATGCAGGAAGAAGAATGGGCGTTTACTACTGTCTGCAGTTTTGACCCATCTTCTCATGATCAGTGCATGTCTGCAGTAGACTCAGATGTTTGGTACTTTGACAGTGGGGCGACCAAACATATTACCTCGCAGCGCAGTTTCTTCTCTTCACTCGAGCCTGCCCCTACAGGGAATACTGTCACATGCGCCAATAACTCCTCTTATCCTGTTATGGGAGTTGGTAAGATCATTCTGACTACTGCTGATGGTAGCTCTTTCACTTTGTCAGATGCTTTATTTGTGCCAGGGATCAAAAAGAACCTGTTATCAGTTTCTGCATTAGCCAAGATTGGCTTGGTTGTGAAATTCGTTGATGACAGGTGTATAGTCCATGATCTCTCAAATGGCGATGTGATTATTGCTTCTGCCATTTTATGTCGTGGGCTGTATAAGCTCATAGACTATGAAAGATCTGTGAATGATTCGGCATGTGCAGTTCATGATTCTCAGGCTATGTCAGATGCAAAGCTTTGGCATGCATGCTTTGGTCATCTGAATTTTGCTAGTTTGTTACGCCTCCAGAAATCTGAAATGGTGTCCTCTTTGCCCAAACTTGAGGCACCTAGAAAACATGTTTGTGAAGGCTGTATTTTGGGCAAAATGCAGCGTTCTTCCTTTCCAAAAGATGGCTCATTTCGAGCTACGCAGAAATTGCAGCTTGTACATAGTGATGTCTGTGGTCCTATGCAGACACCCTCTTTTGGAAATTACCTTTACTTCGTGACTTTCATTGATGATTTTTCCAGGCATGCATGGGTATATCCACTCAAAGCAAAGTCTGAAGTGTTCATGTGCTTCAAACAGTTTTTGGTTTTGGCTGAAAATCTGTCAGCATGTAAAATGGGCACCCTCCGTTCTGATCCAGGGGGGGAATATATGTCTTCAGATTTTAATGCATTTCTGGCTGAACGTGGGATAAAACACTAATGTATAGTGCCGTATACACCTCAACAGAATGGAGTTGCTGAACGAAAGAACAGGTCACTCATGGAGATGGCGAGGTGCATGGTCAAAAGTCAGGCTTTACCACATAGTTTCTGGCTTGAGGCTGTCATGTGTGCAGCATATGTACTGAACAGGTGTCCCACTAAAGCGTTGCAGTCTATCACTCCATATGAGGCTTGGCATGATTGCAAGCCATCTGTTGCTCATCTGCGTGTTTTTGGTTGTTTGGCATATGCATTAGTGCCTGAACAACATCGCAGAAAATTGGATGATAAGGTAGTAAAATGTATTTTTGTTGGGTACAGTTCTGAAAGTAAAGGCTATCGTCTGTATCATCCACAGACTAAACGCATTCTGGTTAGCCGTGATGTTGTCTTTGTGGAAGATGCTATTCAGCCATTGCTTTCATGTACTAAGGAGACATCTGTTAGCTCCAAAGACATGTATGATACTTTGATGCCTCTTTTTACAAGTGGACAGGCTAGTATGGAGTTGCTGAACGAAAGAACAGGTCACTCATGGAGATGGCGAGGTGCATGGTCAAAAGTCAGGCTTTACCACATAGTTTCTGCCTTGAGGCTGTCATGTGTGCAGCATATGTACTGAACAGGTGTCCCACTAAAGCGTTGCAGTCTATCACTCCATATGAGGCTTGGCATGATTGCAAGCCATCTGTTGCTCATCTGCGTGTTTTTGGTTGTTTGGCATATGCATTAGTGCCTGAACAACATCGCAGAAAATTGGATGATAAGGTAGTAAAATGTATTTTTGTTGGGTACAGTTCTGAAAGTAAAGGCTATCGTCTGTATCATCCACAGACTAAACACATTCTGGTTAGCCGTGATGTTGTCTTTGTGGAAGATGCTATTCAGCCATTGCTTTCATGTACTAAGGAGACATCTGTTAGCTCCAAAGACATGTATGATACTTTGATGCCTCTTTTTACAAGTGGACAGGCTAGTATGGAGTTGCTGAACGAAAGAACAGGTCACTCATGGAGATGGCGAGGTGCATGGTCAAAAGTCAGGCTTTACCACATAGTTTCTGCCTTGAGGCTGTCATGTGTGCAGCATATGTACTGAACAGGTGTCCCACTAAAGCGTTGCAGTCTATCACTCCATATGAGGCTTGGCATGATTGCAAGCCATCTGTTGCTCATCTGCGTGTTTTTGGTTGTTTGGCATATGCATTAGTGCCTGAACAACATCGCAGAAAATTGGATGATAAGGTAGTAAAATGTATTTTTGTTGGGTACAGTTCTGAAAGTAAAGGCTATCGTCTGTATCATCCACAGACTAAACGCATTCTGGTTAGCCGTGATGTTGTCTTTGTGGAAGATGCTATTCAGCCATTGCTTTCATGTACTAAGGAGACATCTGTTAGCTCCAAAGACATGTATGATACTTTGATGCCTCTTTTTACAGGTGGACAGGCTAGTGCTAGTCCTAATGAGGCAACTTCTCAACCTTTGCAGGTTTCATATGATGATGCAGATCATTCCATTTCTGATGCAGATTTACATGATGCACTTGTTGATGAGAGAGCTGATATTGAGCATGCAAAAACTATGCCAAAATGGTTGGTGCAGACTTTGCGTGACAGCAAATTAGATGCACCTTTGTCATATCGTACTCGTTCAGGCTCTCATAGTGCCTCCTTTGCATCAGATTGCTATGCTATGGCTGCATCTAGTCTCTGTGATGAGAATGAGCCTGTTTCTTTTGATGAAGCACAAAATTCAGAAAATTGGATGGCTGCTATGCAATCTGAATATGATGCTATAATGAAGAATGGTACATGGTCTTTATGTGACTTGCCTCCTGGCAAGAAGACCATTGGCACTGAGTGGGTATACAAGCTGAAGCGTAAACCTGATGGTACAGTTGACAGGTATAAGGCTAGGCTTGTTGCAAAGGGTTATGCATAGGAAAGAGGCATTGATTTTGATGAGACCTTTGCACCTACATGCCATATGACTACTGTTCGGAGCATTTGTGCACTTGCAACCCATCATGGTTGGAATGTACATCAGTTGGACATTAAAACAGCATTTCTGAATGGTGACTTGCATGAAGAAGTGTATGTTTTTCAGCCCCGTGGCTTTGTGCAGAAAGGGCATGAAAACGAGGTTTGGAGGTTAAAGAAGGAATTATATGGTTTAAAGCAAGCACCACGTGCTTGGTATGAGAAGATACATGCCTATCTGATTGCACATGGTTTTGAGAACAGTCCAACTGAAAGCACCTTATATGTTAAACGTGCTAATCATGTGCTTCTGATCATTGTTGTCTATGTTGATGACATGCTGCTCACTGGTCCTATTGAGACACATATTGCTGATTTTAAGGCTGATTTGCATGCCTCATTTGAGATGTCTGATTTGGGGCATTTGCATCACTATTTGGGCATTTAGTTTATGCAAGTTGATGGTGGAATGGCTTTGTGTCAAACGAAATATATTGACACATTATTGCAGCATTTTGGCCTTGAAGACTGTAAGCCTATTGCCACTCCTATGGAGACAGGTTTACGATTGAGTCTTCATGATGCTAGAGATGCATTTGATGCTGTTCTCTATCAGCAGGCTGTTGGATGCTTGATTTACTTATGCATTACTCGGCCAGATATTCAGTTTGCTGTCTCACAGATGAGCAGGTTTATGCATTGCCCAAGAGTCACGCATTGGAAAGCGGTTAAGCGCATCTTTCGCTACTTGAGTGGTACTCGGCTACTTGGGTTGTTTTATCCCAAGGCGGGATCACTACCACCATATTTGCATGCTTTTTCTGACTCAGATTGGGCTGGTTGCTATGACACTCGTGTGTCCACCAGTGGTTTTTGCTTCATGCTTGGTAGCTCATGTACATCTTGGTTGAGCAAGAAGCAGCCTACTGTGGCCACTTCCAGTTGTGAGGCTGAGTATAGGGCAACTTTCACAGCGACTGTTGGGTGTGTGTGACTCAGATGCCTTATGGCTGATTTGGGTGTTGGCCAGTCTTCTGCCACCACCATCTTCACTGACAGTCAGAGCGCATTGGCAGTTGCAAGGAACCCTGTGTTCCATGCTCGCACTAAGCACATTGAGGTGCATTATCACTATGTCAGGGAGAGGTTCTTTGCTGGGGAGATCAGCTTGGCATATGTGCCCATGCAGGAGAACATTGCAGACCTTTTCACGAAGGCTTTGAAGTTTGAAGCTTTCCGCAAAGCTTTGGGCTTACTTCCTTTTGTGGAGTGATTTCCACATAGCTTGGCACTTCCTTATACATGAGTGCCAGCTCCTTGTTCACCGCATCACTCCCAGGGGGGATTTGTTGATATATTTAGGTAGTGATGTGTGTGAACACTCTAGGACTGTTGGGGCACTTTTTTCCCTCTTTAGGAGGTTTTTTTCCCCCGGCTTGTATATACGCCTATTGCCCTAATGGGCTACTTATCTTTGTACATTCTCTAGTAATACATTCAGTATTGTGTGTTTGTGCTCCAAGCTTCTTCTTCTTCCTTGTGCTATTCGCGTGCTTCTGCAGACGTCTATCTCCAACAATGGTTTCCATGAAGTGGAAACAACCAAGGGGTTGTGTCGCTGCTTTGTGGGCTTGGGGCCACACCTCTGATAGACATCACATGATCTCCCTCATTCATATGCATCTCTGAATGATGTTGGCCACCATAAGCTAGCATCAAGAACTCTTTGGCTCATAATGTGTCCTAGAAGGTGCCCACCACCCGTTCGTTCATATGCAGTTATAAGGATTTCCCTTACTTCCTCTTCCTCCATGCACTTTCTAAGCCGGTTATGTTGATATATTTAGGTAGTGATGTGTGTGAACACTCTAGGACCGCCGGGGCACTTTTTTCCCTCTTTAGGAGGTTTTTTTCCCCCGGCTTGTATATACGCCTATTGCCCTAATGGGCTACTTATCTTTGTACATTCTCTAGTAATACATTCAGTCTTGTGTGTTGTGCTCCAAGCTTCTTCTTCTTCCTTGTGCTGTTCGCGTGCTTCCGCAGATGTCTAACTCCAACAATTGGTATCAGAGCAGGTCGTTGCTTCTTCTAGGGCGCCGTCGACACTCCTCCGTTTGCAGTCTCAGATTCGCACAAAATTTGGTGAGCATACTCAGGGTGTTTCCGAGATCAAAACAGCTTCGTTCTGTGGTGCCGAAATCGCGATCTGAGCTCGTTTCGACCTCCGAACGCACTATCGCAGTGCTTGTGCAAGCTATTTCGTCCTTTTGTGCCAAAGGTATATACTAGTTTCTGTTCGCCAGTTTAAGCGTCTCGAAGTCTGCTACAGGTCTAGCAGAACTCGTCTGGGCAGTTCTGTTCAACTTTTTGAGATACAGTCAATTTTCTGCATCAAGGTATTTTAGTCACCGGCCATGGCTGAAAGCAGTGATGTATTCCGTATGTTGGCTGTTGAGGATAAGTTGGATGGTACCAACTACCCATTATGGGCTTATATGATGCGACATGTACTGGTTGCAAAAGGATTGTGGAACATTGTGCAGGGTGTTGAAAGACGTCCTGTTACACCTGTAACGACAGGTACTGCAAATACAGGTTGGAGCTGATGAAGATGGTGTCGAAGATGATATTCCGCATATTCCTGTTTGTGCTGCTGTTTCTGTTGCACCTACTGCAGAGCAGATTCGTTGGGATGGCAGAGATGCCCAGGCACATGCATTGATAGCTTTGTCTGTCAAACGTGCCATTATTCCTCACATTCGCTCTTGTAGAACGGCAAAGGATGCTTGGGATACACTTACCACTTTGTACCAGGCTAGGAATGAGGCTCGTGTTGCTTACCTCCGAAAACAGTTGGAGAGTGAGCACATGAATGAAGGTGATTCGATGGATAGTTTTCTTACAAAGATCAAAGACCTGAAGGAACAATTGATTTCTGCTGATGAGGTTATACCAGATAGCTCACTCGTGCAGACCGTTCTGAATGGCCTTCCTGATTCATATCAGAGTTTTGCCTCTACTCTTCGATTGATGATGAAAGGCAATCCGAATGCCTTGTCATTTGAGGAATTAGTCTCTGTTCTATTGCAGGAAGATCAGTCCAGGCAGAACAGGTCCATTATGCGTGTTGCAGATCAAGCTTTCCTGGCTAGTCAGAAGGGCAAAGGAAAATGGAGCTCTTCTACTAGTAAGCAGAAATCTGCAAATGCTGCACAATCGAAGAACCAGGATAAAGATGAGAAGAAATCAGAAAAGCAGAAATTGTTCTGCAAGTACTGTAAAGGAAATGATCATATTATAAAGAACTGTCCAAAACTGGCTGCTAAAGAGGCAAAGAAGAAAGAGGCTGGAATGGTTGTTGCAGAGGCCTCTACACCAAAAACAGAGTCTGCAAATCTTGTGCAGGAAGAAGAATGGGCGTTTACTACTGTCTGCAGTTTTGACCCATCTTCTCATGATCAGTGCATGTCTGCAGTAGACTCAGATGTTTGGTACTTTGACAGTGGGGCGACCAAACATATTACCTCGCAGCGCAGTTTCTTCTCTTCACTCGAGCCTGCCCCTACAGGGAATACTGTCACATGCGCCAATAACTCCTCTTATCCTGTTATGGGAGTTGGTAAGATCATTCTGACTACTGCTGATGGTAGTTCTTTCACTTTGTCAGATGCTTTATTTGTGCCAGGGATCAAAAAGAACCTGTTATCAGTTTCTACATTAGCCAAGATTGGCTTGGTTGTGACATTCGTTGATGACAGGTGTACAGTCCATGATCTCTCAAATGGCGATGTGATTATTGCTTCTGGCATTTTATGTCGTGGGCTGTATAAGCTCATAGACTATGAAAAATCTGTGAATGATTCGGCATGTGCAGTTCATGATTCTCAGGCTATGTCAGATGCAAAGCTTTGGCATGCACGCTTTGGTCATCTGAATTTTGCTAGTTTGTTACGCCTGTAGAAATCTGAAATGGTGTCCTCTTTGCCCAAACTTGAGGCACCTGGAAAACATGTTTGTGAAGGCTGTATTTTGGGCAAAATGCAGCGTTCTTCCTTTCCAAAAGATGGTTCAGTTCGGGCTATGCAGAAATTGCAGCTTGTACATAGTGATGTCTGTGGTCCTATGCAGACACCCTCTTTTGGAAATTACCTTTACTTCGTGACTTTCATTGATGATTTTTCCAGGCATGCATGGGTATATCCACTCAAAGCAAAGTCCGAAGTGTTCATGTGCTTCAAACAGTTTTTGGTTTTGGCTGAAAATCTGTCAGCATGTAAAATGGGCACCCTCCATTCTGATCGAGGGGGGGAATATATGTCTTCAGATTTTAATGCATTTCTGGCTGAACGTGGGATAAAACACCAGTGTACAGTGCCGTATACACCTCAACAGAATGGAGTTGCTGAACGAAAGAACAGGTCACTCATGGAGATGGCGAGGTGCATGGTCAAAAGTCAGGCTTTACCACATAGTTTCTGGCTTGAGGCTGTCATGTGTGCAGCATATGTACTGAACAGGTGTCCCACGAAAGCGTTGCAGTCTATCACTCCATATGAGGCTTGGCATGACCGCAAGCCATCTGTTGCTCATCTGCGTGTTTTTGGTTGTTTGGCATATGCATTAGTGCCTGAACAACATCGCAGAAAATTGGATGATAAGGTAGTAAAATGTATTTTTGTTGGGTACAGTTTTGAAAGTAAAGGCTATCGTCTGTATCATCCATAGACTAAACGCATTCTGGTTAGCCGTGATGTTGTCTTTGTGGAAGATGCTATTCAGCCATTGCTTTCATGTACTAAGGAGACATCTGTTAGCTCCAAAGACATGTATGATACTTTGATGCCTCTTTTTACAGGTGGACAGGCTAGCGCTGGTCCTAATGAGGCAACTTCTCAGCCTTTACAGGTTTCATATGATGATGCAGATCATTCCATTTCTGATGCAGATTTACATGATGCACTTGTTGATGAGAGAGCTGATATTGAACAGGCAAAAACTATGCCAAAATGGCTGGTGCAGACTTTGCGTGACAGCAAATTAGATGCACCTTTGTCATATTGTACTCGTTCAGGCTCTCATAGTACCTCCTTTGCATCAGATTGCTATGCGATGGCTGCATCTAGTCTCTGTGATGAGAATGAGCCTGTTTCTTTTGATGAAGCACAAAATTCAGAAAATTGGATGGCTGCTATGCAATCTGAATATGATGCTATAATGAAGAATGGTACATGGTCTTTATGTGACTTGCCTCCTGGCAAGAAGGCCATTGGCACTAAGTGGGTATACAAGCTGAAGTGTAAACCTGATGGTACAGTTGACAGGTATAAGGCTAGGCTTGTTGCAAAGGGTTATGCGCAGGAAAGAGGCATTGATTTTGATGAGACCTTTGCACCTACATGCCGTATGACTACTGTTCGGAGCATTTGTGCACTTGCAGCCCATCATGGTTGGAATGTACATCAGTTGGACATTAAAACAACATTTCTGAATGGTGACTTGCATGAAGAAGTGTATGTTTTTCAGCCCCGTGGCTTTGTGCAGAAAGGGCATGAAAACCAGGTGTGCAGGTTAAAGAAGGCGTTATATGGTTTAAAGCAAGCACCACGTGCTTGGTATGAGAAAATACATGCCTATCTGATTGCACATGGTTTTGAGAACAGTCCAACTGAAAGCACCTTATATGTTAAGCGTGCTAATGATGTGCTTTTGATCATTGTTGTCTATGTAGACGACATGCTGCTCACTGGTCCTCTTGAGAAGCATATTGCTGATTTCAAGGCTGATTTGCATGCCTCATTTGACATGTCTGATTTGGGGCATTTGCATCACTATTTGGGCATTCAGTTTATGCAAGTTGATGGTGGAATGGCTTTGTGTCAAACGAAATATATTGACACATTATTGTAGCGTTTTGGCCTTGAAGACTGTAAGCCTATTGCCACTCCTATGGAGACAGGTTTACGATTGAGTCTTCATGATGCTGGAGATGCATTTGATGCTGTTCTCTATCAGCAGGCTGTTGGATGCTTGATTTACTTATGCATTACTCGGCCAGATATTCAGTTTGCTGTCTCACAAATGAGCAGGTTTATGCATTGCCCAGGAGTCACGCATTGGAAAGCAGTTAAGCGCATCTTTCGCTACTTGAGTGGTACTCGGCTACTTGGGTTGTTTTATCCCAAGGGAGGATCACTACCGCCAGATTTGCATGCTTTTTCTGACTCAGATTGGGCTGGTAGCTATGACACTCGTGTGTCCACCAGTGGTTTTTGCTTCATGCTTGGTAGCTCATGTATATCTTGGTTGAGCAAGAAGCAGCCTACTGTGGCCACTTCCAGTTGTGAGGCTGAGTATAGGGCAGCTTTCACAGCGACTGTTGAGTGTGTGTGGCTCAGACGCCTTATGGCTGATTTGGGTGTTGGCCAGTCTTCTGCCACCACCATCTTCACTGATAGTCAGAGCGCATTGGCAGTTGAGAGGAACCCTGTGTTCCATGCTCGCACTAAGCACATTGAGGTGCATTATCACTATGTCAGGGAGAGGTTCTCTGCTGGGGAGATCAGCTTGGCATATGTGCCCACGCAGAAGAACATTGCAGACCTTTTCACGAAGGCTCTGCCTAGGGAGAAGTTTGAAGCTTTCCGCAAAGCGTTGGGCTTACTTCCTTTTGTGGAGTGATTTCCACATAGCTCGGCACTTCCTTATACATGAGTGCCAGCTCCTTGTTCACCGCATCACTCCCAGGGGGGATTTGTTGATATATTTAGGTAGTGATGTGTGTGAACACTCTAGGACCGCCGGGGCACTTTTTTCCCTCTTTAGGAGGTTTTTTTCCCCCGGCTTGTATATACGCCTATTGCCCTAATGGGCTACTTATCTTTGTACATTCTCTAGTAATACATTCAGTCTTGTGTGTTGTGCTCCAAGCTTCTTCTTCTTCCTTGTGTTGTTCGCGTGCTTCCGCAGATGTCTAACTCCAACAGGTTATCCTTACCATATCTATATATTTTTCCTTCAATGAATGTAAAAGGTCTGCTCTTGATTAGCAGCCTCTTCTTTTGCACATAACTTGCCTTTTCCAGATACAACCCAATTGTAAACATATTCTTGATGTCATCGTACCATCCTTGTGCTCTTACACAGAACAATTTAGCATATGGGAAGTCATCATTCACTCCAATTGCTTTATCATTCGTGTTAATCCTAGATAGGTGATCAGCCATAACATTTTCTCTGCGAGGTTTATAGACTACAGTGAAATCAAATTCTTGGAACAAAAGGAGCCACCTCCATACCCTACCAGTTGCTTGTGGCTTGTCTAGTAAATACCTGAGTGGTTGATGATTAGTAATGATAACAAATTTCACCCCTAGTAAGTAATGGTGAAACTTTTGGAAACCAAAAACCATTGCTAGGGCTTTCCTTTCTATGGTGCTATAATTCTTCTCAACCTTTGTCAAATTCAACTGTCATCCTAAATAGGTCGGTCAAGCTTGTACTCTTTACTGTACTGAGTCAAAACCGCACCCACTTCATATGTACTTGCATCTACATGTACATGAAAAATCTTCGACCAATCTAGTGTGATAAGAATAGGTGCACCCACCAGTTTGGACCTTAATATTTGATAAGCTTTTTCCTCTTCTTCATCCCACTTGAAGGGTACTTCTTTACTTGTAAGTCTAGCCAATGGTCTGGCTATCTCTACATACATCTTATTAAATCTCATGTGGTACCGATATGCCCCAAAAAGCTTTGAATTTCTTTGGGAGATTTAGGTTTGGGTAACTTTAGTATAGATATAATTTTATCTGGGTTAGGATCCATACCTTTAGCAGATACCACATGTCCCAGGAGAGTTCCTTCTATCATGAGGAAATGACACTTATTTTGGTTCAACTTTAGTTTAGTCTCTCTGCATCTTTTAAAAACATTCTGTAGATGTCTCAAGTGATTATCCAAGCAATCCAAAGGAGTCTCTTATTAAGTGCCTAAAAAGGAAAAAAAGTCATCCATGAAAGTTCTAAGGGTTTTCAGCAATAAGGGTCCAAAAATGAGGTTGACGATCCAGTTGAAGGTGGCTTGAATATTTTTAAGTCCAAATGGCATTTTTACATATACATATGTGCCCCGTGGTATAATAAAAGCAAATTTTTCATGATCCTCTAGATGAATGAATATTTGATTATAACCACTAACTCCATCCATGAAGCTATATAGTGTGTGTCCAGCCACTTCCTCAATTACCTGCTCTACAAAAGGCATGGGGAATCCATCTGGAATGGTTACCTTGTTGACTGCTCTGAAATCCACACAAATTCTGATTTTGTTGGTATTCTTCTTTGGTACAATAACCATTGGTGAAATCCATTCTGAGTGTTCCATAGGGATGATGATTCCCGCATCCTCCATTTTTTGCATCTCTAAATAAACAGCCTCAAGATATTTTGGATTTGGTCTATAACTTTTGCCTCTTACTGGTTTAGCTCCTTCAACGAGAGGAACTTTGTGCTCTCCAAATATGGCAGACACTCCTTCTAAGTCTTTGTAATACTAAGAAAACACATCTGCATAAGGTATCAAGAAAGATTTTATATTTTCTATTGGAGAATTCCTCTCCTATTTGCAGCGGAAAGTGTAGAAGACCTTCTCATGATCAAAACTTTTGCCAACAGCTGAACCTTCAAATGAAAACTGGTACCATTTGAAAAATCCAATGAACTTGAAACTTTGCTCATTCAAAATATAGCTTTCAAATGAGCTATCAAACACTCAATTTGGAGTAGTTTTGAGTTGGCAACTCTTTGCCTCAAAACAGGCTACCTATCCACTCAGTGAAGCTAAAAACTGGACTTCACTAAAAACTGAATAACTCACAGATCATAAAGAATTTGATAAAATTTATCTAGATAGAGGAAGTAGTCAAGATAAGCTTTCAACTAATGTTTAAACTTTAAAATTGGATAGATATATTGAGAGATATGACTCTCACAAGTAGACTACCTAGAAATGGGTATGCGGCTTGACATAGTCTATGAGAGTGAAGAGAACGAAATGACTCAAACCAAATGAACTAGCTACAAGGGGACTTCCTTCCTCTATTCTTGAGTGTCCTACCTTCTCTTTTTTATAGCCAAGTGACCAAAAACTCTCATGATGAGTTTGAGAGCTCTTCTCCATAACTTCTCCACTACTTTGGACAACCACTCCTCTTACATTTCATTTTTTGGATTTGATTCTCTTTTGATTGATTCTCTTTTGGCCTCCACTACTTGCTGAAGTAAATGCTTTCATTTTTCATTTTTTATTTTCCTTCTATTTGAAGAAAATCCTTTTTGCAAAAATATATACGACCTTACTTCTTTATTTTTAACACTCCCCCTCAAGCTCACATGTGAGCTTGCACCTTCAGCCATATCCTGCAAGTTGATGTCATCCTTGAACCTCTTTAGCTTAGAAGCATCTAAGGACTTTGTAAACATGTCTACAACCTGGTCATTCGTTCCAATGAACTTTATATCCACATCCTTGCTCAAAACTTTTTCTTGAACATATTGATAATGCACTTCTATGTGCTTGGTTCGTGCATGAAAGATTGGATTGTTTGTCAAGTGAATGCTTGATATGTTGTCACCATAAATTGGAATGGTCTCCACCTGCACATGAAGATCAGCCAAGAGCTTCTTAAGCCACATAGCTTCACAAGTTGCAAAGGCTAATCCTCTATATTCAGGTTCTGTAGATGATAGTGCAACAATAGGTTGCTTCTTCGAGCTCCATGTGATAGGTTTGCTACCTATCATGAACACATAACTTGAAGTGGATCTTCTATCTTCCTTCGAACCAACCCAATAGCATCACTGAAGCCCTTTAACTTAAATTCTTCATCATATCTATACAACAAGGCATGATTGATTGTGTGCTTCAGATATCTTAACACTCATTTGGCTGAATTTAAATGTTCACTTATTGGACTTGCATAAATTGAGAAAGAACTCCAACAATATAACTCAAATCTGGTCTTGTGATCGTAGCATAGATCAATGAACCTATAATACTCCTGTATGTAGTTACATCATGTAACTTTTCTCCATCATTTGAGCATAGCTTCACATTTGTGTCCATAGGTTGAGTGAGTGGTTTGAATTCACTCATTCCAGATATGAAAAGAACATCCAACAAGTACTTTCTTTGCATCAAGTAGATGCCATCTTTCCCATAGATTATCTCAATGCCTAAAAAGTATTTCGGCTCACCAAGATATGAAATTTTAAACTCCTTATCGATTTTTCTTTTTATCTCTTGTATTCTTGTAACATTACTTCCTATTATGATGAGATCATCAACATATATGCAAATATATACCTGCTTGCCTTATTCTTTCTTCATGTAGAGAGAGGGATCTGCACTACTTGGACTATACCCACACCTTGTGAGGTACTCAACCAATCTTTGATTCCAAGCATGTGGTGCTTGCTTCAGCCCATACAAAGCTTTCTTCAATCTACAAACAAAATCTGGATGCTTTCTATCTTCAAATCCAATCGGTTGACTCATGTAAACCTCTTCTTGAAGTTCACCATTGAGAAAAGCATTTTTTATGTCAAGTTGGTACAATGGCCATCTCCTTGCTGCACTCACTGCAATCAAGGTTCTAATTGTTCCCATCTTTGTAACCAGGCTGAAAGTCTCTTCATAGTCGATGCCATGAGTTTGCTTCAATCCTTTTGCTATTAGTCTAGCTTTATGCCTAGCTAGAGGGCCATCAACATTTCTCTTTATTTTAAACACCCATTTATTTGGAACAATCTTCATACCTTTAGCCTTTGGAACTAGCTCCCATGTGTGATTGTCCTTGAGAGCTTTTATCTCTTCTTGCATAGCTTCTTGCCATTCTTTTTGTGTACATGCTTCTTCATATGCATCCGGTTCTTTGTCTTTGACCACCTGTGTCACATATGCAAAATGCTTTGCAATAAAACTATCATAGCTCAGCCTTTGAATTGGATACCTTGCTCTCGAAGACCTCCTTTCATTTCCTTTTGAATATTGCTTCTTCAACCGGTTCAGCTTTACCTTTGGTGTAATCACCTATTCATACTCTTCTTCACTTGCATTTGAATCACTATTTTGGGAAGCACTTTCAGCTTCAAATCTTTCATAACCTGATGTTGGTGATGACGAATGACTTCTTAGTCTCCCCTTCCATGTTGAGGTTTCTCCAAGTGATGTAGAAGCTTCTGGACCTGACATTTGAGTGCTTGTTTGCTGAAATTTTTCTTGGACAGCACCTCCATCATCTTTGCAATCTTCTTCAAGAATCTTCTCTTTCCCTTTGTCTCCAAACCATGGTCTTAGCTCATCAAATACCACATCTTGTGAGACTCGTAGCTCCTTTGTCACTGGATTGTAGTACCTATATCCGTTTTGCTCCCATGAATATCCAATGAGAATACATTTTTCTGACTTTGCCTCCATCTTTGTCCGTAGTTCTTGAGGGATGTGAACATAACACACACATCCAAAAACTTTGAGATGTGTAAGGTCAGATTTCTTACTAGAATAAACCTCATTGGGAGTTAGATTATGCACTCTAGCTGTTGTGCACTTGTTCATCAAATAAACAGCCGTACTAGCTGCTTCAGCCCAATAGTTTAGTGGCACCTTCATCTCGTTGAGCATGCATCTTGCAACTTCTGTGATATGTCTATTTTTCCTTTAAGCTATTCCATTTTGTTGAGGCGTGTACCTACATGTAAATTGTTGCTTGATGCCATTTTCATAAAGAAAATCTGAAAACTCTTTGGAGAAATATTATCCTCCTCCATCAGACCTCAAGGTCTTTATGTAGCATCCTGTTTCCTTTTCTACCTGTGCTTTAAATCTCTTGAACATGGAGAACACGTCTGATTTTTGTTTTATGCAAAACATCCATACTTTTCTTGAATGAGCATCAATAAAAGTGACAAAATATTTATTACCAGCCACTGATGGTTGTTGTGATGGACCTCATACATCCGTGTGTATCAAGTCGAAGACATTCCTTTCCACATAGTTGCTCTTCTTGAATGGTTGTCGAGTTTGCTTTCCTATTTGGCATGCTTCACAAAACTCATGTAGTCCAACATCATTGAATCTTGGAAGACCTCTTATCACTTCATGGTTGCTCACGTCCTTGAGCTTGGGAATGTTGATATGTCCAAACCTTTTGTGCCACAAATCGATTTAAGCAATTCTTTTGTTTCCAAACTGAATATACATCACCTTTCCATGTGGTTGTTGAATGTCCAAAGTGAACATCTTTCCTTCTTTCCTTCCTTGAGCAATGACCTTGAATCCTTCTTTTGGATTCTTTATAAAGCAGCCTTTTTCATTGAAGATAACATGATATCCTTTCTCTACCATTTGTCCTACTGAAATCAAATTCTTTGCAATAGTAGGAACATGAAGAACATCAGCCAATACCTTCTCGTCTCCAAGCTTGATATCTCCAACATGCTCAATTGCATGTTGAGTTTCATCCCCGGTCTCCACACATCCTTTTCCACTTGGAGCTTGTAGCTTTGTGAATAAATCTCCTTGGTATGTCATATGGTTGCTGCAACCTGAATCTATAAACCATTTTTTATCATCACTTCTCGGGTTGTTGTACTCATGCTTCATGGCAAGCATGGTTTGCTTGTCTCCTTCACTTGATGTACTCGCATAGTTATTTTGGCTCCTTTGTTTGCCTCCATTCAGCCTTCCATTCTTTTGCCAACAATCATTTGCATAATGTTCTAGTTTACCACAATGATAACATGTTATACCTTTATGAGGATTGTATGAACCTCGACCTCTTCCTCTATTTCTTCCTCGACCTCTTCCATGTGTGTTGTCATTTGAGTTGTCTTTGTTGTCCTCCGAGTTGTGTTGGCTGAAATTTGTGTTGTTGTATCTTCTTCCTCTTCCTCTCGAGCCTCCTCTTGAGTTCCTTCCTCTACCTCATCCTGCATATAACATTTGACTATGGTTGTCCTTACCTTTGTTGCCTTCTCCTTGTTGAGCAACCTCTTCAGCCACAAGATTTGGTATAATCTCATTGAATGTTGGGAGAGGATCTCTATAAAGAATGTTTGTGATGAGGGGCTTCCACTTTTCTTCACTCCTGGGCTGTTTGGAGGATGTCTTCCTCTTCTATCTTGCATCCAACTGATGCTAGCTGATCTTGAAGCTCTTTGATTCTCAATGTATACTCACTAATGCTTTGGTTTGAGCTTTTCTGCATGTTGTTGAGCTCGTTCTTGAGTTGCATCCTCCGAGACCTTCTCCAATGCTTCCCAAACTTCCTTGGATGTTTCTAAGCTTTGTACATGAACAATCATAGTATTAGAAATAACTTGTGAGATGAGGAACATCACCCTTCGATTCCTCTCTTCCCAATCAACAACTTGTCTCCTTTGTGCTGGAGTAATGTTGGGATCTTGAAGGTCCACCGGTTGTGGATCATCTCCAGTAACTAGACTCCATAAACCTTTACCTTTAAGGTAATTTTTCATTCTATACCTCCAAGATTGAAAATTGTCTTTGTCTAACTTCTCAACTTGTTGTCCTAAATCAGCCATTGAAAACTTCTAAGATTGAAGTTTACCTCAAGTATGTTGTGGTGCTCTTCCTTGACTTTATGAAGCTCCCCCTTGATTTATAGCTTCTCCTTTGCTTCACTTTAGTTCCAATGCTTTGCATCTTCAAACTCCAATGCTCTGATACCAATTGTTGGAGAATTCCTCTCCTATTCGCAGCGGAAAGTGTAGAAGACCTTCTCACGATCAAAACTTTTGCCAATAGCTGAAACTTCAAATGAAAATTGGTACCAAGGAAAAAATCCAATGAACTTGAAACTTTGTTCACTCAAACTAAATGCATATAGCTTTCAAATGACCTATCAAACACTCAATTTGGAGTAGTTTTGAGATGGCAACTATTAGCCTCAAAACAGGCTACCTGTCCACTCAATTAAGCTGAAAACTGGACTTCACTAAAAACTAAATAACTCATAGATCATAAAGAATTTGATAAAATTGTTATAGATAGAGGAAGTAGTCAAGATAAGCTTTCCAGCAAATGTTTAAACTATAAAATTGGATACATATATTGAGAGATATGACTCTCACAAGTAGACTATCCAGAAATGGGTATGCGGCTGGACATAGTCTATGAGAGTGAAGAGAATGAAATGACTCAAACCAAATGAACTAGCTACAAGGGGACTTCCAAGCCTTCTTCCTCTGTTCTTGAGTGTCCTCCCTTGCCTTCTTTTATAGCCAAGTGACCAAAAACTCTCATGATGAGTTTGAGAGCTCTTCTCCATAACTTCTCCACTACTTTGGATAGCCACTCCTCTTTCAGTTCAGTTTTTGGATTTGATTCTCTTTTGATTGATTCTCTTTTGATTGATTCTCTTTTGGCCTCCACTACTTGCTGAAGTAAATGCTTCCATTTTTCATTTTTGTATTTTCCTTCTATTTGAAGAAAATCCTTTTTGCAAAGATATATACGACCTTACTTCTTTATTTTTAACATTTTCAAGGAGCTCAAGATACTTCCACAACCAAGTAGCCACTAAAAACTAGATGAGTATTCTTATGGCTGCTTAATTGAACTTCGTTAACTGGAGTTCTATCTACCAGTGTGTCTACCTGTTCATCTCCAACTCTGTGTTCCTCCAACAATTTCTTCCACATTGTGTCGTAAGCGGGTGTACTCTGAATTTCAATATATTCCTCTTTGTCCTACATCCATCCTGGAGGGATTTCTTGAATAGGAAAAGAAAATTCATCAACAGTATGCTTTACCTTATCTTTAACTTCAGTAGCTTCCTTCCCTATGGTTGGTATATCCTCCTCCAATTTGCATTTGAGGGATGTCTTCCTCCCCCTTCTGTGGTTTGTTACTAGTTCGCCCAATCCATCAACCTGAACTGTATCCTCCTTTCCTTATTAACATTATTTTGTACAAGAATTATTTAGAAAAACTCCAAAACAAGAGGAAGAATTACCTGCTTGAAGCCAATTCAGAATGTCTTCTTCCTCATCAAACTCTAATTGTGGTTATCCAACATTTCTTGTTCCATGCAAATGCCAAATGATTGCATCATGCTATTGTTCCCTTGGTAATTTGGACCCTCCTCCAAATTTATCTGCTTAAGTTCCTGTCCCCTTTGTTGTACCCACATAGTGTCTTTGCCCCAATCATGGATGACACTAGCATGCCTTAGCCACGGTCTTCCAATTAAGAGGGGAAATCCTCCCTCTACCTCAAACAATCTTAATACCACAAAATCCAAAATGAAGAGGCTACCTTGTACTTCTAGTGGAACTCATGGGATCACTCCCATTGGCCTTACTTTGCTTTGATATGCCAAGGTTACGATGAAGTTGGCAGGTCTGGATGGGTGTAGGCCAAGCTTCTCCATGGTATATTCAAGCATCAAATTTATGCTGGAGCTGCCATCCACTATAACTCCTTGTAATTGGAATCCTTTAGTAGTCACTGTCAACCATGGACTCTTATAATCTGTGAGAGGGGCTTCCCCTAACATTGACTTCTTTTGCTGCTCCTTGATTATTTACAGAGATCATTTGTATGTGGGGCCATGGTGTAGATGCTTTGTTTTTTGGGCAAAAATTTGTGTAATGACCTTGTTGGGATGTAAGGGTCATGTGACCTTACACCCATATTATTATATATACATCATATATAGTGCATTGCCTCAAGAGAGATCATTATGTGAGTTTTGAGGCTCCCATGCATCCATGCACGTCTCTCCTCTCCTCTCCTCTCTCCCTCCATCTTCTCTGTTGCTCTAGCACAATGGTGAGAACCACGTTAAGAAGCTTCACCTCCTTAATGTCAATCCGTGGAAGAGGTAGGAGTGATATGAAGATCGTGAATGTGAGATGATGTGAAAGTGAAGGTGAGAAGCATCAAGATGCACACACACATACACACACACAATGAAGAGACAAGCAAGACACAATGGAAGGTGGGGATTTAGCTTTATTACTCAAAAACACTATTACAAGCTCAAACTAGCTCTAAGCTCACACTAGCCAACATGAACCCACCTCAAAAATGAGCTCTCTCTAGCTCTTTTTATAGTTTCTAGACTAGTTTTGACCGGTTTCACATCTAGTGACCGGCCTAGTTAAAAAATAGGTCCTAGATGCTATTTGGAAGGGTAAACGGTATCTAAAAATAACGAAAACTGGTACGCGCATTCTACCTAAGCTCCTCAAGCTCGAGGACTCCTCGGCTTGCACAAAATGGAGCTATGAATTAGAAAATGGGATTTTGTCTATATTACATATGTTACAAGAGTGATGAAAATCACTGTTGGATGTTTGAGGAGGTAATAAAAACATAGTTGTTTGAAAAAATGATCCGACTGGCTCCCTGCTCCGTCTTTACATGCTTCCACGTCGTCTGTGCCTCTGACTGCTTCCAACACCCCCCTCCCTCTCGCTTCTGTCGTCCGCGACAGAACCTTGTTGTGCGGTCTGCCGGATGTAGTTTTGTAGGAGGTCGTGAGCGAGGGTGTGCTCAGATACTCGAATGCCTCGGGCCAGATCAGCCTCGAGTTTCTCCCAGTCGATTGGTTGCGGTTCGTCGGGTGGCGGGAGTTGATAGTGCGCGGAATAAACCATTCGCTCACAGGCAAAAAGTTGCAATAAATGTGTGGGCCTGCTTATGAATACCTCGGAATGGTATTCCCAAAATCCGGTGGTGAACATCTCTTCAAATGTTTGCTTGTAGCACGCCGGTAGGTATTTTATTCTACAGTGCCAGGCATAACACACCCGGAGCGATGGCGTTGTGCTCATGTCATATACTAGATCAAAGTTACCATGCTCAAATCCCGGGGTGTTTACATGCGGTGCCTTGACGCGTCGGAAGACTTTAAATATCATTTGCATCATGTCAAAAATTTTGACAGTCATATGCGCTGCGATATCATCCATATGCTTCAGGCGAGGGAGCCAGTGACGGATTGTAGCCATCATATAGCCAACAGTGGGTAACTCGGTGGGCGGCTTGAAGTAGGGGTAATTTAACCAATCCTGACATTGCCTATTGTTTTGGACTTTGATAGCGAAGGCTGTCCAGGAACGGCGTCGTGGTACTGGTCCCCAGCAAGGATTATACTTTAAATGTAAAGGCGCTTTCACCCATGTGCTCATCATTTCTGGGTACTTCTGGAGGAGATCTTTGCGCCAATCAGGTTGATGGATCTCTCCTCTTTGCGCATTTGGTGGCAAATCCGCCGGCTCGAACTGTGTAGCATGCGTGGGTTTCATGCCGGTTTCTTTCTCTATAGCTAGCTGATATTCAGCCATTAACATGAAGTACGGTTTATACTGAAGCTCATGCCCAGATATATAGCGTCGGGGGGCCAAATGAGCAAAGAAGGGGGATTGTAAGATTCTCTCTTCAATCATGGCCATTGCATGTAACTGTGCCTCTACTCTGGCTGAATGTGTCGTTCCAAGTTCCTCAATTGTTTTCATCCACGCGGGGGTAGGAAGTTCATAGGTCATCTGGCCTTCGGCCGTGACTTGTCCGCCTGGGATGGGTATTGGCTCGTATGCTTCTTCAAACGTTTCCTCCACCGGAATGGTTATGTTCTCGTCGTCAACTGGGATCTCCGGTGGGGAGTCAGGCCGTGGTGGTGCTTCGTATACATCTATGCGTGATTGGAGAGTGGCTACCTGGGCCCGTAATGCGTTGAGTTCCTCTATGAGGTCAGGAGAGGGGTCCACAGGTTCTGGTACTTCTGCTGCTACTTGTGCTTGTTGTGGTGCCGGTTCTCTGAGCTATAGCAACTTGTGATCTTCTTTTAACTTCTGATGCTCTTCGTTCATTCAATCATAGTCCTCTAGCAATCTCACGTGATCCTCTAGCAACATCTGCATCGATTCGGATGGGATTGCCTTGAATCTGCTAGGACTTAAGGGTTGTTCTGGATGGTCCAATGTCGCTTCCAAATTCTCTCTATTCTGCTCTTGGAGTCTCTGGTTCTCCTCTTTTGCTGCGGCTAGGTGCCTCCTGAGTAAGCCCATATTCCTGGTCAGCGTCGCGTTCCTAATTGTTTGGGCTCGAAGCAGGTTGTCCAGATCAGCAGTGGCTTCTTTTGTTTTCTCTTCACTTTCTAGCTCTAGCTTATGATATGCCTCTCTTAGTTCTTGGTATCGCGTATTTAAAGAGGCATTCTCGATTGATAGTGAATTAAGCTGCGACTGTAATTCATTTGTCGTCCTCTGCAGCTGTTGATAATTGTTGCCAAGAGATGCAAACTCATCTCGTACTTGTGTCATGCATGTGAACATTTGTTGAAGTGCAGTGTCTATGGTTGGCGATAATAGTAATGGAGTGCTAAGTGAGGATGCAGTGGAAGTAGATGCAGCGGGAATGGGGAATGGGGTTGGGAAGGTGGATGCAGTGGTGATCGTGGAAAATTGTGACATACCTAAATATGATGGTGCTGTGAGTGGAGTGGGTGCTGGTGCGGTGGGTGGTGAGATGTCCATGTCATTGGACGTGTCAAGTGCGGTGACTGTGAAAAGCGGTGTGTATGTGGGTGGTTGTGTAGGTGTGAAGACGAGATTTACAAATGTAGAGTAATTTACAGGGGGGATGGTTGGAGCCGCTTGGTGAAAAGGGGAAATAGGGGTTATAGTGGGTTGGGGAGGTGAAACTGGTGAGAAGGTGAGTGGGGTTAGAAAGGTGAAAGGGTGTCTTAAAGGTGGGGGAAAAGATGGGAAGGATGAAGGGATGAAGGGGTTAACATGTAGACGAGGTGGGGTGGGTGCGGGCATGGTGGCATGAATGGGCAGGGCAAAGGCGGTGGCTATGTTGCCGTGGACTGGTGTGGCTGTTGGAGGAGCAGGTGGGTTTGCAGGGGATACAGGATGGGTTGGTGAAACATGAGGTGAGAGAGGAGTAGATGGTGTGGATGTTATTTCAAGGATAGTGGTAGTATGTACAACGGTAGTACGGGGTGGGGAGTCGACTAGGATAGCTTCGTCGGTGAAGGATCTTTCCGGACGTAGGCGTGCATCTTGCGCCTGGTGGGATGATTGAGCACCTATCGGAACTCGAATATATTCACCGGGCTTCGATAACAGGCGAACTCTGCGAGGGTCATATTGGGGGAGTGGCTTCCTTTGTAAATATCTCAGTGCTTCGACCGGGCCAATGGATTTGACCAGTTCTCTGAACCCTCTGATGTAGACTTCTTCAAACCCTCCGGAGACGAGTTCTTGTTCGATTATGGTTTGGCTCTCTTCTTCAGTCAATTTCTTCCGTGCCCAGACTTTCTCCATTGTACGATATAATTTCTTGATTGCCAACGTGTAAGCTGCTGCTTCGAAAGTCTCCTCTTCATGCGTGCTGGTGTCACCGTGTGCATCGGTTTGTTGGCCTTGGCCGTCTGTCTGTCCTTGTTCTTGGGAATCATACTGCCTTGGCTGGCTTCATCGTCACCTTCATCGTCATCGGTGGCTGTTCTTTCATCATCAGAGCTAGATACCACTTGTCCCTGTGGCTGATCCCGCGGTGTGGTAGGGTAACTCGGCCTTTCAAACTCTTGAGAGAACATTTGTGCCTCTGAAAACTGGAACTCATTGGAGAATGCATCAGGCATTTCAAAATCGAATGTTGTGTTTATTGGTTCTGCCTCCATGTGTGGTAGTGGGAAAGAAAAGGCTTCCGCACCAATAGTGGTGGGAGCTTCTGCTGTCGTGGTGGTGGGTTCTGTGGTTGTAGCTGCCTGAGGTGCAACGGTACTAGTAGTGCCCTCCGTTACCACTGGTCGAGATAATCTTATTCGAATGGGTTGTACTGTGGGAGCGGCTTCTGTCGGTGATCGCTCTGGAGAGGGTTGTGGTGATGGTGACTCTGGCACTTGAAGGCAAGGAATAGTGCCTCTCATGCGCTTACTTGCCCGTGCTCTGCTAGGCTTCCTGGCTTTCTTCGTCGTTCCTTTGAATGCCTTCAGCTCTTCTCCTGTTAATGCACGTTCAATTGGCAAGTCATAAGCCAAGCACATATAAACAATTCTTGTCAGCGCACAACATCCATTAAGCACTTTCTTTCGTTCCCATCTGTATGGTGCCAAATACATTTGATCAATGATCCAGCTCGCCAGATCGACAATCTGAGGTCCGGTACAGGCTAAGTACAATCCAAACCATATTCTTTTATGTGGCATGGTGAATCTGTCCTGAGCGGGGAATGCAAAATGTTGCATGCATATCCGTAGCGGCTTTGACAGCTCAGGTGTAATTGCTGAGATCTCCTCCCACTTAGTGACATCCCCACGTTTCATAGGGTCTGGAACTAATCTTTCTCGATCTGTGGGTGTGTGGGTTCCATGAATCTTGAGGGCAGCTCTGATTAAATCCTTCGAAAGATAAAATCTTTTGTAGGGTGGATCATCCACTAAAGAGGGTAAAATAAAAGTTCCTGGGATATCCTTATTCTCTGAGGCCAGCAAAGTAGTGATTAAATAATAACACCTATAAAAGTCAGGTTTGGGCAGAGGATCACTGAAATACTCCGTGAAGCCGGCTCTGGCCCAAACATGAGTTAAGTCCTAGGTAATCTGTAGGCCTTCGAACTCTCTGGAGAAGAATTGGTATTTTCCCCAAGTGCGGTCATCAAACGTCAAATTAGATTCAAATATAAAATCCGCGTCCGCTAAGGGTCCTGCAAGTCCCTGAAACCAGTGAGAGTTACGGTGTATCTTTTCTGTGTAGCCCATAGGTGGGTTATCGATCGGCATGGGCCCTGGAAATCCTTGGAATTCTGGTGGTGGAGCAGTCGGGTGGGATTCTGCTCGTAAAACGTTGAGGGGCACTGCAGCTACGCTGGGGCCTGCTTCTGATGGTCCTTCGTCGGTTTGCATGATGACTGATGCGCTAAGGAGAAAGATCTGCTACAAAAGATTAACACATTAGCATGGAAATTAATTATGATCCCATTAAAGTGAGACCGCAATCCCTTTCCATAACTGATGCGTAACCCGTGTAGACAAGTGCTGTGATGTGATGGATGCAATGCTTCTTGCAGCACTAGTGCAGGTCTCTAGACACCTACACGTTTCAGATTATGCATACATTTCTTGATGAGATGAGATTATGAGTGATGTGTGATGATGGTGGGTGAATTTATACAAGGTTTAAAGGTTAGTGATTTATTACAAGGTTGTATGTTAGTCGGGGGGTAGTTAGACAATGGGTTAGGGGAAGACGGTTGGACACGCTTCGGTATCCATTTCCTAAGAGTCTTTGAGTGGGTGGTGGGTTTCTGCTGAGGGGCAAAAGGTAGTATCGGGTGTGGTGGTATTGAGGGATGGAAAGATTTGTGAGGGGTATATATTACATGGTTTAAGGGTTGAGCTATGATACATGGTTTGGGTACCCAAATCTGCGTGGGTGTGGGTCTATGGGTAAGATATTTCTTGGCGATCCAAATTTGTCGAATGCTCGGACCTGTAGAAGAAGGTCGAGGGGATGGTGGATACTGATTCTGTTTCTGCCCTGCCTCTTGCTTGTCGATCTCTGCTTGGTTGGAGTTCTTCGGTGCTTTTTGTCCTTTTGGCACCCATATTTGTCTGGTGCCGCTTCCTTTGGGTGGCCTAGATTGCTTTCCGTGTTGTGTCTTCTGATACTGCCGTCGGTCTGGGTTCCTTCGTCGTGGTTGACTTTGTTGTGGTTGAGGTTGAGAGGTCGGATGGACGCTCTGCTTTGGAAAAGAAGGGAGATCCAACACTTGCGTGACCTGCCCATTAGGAAGTGATTCGTTCTTTAACTTTAATCTAGGCCAGTCCGCAACAAGTTTGGAAGGATGAGCACCGCAGGGTGTCGTGCTCATTTGGTCGCTGATGCAACCCACCTGACCGCTGATTGTGTCCATCTGCCCTAGCGGTTGGGTAGCTGCCCCTTCTAGTTTGCAGGAAGTCCCAGGGAAGATCTCCTGTCGTCCTTCTGATTGACAACTGTCCATAGCCAAGCCCGAGTGGGTTGGTGTAGACGTAACGTGACTGGTCTGATTAAAGATCTTCCGGTCTTCCGTTGCATGCATTTCATGGGGTCTAGGGTTACAAACTTCAATCGGAATACCATTAGGGAAGTCAAGCGGTATCACTTGCTTCTGCTCTAAGGTTCCCATCTGTAAGGAGCCTTGTCTAAGATTTAAGTCCACTGAGTGATCGTATAGCCAATCTTGGCCAAGGATTAGGGGTTCTATCAGGTCGTCATCATGGCACACTAGTAGCTTCACTGTCATGGTCATATCCTTAATGAGGATAGGAAGGTCCACCTCACCCATGCAAGGGGTTTCCATGCCTCCTAAGCCTATGAGGTATGCCTCAATTGGCCGCATTTCTATTCCTGAATCCTTATAGTGGGACCATCTAATCGCACTAGTCGCAACACCTGAGTCAATTAGAGCCCTGAGTTCTTGGCAAGGGTTGCCGTGCTCTAGCCTAACTGTAACCTGTCCACTATGCTAGGATGAGTGGTTGACTTTACTTGACACATGGCCATGGGATATCTGGGTGATGTTTCCAGATGGTTATAATGTTCTCTCCCTAGTCCTTGTCTTCTTAGCTTCATGCGCTTAATGCGTTCTATGGCTTCTGCCTGAGCTTCAGCTCGTATTCTATTTTCTTCCTCCTTACGCTTCTTTGCCAATGTGAGTCGTCTAAGCATATCCTCAGTAAGAGGTTCTTGATATAACCTGACTCTACAGCCACTAATGTAATTAGGCATTATATCTCCTTCTAAGGTGGCTAACTGTACTGCTCCACTTGTTGAAAGTCTGTTAATGATCATAGGTCCATAACCTCGCTTTTCTAACTTCCGTGCGTGCTGTTTCAGCGTATACACTAGAACTAAATCTCCTTCTTTTAAACCTTTATCTTTCACATGTGCATCAAAATATGCTTTCTGTCGCTTCTTCGCTGCGTATATTCCTGCTACTGCTTTCAGCCTGGTTTCTCCTAATCGTTCCAAGTCCATTATTCTCGCTGATAATTCATGGCCGGTCCACTGATGTTCTTGTGCAACCTTAAGGGTCGGTATCAAGAAGTCCAAAGGAAGCACTGCATTCTGACCAAAAACCATCTGAAAGGGAGTTGCATTGAGTACGGTCTTGTAGGCCACTCGATATGCCCAAACAGCGTGGTGTAACTGTTTGTCCCAATCTGAACGTTTGTTGTTCACGAGTTTCGTCAGTACGGTACAAAGTATCTTGTTAGTGCTTTCAGCCTGACCATTGGACTGAGGATGATATGGTGCAGATTTCTTGTGAATCACCATAAAATCCTGTAACAAATATTCAATGACTTGGTTTAGAAAGTGAGTGCCTCGATCGCTCACTAACTCTATAGGCAATCCATATCTTGTAAAGACATTTTCAAATAAGAATTTTGCAATTGTGTGTGCATCATTCTTTTTTGTGGCTTTTGCCTCTACCCATTTGGTTAGATAATCTGTGGCAACAATAATGTATTCCGCATGTGTACCTTTTGCAGGGGGGTTGATGGGTCCTACAAAGTCTATACCCCACTTTGAAAAGGCACGTCCGCCCATCATGGGTTTCAATGGCATTTCATCTCTGCGAGTAGGAAACTGAGTTCTTTGGCACACGTCACATCTCTTTACATAGGTATGTGCATCCATGTGAAGAGTGGGCCACCATAATCTTGCAAAGAGGATGGCTTTGATTATCCTATCGGGTCCAAAATGACCTCCTGCAACACCTTGGTGTGCAGTCTCTAGTATGCTCAGATAATCGCTCTCATGAACACATTGTCTTAGATATCCATCTCGTCCTCTTTTGTATAGATTATCGCCAATAAGTGAAAAGTCGTGAGCTTCCTGCTCTAGACTACGTTGTCGAGCTAAGGTCATGCCTTGAGGGAATGTGTTCGTCCTTAAGTATGTCACTAAAGGTTCACTCCAGTCTGGTGTGAGAGACACATGATATAATGTCGCATGCTCTACTGGTGGTCTTTCACAGCAAACATTGCATTCCTTACACAATTTGTAGACATCTGCTTCCATAGAAGGCCAATATACTCCTAATCTATGCAGAGTCTGTAGTGTTTGATGTTTTGAATGATGTTGCTTTAATGCACCTACATGTGCTAATTGCAACCAATTTGCATGTTCTGATTCATCTACACAACAAGCAAGAATCTTTTGATTATCCTGTTTATATATGCTTCCTGCCATTATTTGGTATCTCTGAGACTTGGTAATCTCTCCTTCTTTGATCTCTATCCTAGGATTCTTGGGTCCGTATGTCAGAATAGGGACTATAGGCTTAGCCCATTCTGGTGCTATCTCAAGGTTAAACAAGTATGCATCTGGTAGATCATCCGCTACTCCTTGAGGAGCTTCTCCTGAGGTTAATCTTTTAGAGGTGGTCAGCTCTAAGATGCGTCTTTCCTTTCCTGACTACGACTTCAAAATCATACTCCATGAGTAATAGAAACCAACGTATTAGTCGTCCTGTGTTACATGGTTTGTTGACTAGATACAATAGTGCTTGATGATCTGTAAAGAACTTGAATTTGTTGGCCAACAAGTAGTGCCTAAACTTCTTTACTGCGTAGATCATCCCTAATCCTTCTCGTTCCGTAGTGGTGTAATTTCTTTCTGCTGCGTTCAATTGTCTGCTCGCGTAAGCTATGGGGAGATCTATGTTACCTTCATTCGTGGGTTGTGCTAACACACATCCTATGGCGTAATTGGATGCATCCACATGTACATGGAATGGCTTACTCCAATCTGGGGTTGTCAATATAGGTGCTGAGCACAAACGTCGTTTAAGTTCATTGAATGAATTTTCACATTCATCTGTCCATTCAAAATTGGTTAAAAGAGAGTACAAAGGCTTGGCTATGATTGCATACATGTGTATGAATCTCCTATAATATCCGCAATGGCCCATAAATGCCTGTACCTCTTTCACATTAGTTGGTCTGGGTAGATCCGCAATTACCTTCACCTTTTCCTCATCCGTAGAGATTCCATTTTTTGACACAATGTGTCCTAGAATTTTGCCTTGTCTGACCATGAAAACGCATTTTTCTGGGTTCAAACAAACCTGATATTCTCGACATTTGTCAAATATTTGTCTTAACTCTGGAATATGTGTCTGTCTTACATTTGAATGAGCACATAAGTCATCGACATAAACTTCCAAGCTCTTGCGTAAGAATTCCTTAAAAACATGACACATGAGTCGCTGGAAAGTGGCGGGTGCATTTGTTAAGCCAAATGGCATCACACGAAATGCAAATATGCCCCATTCAGTGGCAAAAGCCGTCTTGTGTTGGTCTTCTGGAGCAATGGCTACTTGATTATAGCCTGAAAAACCATCAAGAAAGCTGTAGACTTCCTTGCCCGCAACTCTTTCCAATAGATGTGCTGTGATAGGAAGAGGATAACTGTCTCTAATCGTGGCGGCATTAATTTTTTTAAGGTTAATACACACACGCAATTTTCCATTCTTCTTGGGCACGACCACAATGGGGGATACCCATTCGGTATGCTCAATTTCGTAAATGAATCCTGCTTCTATCAATCGATCTATCTCCTCCTTAATCTTCGCAGCGTAGTTATCGTTATACGTGTACGGTTTCTGTTTCGTAGGTTTTGCATCTGGAGTCATAGGGATTCTATGAGAACATATATCTGGATCTACTCCTTTCAAATCTTTGTAACTCCAAGCAAAAACATCTCTATATTCGCGCAATAGGGCAACTAACTCTTCTTCTTCTTCAGTCGTCAAATCATGCCCTATGTATGTGCATTTTTCTTCTTCTCCTTCTATGGCAACTATTACTTTCTTGGTTTTCTCTCGGTTATCGTATACTTGTCCGTCATTCACCTTTCTATTAGGCATTTGTACCATGATTCTTCTATCTTCGATTTCATATTTCTTGAAGTTCTCGGGTACTTCAAATAAAGATTCTTCTTTTTCTGACATGGTTGCTTTCTTCTTTCTTTTCTTACCTTCACTCTTGGTAGTCACTTGAGTGGCTAACCTCACCTCGTTCGTAATTTCCTCGTGTCTCTGAGGGTGAGTCTCTACCTCGAAAAAATATTCTTCCTCTGATGCAAAGGGTGAATCCATGATAATTGATTCTAAATCAAAATCGCTTGCATCCTCAAATGCATCAGTGTTAGGTTCACATTCTTCTAAAATCGCATCGCACATGATTGGCTCTATCATGAAAACTGAAATGTCATAGCCATCCTCGTCACAGTGGGGTGTCCATTGTTCTTCATTGATGGCTACATCCATGGTTGCTAGGATTTCCGCCCAACCATGGGGTTCAAACTCTTCGTCTGGGAATACTACAGGTGCATATGCTGGATCTTGAAGGGTTCGTGGATGTTGTTCTGCACCTAAGGTCCTTGCTTCTAATCGTTCTTCCTCTTGTTTGGCTACTTTACACATCCATAAATGGGTATCCTCATGCAACCAAGAAGGATCTAATTCTAATGAGTGCACAGATTCCGTCTCTACTGGTGTCTTATGGATGGTATTCCATTGTATTGGGGGTACATCTCTGTGTGAATAGTCTTTAAGATTGACTTTGGTAGTCACTCATAAATGTTGCAAATACAAAGAATTAGTTCCCCAATCTTGTACAATTTGCAACTGGCGCATGAATGGTCGTCCCAATATCATCTCATAAGCACGATTTTTCGCAAAGTCACAAATGGCGAAGGTATGCTCAAATTCTACACCACAAGTGGTGAGAGATATGCCTTCTAGTAAGCCTAATGGTTTTTCTATGTGTCCATCAGCCATTTGTAGTTTCATCCTGGTGGGTCTGAGTGTTGGCTTACCCCAACGTTTCCACAAAGCGGTGGTAGCGATGGCTACGCCGGCTCCTGAATCTAAGATGGCTTTCGTGGTGTAGCCCTGATGGGTTATTGGAAGATATGTGTTACCTTCCTCTCCTTCGCTTACGTCTCCAATCTTTTCCACGGGTATCTCTGGTACCTTCCCATGTGATCCTATCTGAGAGGGTGTGGTAGCAAGCTCAGGGAATTGATTTGCTACATGCTTCCACAATTCTGGTTTTACCTTTAACAATTCCTCCAGAGTGAGATTACACTGAACTTTGGTATTCTTGATCACTTCCGTGTTCCTAGGGATCACTGATTCTTCATTCCTCACTATTATCGTGTGTGCTCTCATACTAATAGACTTTGCTTCCCAAGGTCCTGTGAACTGAGGTAATTCTTGTAAAGAATTAGGTTCAAATCCTGTGGGTTCACTCAATTGTTCCACCTCTACATCATCGTATATAGAGGGGATGTCTTGGGGAAATTGTTCCTGCAAGTCGTCTATTTCTTGAATAGGAGGATGAGTTCCTTGTTCTTTTCTCCATTTCTCTTCTTGTATTTCTCTCAAAAATTCATGTGAGTACCTATGTATGGAAGACAAATTGTCTTGACTTTCTGTATTGGGTACTTGAGACAGGGATGGTGCATTCCTTTCCTGTGTCTCTGGGACAATAGGGTTCCTAGACTGATCCTTTTTCTCTTTGCTTTCAATCAAATATTCTAGCCTCTCCATTAGTCCTTGAAAGTGTAATTCCGGTTTTGCCATGTTATTCCAATTAAGATATCTAGAGGCTTCGAACAAAGCCTGTGCTAACTCTACCATCTTCATGCAAAGTTTAGTTCTCTCAATTTCTAGATCAGCTCGAGGGTAGTTTTTACTCATTTCCGTTACTTGGGGTCCCTCTTTTATTCTAGCCTGATATGCACGAAACATCATGTCTAGGTCTTCTGGTATAGGTTCCGCCAAAACTGATCCTGATTTTTGAGCTGGATTCTCTTGATTCAAGTCCTGTGAAGTCAATTCTTGGATTTTGGCTCTAGATTCCTTCAAACTTCCTTCCAACTCACTTATCTTTTTACTCCATTTTCTCTTGATTCTTTCTCTAGAATCTTTCCAAGATTTTGTCTTTTTACTGCTAGATTCTGCAACTTCACTAGTTCCGGCTACTTTCTCTTGATTAAGCTGTTGGTTTTGTAAGAGCGCCTGGGCTCTGGTTATAGCTTGGATAGGCACGTATGTAGGGTTGGATCCATCTGCGTTGTTTACAATACCTATCACGTTGATCGGTGTCACATTCGAAGCGTTAACTGGGTTCTTAGGACAATCTTTGATTATGTGCTCTTTGCCACAGTCGGCACAAAAGCCTTGTATGTTATAGTACTGTGATTGCCTTGCTATTGGGGGATGTGGACAATCCTTAATGAAGTGATCTCCTTGGCACCTAAAGCATGGTCCTCTAGGGCCCTGTGGTCTCTGTTGTCTCAATTGGGGCCGTGGGTTTGGGTTTGCGTACATCACATTAGCATAGTTTGGCTCCCAACTAGGTTCCATTGATGGACTATCATAATGATATGTCTCCACATGTTCTGGTGACTCCGTGTAATAAGCGGGTGGACTAGTTACATGAGTAGAGTCAAAACTGTTTGAGTTCGGGTCACTTTCTGTGATCAAAGGTGAAGAAGGCACTAAGGCCCTACTTAGGTTCTCTTCTGCAGCAGCGTATTTGACTGAGATGACATTCGCTGGTGGTAGTGGCTGCTGAGGACGGATTGAGGTCTCTGTTGAGCCTGGTATGGGTAGTTCTGAGGAGGCCTATAGTAATAAGGCTGAGCATTGTATTGGCCTTGATACCTACCTGGCTGCTGGTATGTTTGCGGGTAGTTCTGTCTCACGGTTTGTTTGTTGTATGGGCAGTCCTGAGCCGTATGATTCGTGTATCTTCTCTCAATTGTACAATATTGGCCACTAGGATTGGCTTGAGGTTGTGGTGCATTGGGACACACATTTTCCAAATGATTTCCACCACAAGTGTAACAACGTACATTAGTTGGTAGCTTGGGCACCTGTTTACTAGAAACTCCTAGTTTCTGGGCCACTTTTTCTGCTAGGTCCTCTATCGAGCTAGACAATTTTGTGGATGCTAGAGAAGAACAATCTGAGTCCTTATAGACCTTTGAGAGTTCTAATTCATCTCCTAGGTTGTCCTCGATGTCTATACATATTCTTACACACTCCTCTAGCGTTCTGGGTTCTTTTAGGTACACATAGGAGCGTAGTTTAGCGCTCAACAAACCATCTAAAAACAAAGACACTTGCTTAGCTTGTGAGGGTAGCTCTTGCATTGGACATCGTTCAACATATTGTCTGAACCTACGTCCTGCCAGTCTAACTGTTTCCTGAGGGGTTTGTTTAAAGCTATGAATCAACGAAGATGTGTCATGTCTAATCCCACTTTTAGAGAATTCAATGATGAATGACTCTAAAAAGTGATGGATGTCTCTAAATTGCCTTTGTTGCAAAGGTTGGAACCAAGTTAAAGTGGTATTCTTTAACGTTAGTCCAAATGCATTGTATTGCGTGAACATGTCCTCGACTTGTTCTGCTCTTAGTACTTGCTTGAATTCTGCGACATGGTCATAGGGATCTCCTGTCCCATCAAAGTAATTCTTCATTGATTTTACTAATTGAGTGGGTCTCAATACTCTTGCGTGTTCACGTGGTCTAGGTAGAGGAAAATCATCTCTACCACCTGGTATTCCATGATCTCTTTGTCTATCTGCTCTATTAGTGTTCGTGGTTGTTCTATCTCTCCCTATGGGATGATTAAAGCTTACTTCCGGTCCCTCTTTATTTCCTTCTCTTTGATGTCCATGGGCTGAGGATGTTCCTGCCCCTTGTTGACTTGTATTCATGTTTGTTCTAGATGGAGGGAATACCAATTCACCTCTCCATGTGTATGTGTTTTTAGCGCGGTCAGGCACCACAAAGACTCTTTCTGAAGTCTCATCCAGGTATACAACCTTTCCAGGTGTATCTGGGTCCTTGAATTCATAAATTGTAATGATGCCTATCTCACCAGGGTGTTCCTTTCTGTACCTCCAAAAGGCTTCATCTGTCTCTTTATTTACGAACAACTCGGTGCTCCTGTTATCTTGAGGGATCCACTCTGGGATGAGTACTCTTGTTAATACAGATTTCCCTCTAGGTGTTCTAGGTTCTTCTAACGGTTCTTTTCCTTGAAATTTCGCTTCCATCTCTAATTGAATTGTGCCAAACTCATTAGTATCGTTTGGTTGCGTACTTAGGACGTACATGGTTCCTTCTTTGTCTATGTAAGCGTCTCTCTCAAATTTCACCACTGGTCTTTCCAATCCAATGGGTTGATCATGGTTGTGCAGTTGCACCACTTGCCTTCGCAAACCATCCTCATAGATGCGAGCACCTAAGCGGTTGGTTCGGATAAACTCTAGTTGCGTTCTATAGGGTCCTTCAGGTTTTTCTAAATAGGCTACATTCGACCCTCCTTCTGGTCTATCTGTGCTAAATGCCATTTCTGATTCGCTAGTATCTGAGCTCTCGTAGGGGTAATTACTATTCAATTGCTGAGCCCACGATCGTGCAGTAGTTCTTACACTTGCTTCTGATGATCTAAGGCTTCGTCGGTCCGACTTACCTATGTGTCTCCCTGATCTAAGGTTCATTAGTTTTCTTCTTTGCACACTCAATTACACACTTAGATCGTCACTGGTTCTTTGTTATTACTCTCTTAATTCTTTTTAATTTTCTTTGGATTCTTGTCTTAATGCATGCGTCAGGAATTCGACTTTCCGTGGTACTTTGAGTTCTCGTTCCATCAGACTTACGTTCTTTCCTTTAGGTTTTCGTCACACACACCTTTACTTGTAGTCTTAAACTAGAAAGAATTATGTATCTTGAACTTGAGGCGTTCCTATCATCGTTAATCCACAACACTACCGTTTAGCCTAAGCTAAGAATTGACTGAGGGGGTTAAGTAATCTTCCAACCTCGAGTCAGCTTTTCGTGTTGTTCTGATGCCCTGTTGCCCAAGAAGCCGCGCTTCCCAAGCTCTGCTGTCTTCACTGCCTTGCTTGCTTGCTTTTGATTGCCCTTGCTAGACCTGGAAAAATCCAATATTAGACCAATTCACAGTTGGATGATCAAGCACTTGAGTATATACACCTTTTAAGTCCTTTCCCTTTTGCCCAAAATTTCAATACTTGCCCCCTGGCTTCCTAGTCCCCAACTAGGTGAACCTCAAAATAGATTATCCAAAAATAGATGTATTCTTTATGAAAAAAACAGTTGAGGTCACGTAGTACTCGTCAAGAGCTTTCTAATGAGCTATTAAGCTCAAAAAACGGACTTCGGATGACAAAGTTATGAGTGTTCAGGTCCTGGGGAGGTAAAAACTGACAATCAGATTTTCCTTCAAATATGAGCTAAGGGGTCTCCTATGAGTCTAATGGTCCAAAAATTTCTCAAAAATACCCCCAAAATTGGTCAAAAAATGGAACCCTAAATTTGCGATGGGGGTGCACAATCGCGATGGTCTGGGACCGTCGCGATGGTCCAAGCGAACCGTCGCGATGGCGTGGAGTTTGGATAATCGCGATGGTGCGAAAAGGCAAACCGTCGCGATGGCCCGAAGTGAACGATCGCGATGGCGTGAGGTCGAACCGTCGCGATGGCGTGAAAATGGATCGTCGCGATGGTCCAGTAGTGAGCGATCGCGATGGCGTGAGGTCGAACCGTCGCGATGGCATGATCAGGCGGACAATCGCGATGGCGCGGGTCAACGGTCAAAGGTGGACAATCGCGATGGTCCGAAGTGAACCGTCGCGATGGTCACAAGTGCGATGGCGTGAGCCAATCGCGATGGTCCGATTTTGGGCTGTCGCGATGGTCTGAAAAATGAACCGTCGCGATGGTCTATCTTGACACGTGGCACTGTCGTGGCGATGGCATGGGCCAATCGCGATGGTCCGGGGTCAGCTGAACAATCGCGATGGTCCAAGTGGACCGTCGCGATGGCTCAAGTGAACCGTCGCGATGGTCCGAGACCGTCGCGATGGTCTGGCCGAGCCGTCGCGATGGCGTGAGCCAATCGCGATGGTGCGACACAATCGCGATGGTCCGAGCCAATCGCGATGGTCCACCAAAGTGTGAATTTTTGAGATGCGCCTGTGGATTCGTAGATGCGCAAGGGTCGCCTACCTCGTGGTGTGGTCGCCTACCAAGAATTTCGAAGGTTGCAGACCATCGCGATGGTCCGCCACACTCGGCAGATCTTTGACAGAGAGTAAAATTTTACCTTTTCCAAGCTTTCCTGATGCACTGGAGCTCTGTACCTGCAAGAAAACTCAAGAAAACACAAGCACACACAAGTACAAAAGTTCTCTCTCGCTCTCTCGCATGCACCAATGAGGGGAAATGAGGTGAATGGGTGGATATGGTGAATTTTCTGATTTTTTTGGAGATGAAGATGATGATGCGATGATGAAGATGGAGTATGGGGAAGGTGAAAAACACTAAAAACTAAGTAAAAACAACAACAAAAACTGAAATTTTTACCTTCCAACGCCACTTCTTGCTATACTCTTACCATCACACATTCGTCCTAGACTCGATCCCCGGCAACGGCGCCAAATTTGGTGTTGCTCTAGCACAATGGTGAGAACCACGTTAAGAAGCTTCACCTCCTTAATGTCAATCCGTGGAAGAGGTAGGAGTGATATGAAGATCGTGAATGTGAGATGATGTGAAAGTGAAGGTGAGAAGCATCAAGATGCACACACACATACACACACACAATGAAGAGACAAGCAAGACACAATGGAAGGTGGGGATTTAGCTTTATTACTCAAAAACACTATTACAAGCTCAAACTAGCTCTAAGCTCACACTAGCCAACATGAACCCACCTCAAAAATGAGCTCTCTAGCTCTTTTTATAGTTTCTAGACTAGTTTTGACCGGTTTCACATCTAGTGACCGGCCTAGTTAAAAAATAGGTCCTAGATGCTATTTGGAAGGGTAAACGGTATCTAAAAATAACGAAAACTGGTACGCGCATTCTACCTAAGCTCCTCAAGCTCGAGGACTCCTCGGCTTGCACAAAATGGATCTATGAATTAGAAAATGGGATTTTGTCTATATTACATATGTTACAAGAGTGATGAAAATCACTGTTGGATGTTTGAGGAGGTAATAAAAACATAGTTGCTTGAAAAAATGATCCGACTGGCTCCCTGCTCCGTCTTTACATGCTTCCACGTCGTCTATGCCTCTGACTGCTTCCAACATTCTCCTTGATCCTCTTGTTCTACACACCAAAGCCCTTCATTGGTATCAGACATGCTGAAGGCTGGTGTGCTAGAAGCTTCAATGGAAGCTTAGGTCACAAGAGGTGAATATGCAGGTTGTCACCTTTTGATAGGAGTTTAGTATTTTGGCCATAACTCGAGCTATGATAGGTGTATATATATATATATATATATATATATATATATATATATATATATATATATATATATATATATATATATATATATATATATATATATATATATATATATATATATACACACACACACACACTGCTATAAATATGTATATAAATATATATACAGGTATATATATATTTACTATATAAAGGTATATATATATATATATATATATATATATATATATATATATATATATATATATATATATATATATATATATATATATATATATATATATATATATATATATATATATATATATATATATATATATATATATATATATATATATATGTGAGTATGTGTATGTGTGCATGTATTTAGTGTGTATGTATGTATGTATATATGTATGTATATGTGTATGTGTATTTATTCGGATTCTTTTTTCGTGTTTGAGATTAAAATAACAATTGATATTGTATGGTGGAAAAAAATAGGAGGAGACCTAGCATACCACGTGAGACGTGACAATTTTTTCGTAGACATCTACGTCTTCAGGAGTCATTTCCTGAGTAGAAGGTGTACAAATTAATAGTTTGTATTTATAATGCTCATATGTTTTATTAATTTTTTACATTTAATTTATGTATTTGTTTTCTATTTAAATAAATAGACTGTTGCAAAGAAGAGAGTTGAGTCAGGCCACACATCTCACTTAGGCCAAATGGGCCATCATGGTTTTATAGCTACATTTGTAAGTATATGTGTTATTGTAAGTATATTTTTTTAGTTAAAATGCAAAAGACTAATCTTTTTTTATTTGTTTAGTGCAACGAAAGGATTATGGTCGATATTCTACGAAACATGAGATCAAGTATGCTGCACATTTTGGATATCGACGTTTGAGCGAGTATATACGAGATCATCCGGATGCATTTGTGAGACGGTATTAATTACCCATTATGGGCATATATGATGTGTCATGTATTGGTTGCAAAAGGATTGTGGAATATTATGCAAGGTGTTGAAAAACATCCTATTAAACCTACAAATACAATTGTCAAAGGAGAGCAGATTGCATTGAAGATGACGACCTTCAAATTTTTGTTCGTGCTGTGGTTCATGCTACACCTACTGCAAAGCAACTTTGTTTGGATGGCAGAGATGCTCATGCACATGCATTGATAGCTTTGTTTGTCAAAGGTGCTATTATTCCTCACACTCACTCTTGCAAAACAACAAAGGATGCTTGGGATATAGTTACCACTTTATACTAGGAAAGAAATGAGGCTTATGTTGCTTACCTCCAAAAATCATCAAAGAGTGAGCACATGAATGAAGGAGATTCCATGGATAGTTTATTGCCAAAGATCAAAGATTTGATGGAGCGCTTGAATTCTGCTGATGAATACTGAATGATAGTTCACTTGAGTAGATTGTTCTCAATGGTCTTCCAGATTCATAAAGAGGTTTGCTTGTGCTCTTCGATTGATGATGAAAGGCAATCCAAATACCTTAAATGTTGATGTATGAAACATCACAAGAAATGAATTAATGTGACACTAGATAACCTCTATGGTCACCATTAACTCAATGCTTCTCCAAACTTTGAGAAAAGATTGCTTAAACTGAGAACTTTGCTTCTATAGAAATTTATAGTCACTGAAATGACATACCTTCAGCCTTTTGCTTATTTCTCTTAGGAAAAATACTATTTAGCAAAGATTTTCTAGTGTTATGAAAATAGAAGAGAAGCGCTTTGCAAGAAGCTATTAGTTGCTAAAAACGAGGACTACACACCAAGTTATGGTCTTCACAAAATGACCATGTCTAACTGTCAAAATAGGAAAGCTTGCCTGTTTTAGCCAAAAGTATGTCCCTATACTGCAAATTCGATGCCTAGCATCGACTTGGTGCATAAAAGTCCACTTTTTAGCATGAATTTGATATCGAGCATTCATTTCCGACATAAAACCTCACTTTTTTAGTCACAAACTCATCAGGTGAATGATAAGCATAGAAAATAAGAGGTTATCAACTACAACTTGATGCTAGGCATCGAATTGGTCCAACAATCTCCTATTTTCAAAAACTTTACAACACTAGTTAAAGCAGATAGATAAAATAATGACTTATCATCTCAGTTTTGATGCCACGCATCGACTTGCTTAGAAAACTTGAACTTTTGAACTGATTACGAGAATAGAAAAGCAAAGAGATGGAGGAGGGGAGTCTCATACACACAACTTTAATTAATCCTTGTGATAGCTATGGAAAACTCAAAATGTTTACAGGTGCATTCTCACTCAGAGAAGCCCGACTATTTCTTAGTCATACAAAATGAAAAGAAGTGTATGTTTTTCATGCTTATGGTTTTGTGTAGAAAGGGCATGAAAACAAAGCATGCAAGTTGAAAAAGGCATTATATGGTTTGAAGCAAGCACCACGTGCTTGGTATGAAAAGATACGTGCCTACTTGATTGCATGGTTTTGAGAATAGGCCAACTAAGAGCACCTTATATGTTAAGCATGCAAATGATGTGTGTCTGATCATTGTTTTCTATCTTGATGGCATGTTGCTTAGTGGTCCTAATGAGAACCATATTGTTGATTTAAGGCTTATTTGCATGCCTCATTTGAGATGTCAGATTTGGGGCATTGGCATCACTATTTGGGCGTTTAGTTTATGCAAGTTGATGGCAGAATAACTTTGTGTCAAACAAAATATATTGACACATTATTGTATTGTTTTTGGCCTTGATAACTGCAAACCTATTGCCACTCCTGTGGAAACAGGTTTACGATTGAGTCTTCATGATGCTAAAGATGCATTTGATGCTATTCTCTATCAACAACAAATTGGCTTGCTGAATATGATATTAAACATTTTACTATTTATGAAGCAATCAAGGAAGCTTTCCTATAGAGATTCTGATAGAAGGAAAATCCCACCCAAATTTTTGATTTTTTGCAAAATAATTGATAGAATCTTAATCAAACTATTCAAGACTATACCACCATTTTCATGATGCATTTATGATATGTCAACTAAAAGTCAGTTATTTGAAGATGTAATTACACAATGATTCATTAAGAGTCTGAACTCGCAGTTGAAACAAGTCATGATAATTTGGAGCATTGGCAGATTACCCTTGGACACCATCATAGATTAGGCGCTACAGCTAGAGAATAAGGTTAGTGGTTTCACCGAAGACCTAGAATGGATTGTGGTTACAAAAGATAAAGGTATGAACATAGCTAAGAATTTTTTTTGTGTGAAATGTAAGAACCCTGGACACATTGCAACAAATTGCGGATTGAATCAACAACAAATTGCGGATCGAATCAACTACATTGTGCAATTTGTAATATGGATACCCACACTCCAAAGTGCCCCTTCCTTCATTCCTTGGCCACTAAAAAACCAAAACATTGTGAACCACGTACTTCTTGCATGCCATGCAAGCACCCTCCCAAATGAGCTAAACCCCCTTTTCACCTCTAACTCTCTCTTTCATCTACTTTTTCTATCACTTTGTAACCACTTTTCTCTAGAGGTAGTGCATCCCTCCACCATTTCATGGCCACATACTAGTTCAAAAACATCCTCAGGCATGGTGGTTGGGTTAGTTAACCATAAATCTTCCACTTGCATGGTTTGGGTACCCTCTGAAGACTTCCTTGATACTTTAGGGTTTGCTCCACTCTACAATGTTGATGCTTGCTGTATCTAGGTAATTGGTTCCGATGGGGGAATTACAATTGGCTCTTTTGTTTCCCACTTTTGTGTTGTGTTCATCATTCTTTCTTGTTCTTTAAAACCATGTTCATAGACTAGAACAATAGGCTGCAACAGTCGATCAGAATGTGTCTGTATGGGAGTTGCCTGAGTATCCAATTTCGCAATGATGACCAAAGAAGTCATGGGTGCTACTCTCTCCTTTGTGCATTTATCATACTCTTGGGCCTCTTTACAATTTTTGTGGATATGTCCTAGTTCTCCACAAAAGTGACATCTTATCGGTCCCCTTTGTGCAAAGTTTGATGTTTTTGGCTGTGATCAGGGTGGTTTTTGTATTAATCCTTGTTATAGACTTGTTTGATCATACCGTGGATATAGAGTGTTTCTCAAATGTGGCAATACATGACTATTGTATGGTATAGATTGAGTTATGGAAGCATTCACTTTGACCCGATTATGGGTCTTAGTATTATACACACAGTTGAAGACCTCTCCCATCACATTGCAACTTGGACAACGGCTAGCCTTGGTTCTGAAAGTTCGAGAACAAGTCGAATAGCATTTAGGTATGTTATTTGAACCAAAAGATCCTTGTGTGGCCACCATGTAGGCAACCACAAAAACTGTAGATCATATTGTACATCTCATAACAATGTGGTACAAGAAACATCGCATTGATCGAGTGCTGAGTGATGGAGGATCTGGCATTAATTTAGTGTCCTTGGAGCTATGTAAAAGGTTTGGTTGGCTTAATTTTGAAGAAGTTCCATTTTTCATATGTATGGCAGATCAATCTCAGGTCCACTTGGTTGGATAACTAGGGGATATCCCTATTACGTTACAGGGAGTAGTTTTCTCTATGAACTTCGTAGTCTTAGACTTACCTAATAACACCTATGACTATAATCTCTTTTTCGATAGACCATGGCTTAAACAAGCTAAAGTCCTTCAAGACTTGCTTAAGAAGGAACTGGTAATTAAAGATAAGCATCATGAGTACAAAGTACCTCTAGATACGATGAAATCGACCGAAGTGCATGCATTTTTGCACATTGCAAAACATATCAATATGATGGATGGTTTGACAGATGATGAAGAGGGTGAATTCCTATGAGTGAATTCTGACTTATTGTCTTTAGGAGTAGTGGATTTACAACCACTTTTGGACCGATGGTCTCTTTTTGCTTGTATGATGACCTATGCCATAAATGGTGTTGACCTACCAAAACAGATGATTGTCTTATCGAACCTAATTGATGAGGCTATTCCAGATTAGCTGGAATTAGATGATAAGCAATCTCAACAATATATTAGTGAAGGTCACTTGTAATCTCTAATTTGGGCACCAAAGATAAGCCCAAATCGATTAAAATTAGTGCCAAACTTGATGAAGAGGAGCGGAATAAAATGCTTCAACTACTCACGAGATTTCATGATATCTTCGCTTGGGATTATGAGGATATGAAGGGTATTGACCCTCGCATTTATCAACACTAGATAATTATACAATTGGATGCTAAACCAATTAGGCAACCAAGTTACTGTATGAACTGGCATTATGCAAAGTTAGTTAAAGAAGAGCTTGATCATCTCTTGAAAGTTGGCTTTATTATCCCAATAGAGGATGCCGAGTGGATATCACCCATAGTCATCATTCCTAAAAAGAACAAGAAGCTTCATATCTACATGGATTATCAAAAACTTAATAAGGCTATCGTACCCGATGTTTCCCTCGCTTTCCTTGATAATATGATATAGTGGTACAACCAGGTGTGCATGGCTACTGCAGATATACCAAAGACAACATTCATTACTTCATGGGGAGTTTTTGCATGTACGATAATGTGGTTTGAACTCTATAATGCCCCGAGTACGTTTCAGTGCTGCATGCAAGATATTTTCTCCCGTATCTCACCACCTTTATGAGAGTTTCCTTAGATGATTTTTTGATCTTCAATCGATGAGTGGATCACTTAATTGGATTATGGTTATGCTTTCTCAAGTATTGAGAGTATAGATTGTGCTTGAATCCGGTGAATTCTATATTCTTTGTTCAACATGGGAAGTTTTTAGGGTCATATCATCTCGGCCCAGGGTATCCAAGTTGATCCTGACAAGGTCAAAGTTGTATTAGAAGCTCCCGCCCTGTAGAATGCTAAGGAAGTCCTTCATTTTCTAGGACAAATTCAGTGGCATGGTTGTCACTTGCAGTGGTTGGTGCATCTCACTATTCCCTTGAACAAATTAATTAGCCTCCCTCCGAAAGAATTTCACTGGCCATCGGAGTGCCAAATTGCTTTTGATAGTTTAAAGACCTTATTGACCCAAGTCCCTATGATGCCAGCACCCCATTGCGAGCTACCTTTTCACATTTTTGTTGATGCTTCAGACATAGATATCGATAGTTTTCTTACTCAGGTTCCTGATAAATGCTATAGACTAATTTATTACGCTAGTAGAAGACTAGCCAATGTGGAGAAGAATTATTTGGTGACTGAAAGGGAGTGTCTCGGATTGATCTAATCCATTAACAAATATCACCACTACTTATTAGGCTAAAACTTTACTTGCCATAAGGATCATGCTGCTCTTGTTTATTTAGTTTAGAATCAAGCTGGTATAAGACGACTAGCCTGATGGGTACCATAGTTACATGAATTTGATTTTGATATTGTGCATAGGCTGTTGGGTGTGTGTAGAAATGCGAGAGACACACAAGAAGCACACACAAGGAGCACAAACGCAGCAAGACACACAGAGACCAGGGGGTTTTGTTACACTTATGTGTTCCTCGAGTAGCTTTGATGTGAACCTTTTCCCTATACATGGGCACTTTTTACTCTAGTGCTGGCTAGAGGTTTTTTCCCCATGTTACCACATACTTGATACTCTCATATGTGGTGGTACTTTGTACTTAGGGATATTATTCAGCTCTTACTTCAGTTCAGTTCATCGATCAATAGAGAGAGCTATTCTAGCCATCATCTTCTCCGTGTGTCTTGCTGCGTTTGTGCTCCTTGTGTGTGCTTCTTGTGTGTCTCTCGCACTTCTACACACACCCAACATAGGCTAGGCACACTCCATGCTTTAGCTGATTTTCTCTCCTGATTGGATTTTGATGAGGCACTTGATGTAACTCATATGAACCCTTTGGCTATTTATACGTCCCAACCCGCTAGTGTTGTGACACTGTGGATCCCTCTACTACTTACTATGATATTATTTTCTCTTTTCTAAAGACTAGTCTTTCCTCATATTCCTTATCCTTGCCAGAGCATTGTAAGTTAGCAATTTATAGTTAATTGCTTTACCATTATTATTGATCAACTTTATATTATGGTCTCTCGGGTGCTTTGCTTTGCTATGTTCCCCTTCATGAAATGCTTAGAGTCATTGCCTCTTCTCATTCAGGCCCCATCGATAGACATTTCTCAGTGGATTCAACTTTTTGAAAAGTTTTATAGAGTGGGCTATGGTGGCCTACAATGATTAAAGATGTTTGATAGCATGTTCTCATGTGTGATCCATGTCAGAGGATTTGGCAACCTATTTCGGCTAAACATTTCCCCCTTCAACTTGTTATGCCCCTTGAACCCTTCTAAAAATGGGGGTTAGATTTTTTTGGGCCCATTTCCCCTTCGATGGTTTCTACCAACAACCAATATATATTGACTTGCATCGACTATGTGACCTGATGGGCTAAAGCTTGGGCTTTAAACAAGGCTATTGTGGTTTTGATGGCTCGTTCTATTACTAGATAAGTTTCTCTGTGTTTTGGTTTAGCCCTAGATCTTGTTTCAGATCATGGAACTCATTTTGTGAATGACTTAATTAAAGATTTAACAAGTGAATTTAATATCATACATAAATTTAGTATAACTTATTACTCCTGAGCGAATGGCCTGACAAAAAGTACTAATAAGACTTTATTAACTATGCTATGAAAATTAATTTAGTTCTCTCCTAAGCATTGGGATCAATTCCGTCCTTCAGTTCTTTGGGCTTACCGTACCATGTATAAAGTCGTTACCAGATTCACACCCTTCAAACTTGTGTTTGGCATTGAAGCAATCACACCTATGGGAATGGTGGTCCCTAGGCTCTGTGTCTCCATTGTGAACAAACTCCTAGCAGACAGTCGATTTATAGTGGGCTTGATGACCTCCATGCCGTGGATGAAACTCATTTTGAAAGCTTTATACTAATGTAGGAGATGCAAATCTGGCAAGCTAGAACCCATGTTCATTTCCTCAAGACCCCGATGCTCACAGTCGACCATATGTTTTAGTCTACAACTCTAAAGCTGACCAAAAAGCAGGGAAATTCAAAGTCAAGTGGTGCAATCCCTATCAAATTGCGGCACATATCGGTTTGGCTATGTTTCAATTGACCACTTTTACAAGAGAGCTTTTATGAAGTCCCTTTAATGGATCAGAGTTATGCCCTTTTTGCACTGCCATCATGAAATGATGTCTTTTGGTGGCTCCTTAATGGTGCACACCATCCATGTTCCAGTTTAATGCACTTTTCCATGCACTTTTGTTGTGGTGGATGACATTCTATTACATGTTCTCATTTTCCCTGGTGGTTTTTGCATGTGGTTACACAATCTTACTCATTCCCATCTCTATTTTATCCTCCATCATTGTCCTTCATTTATGGTGTGTATTGTGTATGTGAACGATTGCGCTTTGCATGATCTTTGTGTTCTGCCTTGTGCTTTTGTTGCTACACATGCGACCTTGCTGGGTTCCGTGATGCTATGGCTCTTGACCTCGCTACATATTTCCAAATGCGTGGCTTGCTACCGTTTGCAGAGTTACCATGGCATAGAGTGCCTTCTCACCCCCTGGCCATGACATTAGTCATAACCATTGTCGAATATCCTACTTTTGACACTTCCTAGCTAGTGGTTTAGTCATACCTAATGACTTGTATCACCTTAGACACCATCACTTACAGTCTCTCTCCCTAATGTTGGCCACAATTAGGTCACTCCATTGCCCATAGCCATGATGAATGCTCTCTTCCCTTTCCAATTGTCTAACGAATATGCCATTATGTGTCATCTGCCCCTTGAATGTCATGCCCTTCAATTATTGGTTATCACTGTAAATCTCCAAAAACATGCTTATGAAATCTCCAAACCCATGTACTTGGAAATTGACTTGGCAGCCCATGAACCTTTAAATTTGGTGTTGCTTTTCTTCTGCCACATTCACAAGGAATGTCAGGTGGTGGTTAAGCAGGTATCCAAAAGGGAAGTCCCATGAATGCGGTTGCCCCATATTTTCTCTTTTCTCCTTCCTGATCCCCCTTCTGAAGTTCTTGCTTCCATTGTTCCCATCATTCCTACCTTGGTAGTATTACGGCTTCCAAATCTTCTTTTTCCCAAGCCGACACGAGAATCATAGTTACAACAAAGGAGGTTATAGTTATAGCTGAAGCAATTGAAGTCCTTTCCATGTTTGTTGTTGATGGTGCGGTCCAGATCACTGATGGTGTTGAACAATCTACAAGTCTGAAGCCGATGGATATTGATGTACCACCCAAAGTCCTTGAAAGTTCTCCACAAAAGAAGGTAATTTGCTCTTTGCTGAATGATATTCTTACTCAACTAGCCAAGCAGTAGGTTCCTGCAAAGGCCACAAAGATTTCCCTGACCGAGGTGAAAGAAATTTCACTAACCAAAGGCCCCTTTCTACCTCTTCAACCCGCTCCCCCCCACAATACCATTCGGTCCTATTGTCTCCCCGGAAGCCTAAAAGAACTTGAAGAAGCTTGTAGGAGGTAGAAAAGTGTGTTTCGAAGCGACAAAGTTTGGTCTAGCCAACTAGCACAAGACAAGCCCTTGAGCTTATGGAGACTCAAATAAACCTTATTGGCATGCGATAAGTGCAAAGAAATGCACTATGTACTTTGGAGCATCAAGGAGAGAGAGTCCATACAAAACAAATAGGTTTGCCCGTCGACTAGCTCAAAAAACTTACTATCTATGGAAGAGACAATGAACTTCAAATGCTCATAGCGACCAACGTGATTAAAATTAGAAAAAATTCTTTTATGGTAGTGATACACATAGGGTTGAGTGTATATAATGCACAAAAGTATAAGGAATAGGCAAAATATGCTATAGGAATGAGTCAGACACTCAATAGTGGTACCTCCTATTTTTCAGGAATACGTAGAGATTGACCTCGAGACAGAAACACTAAGATTTCTCCCAATCTACTAAACCAAATGCTATGAAAATTGACAAGCATAAACTAAACACTAATATGAGCCATCTGTTATCAAATTTAAAGTTCTGGATGTTGGTGCATTTTACCTAAGCCTACATGCTTGATATGCTTGATATTATCCTCATTTGTAAGTCACATGAGTAGTCATGTGAACAACTCTTGTAAACCAGTACATTTTATCTCTTGTAAATGGAAAAAGAAAAAAGGAAAAGGATGGCTGTTGCAGAGCTAAAGGAAGCACAAAGCAGAGAAAAAGACGGGCCCCAAAATTTTTCCGATTTGGACATCTTATTTTTGTATCAATATCATTCTTGTAATATATTTTCCGTTGTAAATGCACTAGAGGAGTCCTCTAGATGCATCCCCACAGAAGATTGGAGATTTACCCATGTAAAATAGTAGGAAATTAGTCTTTTAGTGAATAAAGTGCCGGTCTCTTGTGTGAAAGGACCAAACTTAGGGCACTAGTATATAAGTCACTTTGTGACTCTTTGTAAAGACTTTTTGCCATAGTGAAGAAGGAGCTCTTCAAATTTTCGAGTTTGCCTCTTTAATGCTGATTTTGATCTTCATTTCGCTCTTGTATGTGTGTGTTATGCTTGAAATGCATGTGTAGGACTGTTGTCTACCCCTTCCCCTTGGTTTTGAGCTGCTGTAGTGCGTGTGCAAGCTAGGAGAAGTTGTGGCGCAGGTATTTGTGACTCCCGTCATTCACTGTTTTTGCCGTAACTTGAAGCAGGGTGGTCAGAATTGAGTGAAACCATTGCCGTTGGATGCGTCTCGTCGAGAGCTTCGAAATGAGTACCCTATTGACTATATTCGGAGTTCTGGGCTGAGAGAAAACTTCAAAATACTAAAAACTACTGTAATAGGCTTGCGGCAAACACTTTCAGTATTTCAGTGAGTGTAAGAGGTAGTAGTCTTTTCTCATGCATGCTAGCTAAACCACTTCATTTTCCATCACGTGTGCACACGTCTTCATACACTTGGTACGTCGTTCCTTCGGATTGACAATTATATGTGTGTTAAGTACCCACTATACGCACTTGTGTGGCAATTGAGGTACAGTCTCATTGGCACAAGTCCTTGAGTCTTCTTGGCTCAAGTACACACGTTTTTGGCGCCGTTGCCGGGGAACACTCAACCAAGGTGCCTTCGTGATGGTTATAGATCGAGTGTGATAGAATCGTACTTGTAGAGGTAAAACTGTCCAGTGGCAAGTAGTCAGTCACTTCAGCACTTGTTACTTCACATCTTCGAGGTGTGTGTGATAAGTTTTAGGTTTAGGTTTAGGAGGAGGGAAGAGAAGGAGGAGTTAGGGTTAGGTTAGAAGTAGAGGAGTAGTGAGGAGAGGAGAAGATGAAATACGAAAAATCACCAAAAAAAAAATCACCAAAAATTACCCAAAATTCAAGTTCTGTCCAAAAAAGTATAAAAACCAAAAAAATTGACTCATTTGATACTTACTGGAGTTCTAGTATCGTGGACGACAGCGATCGGTATCGTGCTTGCAGTATCGTGCAGAGCGGGCCTTCAGAGCTTGTGTGAGAGTTCAAGTGCAAGCAAGAGTGGTTAGAGGTGAGATTTTAACAAGAATATTTGTTTGAAACTCACTAAACATGCATAAACACATGATTAAAGGCATGCGCAGTATCGCGGGGGGGGGGAAACTGATATCATTACAGAACTTTTGTGTGATACAGAGGCTGTTGGCATACAAAGCAACAAAGGAGTCATGCACAATACGGCAACAAGGCCAGATCATTTTTTCCCATAGATTATGTACAACCCAAGTGATTTTAATCACTACACAAACATTGTAAATCCCGTTTTTGGTAGATTAGACTCCATTTTGTGCAAGCCGAGGAGTCCTCGAGCTTGAGGAGTATTAGAAGTACCATCGTACCAAATTTCATAATTTTTAGACTTCGTTTGAGCCCTCAAATAAGCCCTGGAACCTAATTTTTAACTAGGCCGGACACTAGGTCTGGACAGGGCCAAAAGCTAGTCAAAAACTATAAAAAGAGCTAGAGAGCTCATTTTTGAGGTTAGATTGTAATTGAAACGAACTTGTAAGAGCTTGTGAAAGTAATCTAAAGCACTCCATCGATTCTCTCTCTTTGTCTTGCCGTGTGTACGCGTGTGTGTGTATGTGTGTGCATGCTTGTGTGCTTCTCACTCACGCACTTGTGCCGCCACTTGCTCGAGGTCTTCATACCATCCTCATGTCTTCCCGGATTGACATTAAAGGAGGTGCTACTCATCATTGAGCTACACCAAATTTTGGCGCCGTTGCCGGGGATCGAGCTTTGAGGACGAGCGTGTGATGGTAAGACGTAGAGTTGACGCGTTGGAGTTGTAGGTATTTTCTTCACTCTCATCGATTTTCTTTTACTTTCTTCACCATCATCATCATCACCATCTCCCACCTCCATCTGCGAAAAATTCAGTTTTTTGACTATACCCCCATCTCCACCTCATTTCCCTCATTTCATTTGTGAGAGAGAGCGAGAGAGCGAATTTGCATGCGCTGTTTTTTTGCATGTTTCTTGAGCTATTTTGCAGGTTTTTGGCTGTACCATCATCCCCAGCAGTGTGCGCAGGTACGACAGGCTTTGCACAGGTCCCGGGACGACAGTCTCTGTCTATCGCGACAGACAGAAAATCTTAACATTTTGTGAATGCATGTTTATCACTGTAACCTACACCTTGAGGGCACTCTAGATCACTAGAAGTTTTTCAAAAATTTGCATTTTTTCAGTCTATCGCGACAGACAGAAATCCGCGACAGATACCGTCTATCGCGACAGACACCGTCTATCGCGACAGACAGCAATCCACGATAGACACCGTCTATCGCGACAGACACCGTTTATCGCGACAGACAGCAATCCACGATAGACACCGTCTATCGCGACAGACACCGTCTATCGCGACAGACAGAAATCCGCGACAGACACCGTCTATCGCGACAGACAGCAATCCACGACAGACACCGTCTATCGCGACAGACACCGTCTATCGCGACAGACAGAAATCCGCGACAGACACCGTCTATCGCGACAGACACCGTCTATCGCGACAGACACCGTCTATCGCGACAGAGAGAATTTCACGATAGACACCGTCTATCACGACAGACACCGTCTATCGCGACAGACAGAATTTCACGATAGACACCGTCTATCGCGACAGACACCGTCTATCGCGACAGACAGCCCCCACGATAGATTGTGTCTATCGCTACAGACACCGTCTATCGCGATAGACAGGCATTTTCGGCAAAAAAATTAAGGAGTGAATTTTTGGAAATTTAGGCTAAATTTTGGGCATATTTGCACTTTCATGTACTCATATACTTACGAAGGCCTTAGAAAATGCATTAAAACCCCCGAAAGGTTCTGTCTGTCTAATAACCCCCTAAACCCTGAACGGTCATAACTTTTTCATACGAAATCCATTTTCTGAGCTCTAGGGCTTGTCAGAAAGCTCGTGACATATACTACACGCCCTCAACTGTTTTTTATAAGAATAATGCGTTGATTTTCAGATAGGATATTTGGAAGTTGACCCACAGAGGGGTAGAAACACCAAGGGAGCTCTAGAGGAAATTTCTAGCAGTACATAAGGGGGAACAAAGTGTCTGAAATAAATTGTCTGTCAATTGAAAGGTCTACTTGGAGCTAATCTTGGGATTTATGCAGGCCTATTGAGAAGCAATTGAGAGTATCCAAGCAAGGGTGTTGCGCACGCTTGAGAATCAACTTCTCGAGCACTAGAGAGCAAGGTTCGGCAAGAAAGGTCGGAATATTCTCAACTCCTCTTCGTCAATTCCTAGCTTAGGCTAAGAACGATTAGAAGTAGGAGTAAGTCAGGACGACGATAGGCCACTATCAAGTTGAAGACTACCTAAAAACTCAAGTTCAAGCTAAAAACTTAATCTCTGTACTGTCGACAACATAAAGGAAAGAACCTAACGTGGAATGATCAACCTGAAAGTACGAAGAACATTCAAGTATTCCTGACAACGTAATAGCAGACAAGACTTTACACACGAGGAATAACTAAAAAGAATCAAGTGACTGGTACCAATTGATCGGCAACGAGGTTGTACTCTGGGCAAAGAATTGGGCTACTTGGATAGGCATATGAACCTTAGATCAGGACGACACCTAGTAAGAGAGAGACAAAGCCTTAGGTCTTCAGAGGCTACTGTCAATCACACTGCAAGGTCTTGGGCTCAACAGTTGAGTCACCACTCTCATTACCCTAGCTCTGATACCAGTGAATCAGAGATGTCTCAAGGCATGGACAGACCTACGGGAAGTTCAGGTGTGCCTTACTTGTACAGGGTAGAAGGCCCTTACAAAACACAGTTGGAATACCTTAGGACCAACCGATTAGGTGCTAGCATCTATGAGGACGGCCTAGGAAGATCCGTGGTCCAGATTAAAAACCCTGACCAATCCATAGGACTAGAGCACCCAGCTGTCAAGTTTGAAAACGGTGCATACCTGGACAAGGAAGGAACCATATACGTAGTCACCAGTCACCCAGATAGGACAGATGAATTTGGAAATGTGATTTCAGAAGCGGATTTAGGTGACCTGGAACAAGGGAACATGGGTGCGGAACCTAGAACCCCTCGAGGTAAATCAGTTCTCACTAGGATTATCACGCCTGAGTGGGTCCCCCAAGATAACAAGTGCATAGATTTGCTTCTCAATCGAGAAACGGACGAAGCCTTTTGGAGGTATAAACCGGATCACCCAACTGATATAGGAACAATCATGATCTATGAGTTTAAGGATCCAGATAGCCCAGGTAGAGTGACCTACTTAGACCACACTTCGGAGAGGATCTTTGTGGTGACAGAAAATGATAGGCATGCTTACACTTGGAAGGGTGAATTTATTTTCCCTCAACCAAGATCAAATGTATCCTATGGTCACCCTGGGGCTGGAACTTCCCAAGCTCATGGTACGCAAAGAGACAGAAGTAGAGATGGACCAGAAGTAAGTTTTGCCAACCCAGTGGGCAGAGAAAGAACGAGAACAGATACGAATAGGGTAGAACCTGAGATGCAGAGAGCCCACAGGAACCAAAGAAATGTAGATGGCTTCCCTCTGCCGAGGCCTAGAGAGCACACAAGAACTTTGAGACCCACCCAGCTAGTTAAGTCCATGAAGAACTACTTTGACGGCACAGGAGATCCCTATGATCATGTGGCGGAGTTCAAGCAAGTCTTGAGAGCTGAACAAGTGGAGGATCTGTTCACGCAGTACAATGCCTTCGGTCTAACCCTTAGGAACACAGCACTTACATGGTTTCAGCCATTAGATGAGCGTCAGTTCAGGAGCATAGACCAACTCCTAGAGGCATTTATCGTAGAGTTCTCTAAGAGCGGCATAAGACACAATACCTCCTCATTGATTCACAGCTTCAAACAGACCCCCCAAGAGACTGTCAGATTGGCCGGAAGAAGATTTAGACAATATCTTGAGAGGTGCCCTATTTCGGAACTACCCACATCTGCTAAACAAGTAGCCTTATTCCTTGATGGATTGCTGAGTACGAAATTGAGATCCTATGTGTATCTGAAGGACCCTAGGACCATAGAAGAATGTGTACGCATGTGCATTGACATTGAAGATAACCTAGGGGAAGAGCTAGAGCTTTCCAAAATATACAAAGATTCAGATAGCGCATCTAGTCACTCTTCCACGCAATCCACATCAATTGAGGAACTTGCCGAAAAGGTAGCTCAGAAATTAGGTGTAACTAGCAAACAAATCCCAAGGTTCGCCCCAGCGAAGAGGTGCTATACATGCGGTGGTGACCACATGGCAAACGTGTGTCCCATTATGGCTCAACCCCAGGTCAATCGTAATAGCCACTATTGCACCATAGAACGAAGATACACCAATCACACCGCACAAGATTGCCCATACAACAAGCAGGCAGTTAGGCAACCATACCCTCAGCCCTACCAACAAGGCAGATACCAGAACCAGTACCCTCCACCACCACAATATGCTAGACCCCAACAAACCTATCAGCAACCATATCAGGCCCAACAGAGACCCCAACCGGTACTAGCTCAACAGCCCCCAAACCCCGCTAACGTGATTCCAGTAAAGTATGCTGTTGCAGAAGAAAACCTAAATAGGGCCATAGTACCAGTAACCTCATTGATCTCAGAAAGTGACCCAAGTGACCATAGCTTTGATTCCACACATGTTGATAGCCCCCAGGCCTACTACATGCAGTCTCCTGAGCATGGTGAGTCCTATTATAGCGAAGAGACAAGCGAACCTAGTTGGGAGTCAGACTACACGAACGTCATGTATGCCAATCCCAATCCTAGGCCTCAATCTAGGCAAGTCAGACCTCCATTCCCAAGAGGACCGTGCTACAGATGCCAAGGTGATCACCTCATTCGTGATTGTCCCTTACCTCCGCCTACACAAACTCAGTCCGTGACTATCCAAGGCTTTTGCCAAGACTGCGGAAAAGAGCATCTCTTACGAGATTGCCCTAAGAACCCCAATAGCATGCCAAAAATCACCCCTATCAACGTTGTTGGGTTAGTGGTAGACTCCTCAGGAAGTGTCACTTCCACTGCACCAGTACAGGTAGTCACTAGGGCTCAGGCATTGCAGCAAAACCAAGGGGTAGGCCAGGAAAAGAGCACAGATGCTAGCGATACTGAGAGCCAAAATAAAAAGAGAACAAGAGCTTGGAGAGATAGCCGCGAACGCATGAAAAGGCAATGGGCAAAGAAGATGAGTGAACTTGAGGAAAGTCTACGAGAAACCAAGGCTAAAATCATAGAGATCACATCTCAACCGCACTCTCACACATTCCCACCGCTGCCTTCCCCCTCACCTTCCATCCCTTCACCCTCTAAGACACCCCACGTAACCCACCCACCACCCCAAACAGGATCGGTATTAGCTGATCCCACTCCCGAAGACATAGACATGATGCTTAAAGCATATCAGGCCAGAATCCAAGAAGGGCCAAACGTCACGGATCATGACAAGTGCTATCCTAGAGCTGACCTAGAGATAGAAAGAACCAAACCATGCGCGAAAATGGTCGCATTGGCTCAGACTATGTTTGAAGCCAGTCGCCTTTTCAATTACTCAGGCCCTGCCAAAAAGCAATTACACTTGGATGGATTCCTAGAGAAGTTAGAGAGGATAATTGCAAGATCTGACAAGGAAGAAAAAAATCAAGACCAAGAAAAAGCAAGCACAAACAGGAATCATTCCCAATCAGAAGTGTATGTGGCCAATGCCCCTAAACCGGACAACTTTCCCTCCTTAGAAAGAATAGAGAGGCCAATAGCACAGCCAGAAAAGGAACCTACCCCTCAAAGAAAGGAAAGGGCAAAAGGACGGATAAGCCAGCCTCTTCAGGAAGCCCGTGGGCATCCTCAAGAAGCTTATCTTCCCCCCCAAAAGGCAGATGAGCCTCCCTCGAAAGCTCAAGTACCTCCACAGGTTGCCTACATTCCTTCTCAGGGAGTGTATGAGCCTGTTCGGAAAAGTAATAGAATAAGTAACCCTCCCCAAGAAGCTTGTGCTCCAGTCATTTGCGAGAACGAGGAGAGAGCCAACAATAGAATCAGCCATCCTTCACAGGTTGCTTATGCGCCCAATTCTACGGAGCCCGACACTTCTTCTTCTATGAATCGGTTTGCACCAGACTTCCTACGAGAGATTCAAGAAGACAAATGGGATAACGAAAGCGAGGTCGCCCCTCCTTTTGAACTTGTGGATGATGCACACGACCAGTTCCCACAAGACATCCCATCTATTTACGGGGAACATGAGAGTACTCAGTCTCATGAGAGATTGGATTTTGAGTCTAATTCCATACAGGAGCTACCCCACTTCACAGCCCCATGGGAGGCAAAGTCCACATGTATGAGAGCACCCACAGTCATGGTAAGGAACGACGATTCAGTCATACCTAGGAACACAGAGGTAGTGAAGAACACTAACGTGCAGTGTAATCTCAAGTTAGAAGAGCTACTCAAGGTTAGACCTGAATTATGGAAACATGTAGCCAAACAAGTTCCAGAGATAGCAAAACCTCGTTCCCAGGTAGGATCCCATAGGACAGTGCCAGAAATTCCCTTGGATAAGATAGGGGATATGTGTGAAGGTGAAGAAGGGAACACCTATCTGCCCATCACCTACCAGGAGTACACCACCAAGGCAATTTTGGACTCAGGTGCAGGAGTTGCAATTGCCACAACCTCCTTATGGAAACGTTGGGGCAAGCCGGCACTCAGGCCGACGAGAATGAAATTGCAGATGGCCGATGGTCACATAGAGAGACCCCTAGGATTGCTAGAAGGGATAACTCTCACCACTTGTGGTGTCGAGTTTGAACATAGTTTTGCTATATGTGACTTCAGCAAAAATCATGCCTATGAGATGATTTTGGGAAGACCATTTATGCGACAATTGCAAGTAGTACAGGATTGGGGAACCAACTCCTTGTATTTGCAACACTTGGGTGTTACGACCAAAGTCAATCTCAAGGATTATTCTCATAGAGATGTCCCTCCTATCCAATGGAATCCCATCCATAGAGCCAAAGATGATACAGAATCGGTGCATTCCATAGGGTCTGGATCCTCATGGATGCATGAAGACACTCACTTATGGATGTGCAAGGTGGCAGTAGAAGAAGAGAAGAGAGAGAAAGCCAGAGAGGTAGGTGCAAACGAAACTCATAGACCCGTTCAAGACCCAGCCTATGCACCTGTAGTTTTTCCAGACGAAGAATTTGAACCTCACGGTTGGGCAGAAATCTTAGCAACAATGGACGTAGCCATCAACGAAGAACAATGGACACCTCACTGTGATGAGGATGGCTATGATATTTTGGTCTTCTCCATAGAGCCAATCATGGGAGAGGCAGTTCTAGAAGAATGCGAACCTAGCCCTGATGCATTTGAGGATGCAAGTGACTCCGATCTAGAGTCAATAATCATGGACCCACCATTTGCATCAGATGAAGAATACTTCCATGAAGTAGAATTTCAACCTCAGAGGCATGGAGAGGTTACAAATGACGTAAGATTAGCAACGCATGTGAGCCCAAAGGAAGAAGGAAAGAAACGAAAGAAGAAAGAAGTCTCACCAGAGGAGGAAGAATCTTTGTTTGAGGTCCCAGAAAATTTTAAGAAGTATGAGATAGATGACAGGAGAGTCATGATAAGAATGCCTAAACGAGAGGCACAATCAGGAGAGGCCTATGATAACAAAGAAACCACCAAGAAAATAGTAGTGGCCATAGAAGAGGGAGAGGAGAGATGCACGTATATAGGCCATGACCTGACAGAAGAAGAAGAGCATGAATTGATTGCCTTGCTAAGAGAATACAGAGATGTATTCGCTTGGAGTTACAAGGATTTGAAAGGTGTTGACCCCGACATATGCTCACACACTATCCCCATGACCTCAGATGCCAAACCCTCTAAGCAAAAGCCTTATACCTATAACGATAATTACGCTGCTAAGATCAAAGAAGAGATAGATAGACTGTTCGAAGCCGGATTTATCTATGAAATTGAGCACACTGAATGGGTCTCCCCCATCGTAGTGGTGCCCAAAAAGAATGGCAAGCTGTGTGTGTGCATTAACTTGAAAAAGGTTAATGCCGCCACGATTCGAGATAACTATCCGCTTCCCATCACAGAACATCTCTTAGAAAGAGTGGCACGCAAGGAAGTGTACAGCTTCCTTGATGGATTTTCGGGCTACAATCAAGTAGCCATAGCTCCAGAGGATCAGCATAAGACAGCCTTTGCCACAGAATGGGGCATTTTTGCTTTTAGAGTAATGCCATTTGGGCTTACCAATGCACCAGCTACTTTCCAGAGGCTGATGTGCCATGTGTTTAAGGAGTTCCTGAGGAAGAGTTTAGAAGTCTATGTTGATGATCTCTGTGCTCATTCCAATGTTAGACAAACCCATATTCCGGAACTCAGACAAATCTTTGACAAATGTAGAGACTATCAAGTCTGCCTGAACCCAGAAAAGTGCGTTTTTATGGTCAGGCAAGGCAAGATTCTAGGACACATAGTGTCAAAGAATGGCATATCTACCAACGAAGAAAAAGTGAGAGCCATAGCAGAGCTACCTAGGCCAAAGAATGTCAAGGAAGTACAAGCTTTCATGGGGCATTGTGGGTATTACCGACGTTTCATCCACATGTATGCGGTCATCGCAAAGCCCATGTACGGACTCTTGACTAACTTTGAGTGGATCGATGAATGCGAGAATTCCTTCCAGGAGCTTAAACGAAGATTATGTTCAACACCAATCTTGACCACACCAGATTGGAATAAGCCTTTCCATGTTCATGTGGATGCATCCAATTATGCGATTGGATGTGTACTTGCACAACCTACTGGTGAAGGTAATATGGATCTTCCAATTGCCTATGCTAGTAGACAATTGAATGCTGCTGAACGAAATTATACCACTACTGAACGAGAAGGATTAGGCATGGTATATGCAGTTAAGAAATTTAGACACTATTTGCTTGCAAATAAGTTTAAATTTTTTACTGATCATCAGGCATTGTTATATCTTGTAAACAAGCCATGCAATACAGGAAGGTTAGTGAGATGGTTTCTCTTGTTAATGGAATATGATTTTGAGGTTGTGGTAAGAAAGGGTAGGACTCATTTGAGAGCAGATCACCTCTCTAGACTCACATCGGGAGAAGCCCCACAAGGAGTGTCAGATGACCTTCCTGATGCTTACTTGTTTAATTTGGAAGTGGTGCCGCAGTGGGCCAAGCCATTGGTACCAGTATTGACATACGGGCCTAATCATCCAGTGATAAACACACGGAATAGAGAGGTTGTAAAAGCCCAAAAGTACCACATCATGGCAGGAAGTATGTACAAGCACACAGATCAAGGGATCTTGGCTTGTTGTGTAGAAGAGGATGAGTACGCTAAGTGGTTGCAACTAGCACATGTAGGTGCACTAGAGCAACACCATTCAAAACAACGAACTTTACAGACTCTAAAGAGATTCGGAGTGCATTGGCCAACTATGGAAGCGGATGTCCAAAAGTTGTGCAAGGATTGCTCAAACTGTTGCACTAAACCACCAGTGGAACACGCCACTCTTTATCAAGTATCCATTGTGCCAGATTGGAGCGAACCACTAGTATCATTCCTGAGGACAAACACATTCCCTCCAGACATGACTCTGGCTAGGAAAAGGAGTTTAGAACAAGAAGCCTTGGATTACTCACTCATTGGTGATAATCTATACAAACGCGGTAAGGATGGTTACCTGAGATTGTGTGTCCATGAGAGTGAATATCTTAAGATCTTAGAAACTGCTCACCAAGGTGTAGCAGGAGGACACTTTGGACCGGATCGGGTGATCAAGGCAATCCTATTTGCGGGTTTTTATGGATGCATGAAGATACTCATTTATGGATGTGCAAGGTGGCAGTAGAAGAAGAGAAGAGAGAGAAAGCCAGAGAGGTAGGTGCGAAAGAAACTCATAGATCAATCCAAGACCCAGCCTATGCACCTGTAGTTTTTCCAGACGAAGAATTTGAGCCTCATGGCTGGGCAGAAATCTTAGCAACAATGGACGTAGCCATCAACGAGGAACAATGGACACCTCACTGTGATGAGGATGGCTATGATATTTCAGTCTTCTCCATAGAGCCAATCATGGGAGAGGCAGTTCTAGAAGAATGCGAACCTAGCCCTGATGCATTTGAGGATGCAAGTGACTCCGATCTAGAGTCAATCATTATGGACCCACCATTTGCATCAGATGAAGAATACTTCCATGAGGTAGAATTTCAAACCCAGAGGCATGGAGAGCTGACAAATGACGTAAGATTAGCAACACATGTGACCCCTAAGGAAGAAGGAAAGAAACGAAAGAAGAGAGAAGCCTTACCAGAAGAGGAAGAATCTTTGTTTGAGGTCCCAGAAAATTTTAAGAAGTATGAGATAGATGACAGGAGAGTCATGATAAGAATGCCTAAACGAGAGGCACAATCAGGAGAGGCCTATGATAACAAAGAAACCACCAAGAAAATAGTAGTGGCCATAGAAGAAGGAGAGGAGAGATGTACGTATATAGGCCATGACTTGACAGAAGAAGAAGAGCATGAATTGATTGCCTTGCTAAGAGAATACAGAGATGTATTCGCTTGGAGTTACAAGGATTTGAAAGGTGTTGACCCGGACATATGCTCGCACACCATCCCCATGACCTCAGACGCCAAACCCTCTAAGCAAAAGCCTTATACATATAACGATAATTACGCTGCTAAGATCAAGGAGGAGATAGATAGACTGGTCGAAGCTGGATTTATCTATGAAATTGAGCACACTGAATGGGTATCCCCCATCGTAGTGGTGCCCAAGAAGAATGGCAAACTGCGTGTGTGCATTAACTTGAAAAAGGTTAATGCCGCCACGATTCGAGATAACTATCCGCTTCCCATCACAGAACACCTCTTAGAAAGAGTGGCAGGCAAGGAAGTGTACAGCTTCCTTGATGGATTCTCGGGCTACAATCAAGTAGCTATAGCTCCAGAGGATCAGCATAAGACAGCCTTTGCCACAGAATGGGGCATTTTTGCTTTTAGAGTAATGCCATTTGGGCTTACCAATGCACCAGCCACCTTCCAGAGGCTGATGTGCCATGTGTTTAAGGAGTTCCTGAGGAAGAGTTTAGAAGTCTATGTTGATGATCTTTGTGCTCATTCCAATGTTAGACAAACTCATATTCCTGAACTCAGACAAATCTTTGACAAATGTAGAGAATATCAAGTCTGCCTGAACCCAGAAAAGTGCGTTTTTATGGTCAGGCAAGGTAAGATTCTAGGACACATAGTGTCAAAGAATGGCATATCTACTGACGAAGAGAAAGTGAGAGCCATAGCAGAGCTACCTAGGCCAAAGAATGTCAAGGAAGTACAAGCTTTCATGGGGCATTGTGGTTATTATCGACGCTTTATACACATGTATGCTGTCATTGCAAAGCCCATGTACGGACTTCTGACAAACTTTGAGTGGACGGATGAATGTGAGAATTCCTTCCAAGAGCTTAAACGAAGATTATGTTCAGCACCAATCTTGACCACACCAGATTGGAATAAGCCATTCCATGTTCATGTTGATGCATCCAATTATGCTATTGGATGTGTACTCGCACAACCTACTGGTGAAGGAAATATGGATCTTCCAATTGCCTATGCCAGTAGACAATTGAATGCGGCTGAACGGAATTACACCACTACGGAGCGCGAAGGATTAGGCATGGTATATGCAGTCAAGAAATTTAGACACTATTTGCTTGCAAATAAGTTTAAATTTTTTACTGATCATCAGACATTGTTGTACCTAGTAAACAAGCCATGCAATACGGGAAGATTAGTAAGATGGTTTCTCTTGCTAATGGAATATGATTTTGAGGTTGTGGTAAGAAAAGGTAGGACTCACTTACGAGCAGATCACCTCTCCAGGCTCACATCGGGAGAAGCCCCACAAGGAGTGTCAGATGACCTTCCTGATGCTTACTTGTTTAATTTGGAAGTTATACCGCAGTGGGCTAAGCCATTGGTACCAGTATTGACATACGGGCCTAACCATCCAGTGGTAAACACACGGAATAGAGAGGTTGTAAAAGCCCAAAAATACCACATCATGGCAGGAAGCATGTACAAGCACACAGATCAAGGGATCTTGGCTTGTTGCGTAGAAGAGGATGAGTACGCTAAATGGTTGCAATTAGCACATGTAGGTGCGTTAGAGCAACACCATTCAAAGCAACGAACTTTACAGACTCTAAAGAGATTCGGAGTGCATTGGCCAACTATGGAAGCGGATGTCCAAAAGTTGTGCAAGGAATGCCCAATCTGTTGCACTAAACCACCTGTGGAACATGCCACTCTCTATCAAGTATCCATTGTGCCAGATTGGAGCGAACCTCTAGTATCATTCTTGAGGACAAACACATTCCCTCCAGACATGACTCTAGCTAGGAAAAGGAGTTTAGAACAAGAAGCCCAGGATTACTCACTCATAGGTGATAATCTATATAAGCGCGGTAAAGATGGTTACCTGAGGTTATGTGTCCATGAAAGTGAATATCTCAAGATCTTGGAGACTGCTCACCAAGGTGTAGCAGGAGGACACTTTGGACCAGATCGGGTGATCAAGGCAATATTGTTTGCGGGCTTCTGGTGGCCTACCCTTCACATGGATGCACATACCTATGTGAAACGGTGTGATGTCTGTCAGAGGACTCAGTATCCTATACGCAAAGATGAGATGCCACTGAAACCTATGATGGGTGGACGTGCATTCTCTAAGTGGGGAATAGACTTCGTAGGTCCTATTAATCCCCCAGCTAAAGGTTCTCATGCGGAATACATCATTGTGGCAACAGATTATCTCACCAAGTGGGTTGAGGTAAAAGCTACAACCAAGAACGATGCTCAAACAACTGCCAAATTCTTGTTTGAGAATGTATTCACAAGATACGGGCTACCTATAGAGCTTGTAAGCGATAGAGGCACTCATTTCTTGAACGAAGTAATTGAAAATCTACTCCAAGAATTCTTGGTAATACACAAGAAGTCTGCCCCTTATCACCCTCAAGCTAATGGGCAAGCTGAGAGCACTAATAAGATCTTATGCAATGTACTGACAAAATTAGTGAACACTAAACGCTCTGATTGGGACAAACAGCTACACCATGCTGTTTGGGCATATCGAGTTGCCTACAAAACGGTACTCCAAGCCACCCCCTTTCAGATGGTATTTGGCCAAAACGCTGTGCTACCCTTGGACTTCCTGATTCCTACATTGAGAGTAGCACAAGAGCACGAATGGACAGGTCATGAGCTCTCCTCTAGAATTTTTGACCTTGAACGATTAGGAGAAACAAGACTGAGAGCTGCTGCAGGCATATATGCTGCCAAGAAGAGGCAGAAGGCATACTTCGATGCCCATGTGAAGGATAAAGGCTTGAAAGCAGGAGATCTAGTCTTAGTCTATACACTAAAACAACACGCGAGGAAGCTAGAAAAGAGAGGCTACGGACCTATGATCATCAATAGGATCTCCACGAGCGGAGCAGTACAATTGGCCACATTAGAGGGTGATGTTCTCCCAAATTATATTAGCGGTTGCAGAGTCAAGTTGTATCAGGAACCCCTCACGGAGGAAATGCTCAATCGACTCAATACTGCTAAGAAACGCAAAGAGGAAGAGAAGCGAATTAGAGAAGAAGCTCAAGCAGAAGCTTTAGAACGCATCAGACGGATGAAATTACGAAGGCAAGGTAGAGATCAGTCTGGAGCGAATGACTATGCAGACCAAGGATTTCCTATGGCCATGTGTGAAGTTGCAGGAACAAGCTCGCATAGGATAATTGATAGACGTCCTTTCGTAACCTTAGATATAGGACAAGGAAAGAGTGCAACGACCGTCAGAGCCTTGATTGACTCAGGTGCAGCCACTAGTGCTGTTAGAATGTCTTACTGTCAAGAATTACAGTTAACTGTCAATCCTGTGGAGGCATATTTCATAGGATTGGGAGGTGTGGAAACCCCTTGCATGGGCGAGGTGGAACTTCCCCTCTACATTCACGATGAGGCAATGACCGTTAAAGTACTAGTGTGTCAAGATGAGGATCTCACTGAACCTCTCGTCTTGGGTCAGGATTGGATCTATGACCGAGCAGTCAATCTAAACCTAAGAAGTGGACTTCTCCAGGTTTGGGTCAGTCATAGTCGAGTTACAGTAGAATTAGACAATGGAGCACTCAAGGAACTAGGAAAGGCACAGACTCCTGGTCCTTCCAGGGGTACACATGAAGATGACCATGCTGTTCTTGTTCAAAACCCTGTGTTGCAGAGGAATGACATTTGCAAAAAAGGAGTCAGGGATGCAACGGATCTCCCTTCTTTTCCAAAGGCCCGAAGGAGGCAGCAACCAAAGGCAGATCACAAGCAGAAGAAGCAGAGTACTACCTATGTCCGAGATCAAAAATACCTGCGCAGCAGAATGTCCCAGAAAATAATCCAGGTGTGGGTGCGGAAAGGCGAACGACCGGGTGCACCACCGTCAACAACGCGGGCAAAGCCTCTTATTAGTAACCAACAACACGACGCTAATAAGAAGTCTTTCAGAAATTCTTCTGCTAAAGTAAAATCTATTTGGGTGCCCAAGAAGTCGATGAAGGCAAGCCCACAATCTAGACAAATTTGGGTGCCTAAGGCTTGCTTGAGGGCACAAGTAGTTACGCCAAGGCCACAACCTATGCAGCATAACCCTTCTACGAGTACAACCAGAATTCCCTCGTGCTCAACACTTAGGAACACACCAAGACCCATGAGCATGCATAAAATCACTTATAAGTGGGTCCCTAAAAGGCCTCATTCCCAAACGGCGACACCGACACAGCTCTCTAGAGTCCCTACGAAACCGAAAGCAAAGCCCATCCACTGCATTTGGCAGTCTAAGACCTGTAATAAACCCCCCGACCCCGATTTGTAAATTCACCCCACTTACTAACGGCATTAGTCTCCTAGGAATACACAAACGTTAACTACACTCACTGTCTTCGTGCACTTACTAACCACTAACTCATCACCTGCCTCATGTTAATGTTGTGACGGGGACAGCAACGGATTTATTCTGTCCATTACGATGTTAACACATGCTTCTATATTCTCACAGAATCAGAAGACAAGCTGTAAAATGGCAGAAGCGACAGGTTCGGGCTCACAAGTAGGGATACTTACTGCAGGAATTGATGTGGATAGCCTACCTGTGGACGTGCCTCCGACTGAACGACCAGTGGAGATGCAACACCTTCAGCAACTCCCGGTGCCAGATCCACCTACAGGCATCACGGAAAGAGTTCATGCCAATTCTCATTGGTTCAACGGCATGCCCGGTCCATTAGGTGAGGCCAAGTATATCTGGGAGTCTAAATGCGAGTATGACAGATCATGGGTGCGATTCCAATTTTTCTCCAAGGACTTCGAGACTTTACAGAACACCGAAGATCTACAGACCATATGGCAACGAGCAGGACTAGCGGAATATTTTGAAGCCCCACTACCTAAACCCGATCTCCTCCGATGTTACTATTTGGTCTCCACATTACAAGCTAATGAAGATAAGGACCAACCCGGATCATTTGTTCTCCCCTCATTGCTGGGCAACAACGAGTTGAAGAGGTTTGAACTTACTGTGGAGCTGGTAAGCGACGCTTTAAATATGCATGGCACGCATGTGCCCTCAGAAAAGGATGCTCTTGTTCCCACCAACATGAAGGACAGGAAACTAGTGAAGCTGAAAGACATGGCAGCACTCACCCCAAATGTGTCCATCCCTCTCCGAATGTGCATGCAACATTTCGCCTTCCCCGGTCAAGACCGATTCACGCAACCACACAAGAAGATCTGGTTTGCTCTCTACTTGGCGGAAGCAGGTGCGTTACCTATTAAGCTACCAGTGTGGATTATAGATCAGTTGTATGAGGCGAACAAACGGGCTTCTAGGAAATTAGTGGTGAACGGATGCTGTGCACTCACACGCATCATTTACCGATGCTTGGCATATGATGTCCCCATTGAGCGTGCCTTAACTTGGGCACAATTACAAATGTTTAAAAGGCTCAAGACATCCACACATCAGTCCAAGCGCATGAGGGGCGCGATCCCTTGTGTCCAGACACGGGAAGTCCTGACTACTCCTGAGGCATCACCATTAAGAGAGGGCACTGTACCTCCCTTTACCATTAGGATACCCAGGTCGGAATCTGACACTACGACACAACCTACCCCATCGGCTCCTCCGGTTACACCTGAATTCGAATTTGCTGCCACTGGAGAGACTGAAGGACTGGACCCCCAGGATTTCGAAGCATTCCTACAAAGCACACAATTCTCTGATGTAGAGTTTTATTCAGAGGCAGAGGAGCAGGGCACATCCTCACGAAGAAGAAGAAAGTCTACAGACGGTAGACATGTCCATTGGAGTGACGCTCAGCAAAGTCAACGACACGGACACCTGGAAGAAGAAGAAGCGTATGAAGAAGAGACCACAGAAGCCCCAACATATACAGCAGAACTCCGAAGGCTGTATCAGATTATGGAAAGAGTGCGATCGCAGCAGTTACTCACTGAACAGAGCAGCAGAGTACTTATGACTCAGTTGTTGGAAGAAGCGGGAATTGACTCAGAGTACAGGGAAGGTCTCTTATTGATGGCAGAAACATATGGAGTTGTAGAAGCTGTGCGCACTGCCATTCAGAGGCCTTCAGTTCAATATGACCCACGAAGGTTCCAGACACGACCTCGCTCAGGTAAAAGTATCCAAATTCCCGTTACAGTTGCAGAAGAGCCAACTACTACACCAACCTCCCAAACAGCTAGTCAATAGCACCCCGCCACCCATGAGGAGCCCACCGAACCACTACCACCTACTCCCCCACCATCACCTCCTAGAAGAGAACCAGTAGAAACCACATCGACTACTCAACCCACCGACCCCACCTTCATCTTCCGTACTCCGATCTCCAGTGCCACCCTATTCTCTACCACTGATAATCCTATCTTCGAAGACAACCCCAACACTACACAATCCGCCGAACCCCTCCTAGACCCTGCCCTAGGGCAACCATCCCCAACGCCCTCAGCCACGGGTCATCCTGACCCTAGATCCACATTCATGGGCTTCCCTGCTACCACGCAACCCTTTCAGCCCTCCTCAAACTTACGACCCCAACCCCCGATATCCCTCTCTCCATTTCTACAATCCCTCCAGGACATCTTTGCTAGGGCTTTTCAACCCGGCCCTCAACCATTCCCTGTCTTTTCAGCTCCCCACCCCACTTCACATCTATTCACCACTTCCACACACACACCACCTACCATACCAGTGTATATGGCACGCCCCACACTAACACCCACTCCTGAAGGGATGGACATTTCACCACCCACGGCACCTCCACCCACGGTTTCACCTCCTCCCATTCCCCCTCCACCAATTTCACCCACACACACAACTTTCGTAGACACATCATTCACTGTCTCCCTTCCCCAATTCCCTTCCCATGCATCTTCCACGGTAAACACCCCCCACTCATCTATAGGTAATGCATTGGACACCATGTTGGCTTGTATATCAAATTTAAGAACAGATTACATTCAGCTCCAGCAACAAAACGCACGCCTGCAAGAGCACTCAGCGACACTACAGCTCCGCCTTGCGGTACTAGAAGAGGAGAACGCTCGCCTCCACACACAGTTCCAAACCCTCCAAGACGCCCATAATATATTGGAGGTACAGCTACAGAACGTAGATCAGGAAGCAGTGCAGGTCGTAGAAGGTCACCTACGAACACAGCTGGAACGCAACTCAAAACTTCAGCGAAATATGGCGCTACTTAAACGCCATCTTGCGGCTGCTCAGGAAGAGAACAGACGTCTGCAAATACAAAATCAAGAGAACCTGGAGGCAGCTATTGAGAGCACACCGGGGGCACCCATCAGCCCATCCAAGTTTCAAGCAGTGACCCCTGATAATATCAAGATTATATTGGAAGATTATGCCATGCTGCTCGAAGCACATGATAAGCTCTCGGAGGAGCTGGGACAACTAAAGCAGGAACACCAACAAGCACCAGCAGCTGCCCCCCCAACCACCCCCTCTGCGGCTTCACTTCTCTCAGACGCAGAGGCCATAAAAGATCTCCAGGAACAGGTAACTGAATTGCAAACACGCCTACTACAATATGAGAGGCCATCTTCCCCTCTGGAGGCTCCCACGGACGAAGAAGTTGTGCAAATTCCTGTGGAACAAACGTTTGATGAAGAATATGATCCGCAACCATTCCTAGGAGGCCAACAAACAGAAGAAGCGCAGGACACGTTCGAGGCACCATGGCCGCCATGGTTACGACAAGTGGAGGAAATAGGGACCTCGCATGAAGAGCGCACCGTAGTGCAAAATCAGGCTATGAGGGTCATAGAGGAGACTGTTTTACAATCAGATTACTTCAAGAACTTGTCATCGAGACGCCTGATTCTCTCATCGGAACTCCAGTACAGGCCATATTATATTATCTTGGCTGATTATAATGCAGAAATACAAAGAGTCACGGGTCAGATTCCTACTTTTGCGACCCAATTTCAACCCGAAGACCTTCCTCCAGAGGTGCGAAAAGGCAAGATTCGTCAACCAACATGGCGGCAGAAACTTTTAGAGACTTATCCAGAAATGCTACGCACATGGAACAACGCGCCGTTGCACCTCCTGTACAACCCATGCTACGGTCCAGTCCCCCGCCGCAGGTCGTGGAAGGCATTTAATATCAAGGTACAGAACAATGCGCAATGCAAGGAATGGCTGAACTACCCGTACATCGCGCCACCACAAGGACCACCATCGGTAGCATATATGATGGGGACCATCCGCCACTGGATGCCGTGCTTGAAGCCCATGCAAGATGTAGCAGCGCAAATGATGCTTAAAATCTTAGATATGATGCAAGTAGTGCTGAAGACCTTTAGAAATGCAGCCGCACCACAGGTACGTCTTCCGGGGTTTAGCAATGGAAATTACGACTTGGTGTATGACATGAGCACCACCCCCAGTATCCGTGTGGCTTACGCTTGGCATGCACGCATCAAGTACCTCCCCGCCTGCTACAAACAGACCTTCGAAGAAATGTTCAGGTCAGGTTTCTGGGAGTACCACTCGGAGATTTTCGCACCAAAGCCAACACATCTGCTTCAACTGTTTGCTTGTGAACAAGCAATGTATTCAGAGTACTACACCACCCCGCAACCAGAAACCCCCGGTGCAATAAATTGGGAGGCATTGGAAGCCGATCTAGCAAGAGGCTTAAGGATAGGAGAACATGAACTGGCCACCAATGTCATCCAATATTACATCGACCACCCGCGCGAACAAAGGTCTGTCAGGGGCGACAGACGCTAGGAAGGGGGGAGTGTTGGCATACAAAGCAACAAAGGAGTCATGCACAATATGGCAACAAGGCCAGATCATTTTTTCCCATAGATTATGTACAACCCAAGTGATTTTAATCACTACACAAACATTGTAAATCCCGTTTTTGGTAGATTAGACTCCATTTTGTGCAAGCCGAGGAGTCCTCGAGCTTGAGGAGTATTAGAAGTACCATCGTACCAAATTTCATAATTTTTAGACTTCGTTTGAGCCCTCAAATAAGCCCTGGAACCTAATTTTTAACTAGGCCGGACACTAGGTCTGGACAGGGCCAAAAGCTAGTCAAAAACTATAAAAAGAGCTAGAGAGCTCATTTTTGAGGTTAGATTGTAATTGAAACGAACTTGTAAGAGCTTGTGAAAGTAATCTAAAGCACTCCATCGATTCTCTCTCTTTGTCTTGCCGTGTGTACGCGTGTGTGTGTATGTGTGTGCATGCTTGTGTGCTTCTCACTCACGCACTTGTGCCGCCACTTGCTCGAGGTCTTCATACCATCCTCATGTCTTCCCGGATTGACATTAAAGGAGGTGCTACTCATCATTGAGCTACAGAGGCCTAGTAGAGAAGAGGGAAGTGAGGGGAGCAAGGGGTTACAAAAATTTTGGAAAAATCTTGCATTTTGGCTGGAGTATCGCGATCGGTTGAGGTTTGGTATCGCGATACCAAAACTCCCTTGTATCGCGATACTCGCCTAGGTATCGTATCGCTTGATACCGGTCTTGGTGTCACGATACCATTTTGGTATCGTGACCCGGAGTTGGTATCGCGATCGTACAATCTTCCAAGGTATCGTATCGCCGGGTATCAGACTTGGTATCGCGATACTATTTTGGTATCGTGTCGCTAAGTTGGTATCGCGATCTCACCTTGCTAAGTTGGTATCGTATCGTTACTAGCAGTATCGTATCGTGTCACTTCCTTGTGAAGTATCGCGACACCATATTGAGTATCGTATCGTAAGGATACTGGCATCGGTATCGTGCAGGTGTCCAGTATCGTATCGTCCGCTCACTTGGACAGTATCGCGATACTGTCATAAGTATCGTATCGTTTGGACCTCTGGTATCGTATCGCACACGTGGTATCGTATCGCCTTCTCCTCGAGATCGGTATCACGATACCACACTGATATCGTATCGTCATAAATTCCAGTATCGTATCGCCTAAAACTTTTGAGATCGTATCGTGATATTCCTGGTATCGCATCGCCGAGATTTTTCGTATTGTATCGTTCATAGCAGAAGTGTCGTATCGTCTGCTCCCCGAGGTAGTATCGCGATACCATGTTAGTATCGTATCATCTTGGTGTTTGGTATCGTATCGCCGACAGCATCCAGTATCGTATCGTGATCAAAGCAGTATCGCCGAGAGCAGTATCGTCAGGAAGTGGTATCGTCCAGATTGACCCTTTCTTGTGGTCAGGCACTTTAAGTCATAAGGAGAGCTACCCAAGGAGAATCTCTGAGGCATAGAGAGAGACTTGGGAGGGTGAATGAACTTGAGATCAGGAAGAGTGCTAAGTAGTCGAAGAAGTGTCATATCTTCGGTAGGAAGCGCTGCCCAGGCTAGTCACCACTCCATCTACTCAGAAACCTCTAGTGATTCAGAAGAGGAACTACACATGGCTTCGGAAGACATGCAAGGTCCAACGCCAAATAGGAATTTCATGTCCACTGTGGAAGGGGATTACCGTACCTCCTTACAATATGTGTCCACCAATGCCCAGGAGATCTCAATCTACCTGGATGGGTTAAACAGATCTGTTGCTAGGATGATAACTTCCCAGAATGCCACAATTGTGCCCCGACCTGCTGTGAAGTATGAAGGAGGAGCATATGTAGACAAGATTGGTCATATCTATATTGTGACTGAATTTCCTGAGAGAATCAATGAGAGAGGAGAATTTGTGGACCCCAACAACTCCGAAAGAACACAACCTGAAGCGTCTGTGTCTATCCCGAGGGGCAGGTCTCAAGTGTCACGGGTCTTGAGAGGAGATTTGATACCTCAAGATGATTACCTGCTGGAAGTCTATATGATCCATGGATCAGACCTGTTGCTTCAAACTGACTTACCCGCTCCAGGGAGGGAAGAAAGCCCCATGACATTTTATGAGTTGAAAGACCCAGATGATGAAACTAGACTTACTTACTTGGATAAGGATCAAAGGAGATATTGGCCTGTGAGTGCCTTAGACAGGGCTCAGCTAAGATACATGGGTACGCCTGTATTTCCTCAGAGAGGTCAGGCAACTACTTCACAAAATCCTTTTGGGAATCAACAAGAAACGGAGCAAACCACATCAGGACAGACTAGTCAACGAAGTGTGCCCAACCATACTCATGTACAGTTTGCAACTCCAGGAGTGCACACACACAATCAGGCCCACGCAGGGATAGGGAACCAGTTTCGACCACCAACAAGACCACAACCACCGATAGGAAGACAGCCAGGAGTGCCACCATTACGACCAGCTATCCCAGTCTTCCCTGTGATGCCCAGACCACCTGAGCCAATGAGAAGGCTGAGACCTATCCAAGTAGCTAAATGTGTAAGAAACCATTATGACGGGCTGGGAGAGCCCTATGATCATATCGCAGAATTTAAACAAGTTCTAAGAGCGGAGCAAGTAGAGGACTTCTTTGTGCAGTATGAGTCTTTTGGGCTCACCCTCACAGGGACTGCTCTAACTTGGTTCCAACCTTTAGATCCTAGCCAATTTGGAAACATGGAACAATTCTTTCAAGAATTCATTAGAGAATTTACAAAGAGAGGGATTAAACACAATTCTGCATCTTTAATCCATAGCTTTAAACAAAGCCCTAATGAAACCGTGAAAGCTGCTGCCCGAAGATTCAATCAGTATGTGGATAGATGCCCAGTGGCTGAGAGACCCACTCAATAAAAGATGATTTCTCTATTTTTAGATGGACTTACTAACGGAACCCTAAGAACACTAGTGTATGTGAAGAGATTACAAACACTGAGTGAGTGTCTTCAAGAGTGCATTGATTTGGAAGACAACCTTGCCGAGGATCTCAAAGGTACAACCGACCACACTAAAACAGAAGATTTAAGGAGTACTATCACGTCCAACTCCAGTAACATGGAAGAATTAGCAGAATTATTAGCAAAGAAACTAGGAGTCCAGGGACAGAGAGCTTACCAAAACCCAGCACAAAGATTGCCTGTGTTACGAAGATGTAATTTATGTGGAGGAGAGCACCCCACACACTTGTGCGTCCGAGGAGGGGCTGGTGCACAACCCACGTATCCATACTACAGACAACAACAACAAGGGATTTCTTCATACTGCCACATTGAGCAAAAATACACCAATCACACCACTAAAAACTGTCCCTTCAATAGGCAAGCACAGCCTATCCAACCACCTCAATACCGACCATATGGATATCAACCGAGAGAGCCTGGTAGGGAGATGCCTAGATACAATCCTTATCCAACACAAGCAGGGGCACCAAGACAATATGAGCAAGCACCATACCCACCACCACAGCCAGTACTGGGACCCCAGCTATCACAACCTCAACAAGTAGTGCCCGTGAAGTATGCTCAACCAGAAGAAAACTTAGAGAGAGCTATAGTACCAGCATCAATAATGACCAAGGTGGAATCAACCAACCCAGGGTATGAACCTCCACTAGGGGAGTACTATCCATACGAAGCCAACATGATGGAATATGAACCAACATATGACACGGCTTATTATGGTTATGAGGGCTATGATCAGACATATGGAGCAGAAACCACCACCTTAATGTATACGGCTCCTAAAGCACAGCAACCCATGAGACCTCCTGTTAGACCACCGGTGCAGAGAGGACCATGCTATAGATGCGGAGGAGATCACTTCATTAGGGAATGCCCTCGACCTTATAATCCACCACCACCCAGAGTTTGGGAAGGGTATTGCAGTGATTGTGGAAAGGAACATCTATTTAGAGATTGCCCTAAGAATCCAGCCAAATCCCAAGACACCGCACCTATCAATGTGATTGAGGTCATTGAAGGATCCGGAAGTGATAAGGAGTACACGGTGCCACTAAAGGCCATTACAAGAGCCCAAACGAAACAACAAAAAGAACAGTACCCGGAAGAGGAACAAAAAAGCAACAAAAAAATAAGTCCTTCAATTCAGATAGTGGAAGATTCTGAGGACCCATGTGAAAATTCACGGAACACGAAAGCTCAGAAATGGAAGGAAAGACGAGAGAAACTCAAGGACAAATGGGCAAAAAACAAAACTATAAACAGTAAAAAGCAAACCAAAAACCCGAATAAACACACAGAACGAGGGAATCCTAAGGAGACCCTTGAGCTACCCGAACCTAGCTCAGATAGGGAGAAGCCCGGATCAATTCTAGCAGACCCAAAGCCAGACGACTTAGACATGTGGTTGAAAGCCTACCAAGCTAGGATCAAGATGGGCCCAAGCGTTGAACAACATGAAAAAATCTACCCAAAAGGGGAATTAGAAAAAGAAAGACTGACCATATGCAGGAAACTCATAGAAGTAGCACAAGCAACCCTAGAAAAGCCTATCCCAATTCTACCAGAGACCAGGATTGCACATAGTCTGTATGAAGAATGCTTAAAGTCCAATAATAAAGAACTTAGGAAAGAAGAAGACCAAAGCGGCCAGATAACAACCCAAGAGGAATCGATGTCAATAATCCCAGATCTAGAGAGGCAGATTGGCCAAAAGACTTATGGAGCAGAATACGAGAGGAACAATGGAAGAAGAACGGAGATAATACACCTCCTTTTGAAGAAATAGATGGGGAAGATTGTCAACTTCACCCCAACTTGGAGGAAGTATACGAAGAAGTGTCAAGACTTGACAGAGGAAGAGAGGAAACCATAAGCATTTCAACGTTGCCTAATTACATGGGAGAATACGAAAGGGAGTCAGTGATAATACGAGCACCCACAGTGCATGGAAAGGAAAAGGAAAAGGTAGAAGAGAGTTCACACAATCTAACAGAATTAAAGAAAACAAAAGTACGATGCCAATTGACGGTGGAAGAATTGCTTTGACTTAAACCACAATTATGGAAGCAAATGGCAAACCAATTAGAACCACAGCCAGAGATTGGAGGACCGACAGAAAAGGCGAAGGAAAATAACTCCACAATACAAGTTCCTGTGGACAAAGTGGGAGAGTTTAGTGAAGGAGATGAGGGTAATACTTGTCTACCAGTCACACACAATGGGTACATGACCAAGGCTATTCTAGATACGGGAGCCGGGGTAGGAATTGCCACTAAGGAAATCTGGGAAAAATGGGGAAAACCTGCCTTACGACCCACACGCATGAAACTCCAATTAGCAGACGGTCATGTAGAAAAACCCTTAGGAATATTGGAAAGGATCAAACTAACCACTTGCGGTGTAGAATTCGAACACACTCTAGCCATCTGTAAATTCGAGAAAGCAAACAACTACGAGATGATATTAGAACGACCCTTCATGAGACAAATGCGGGTAGTACAGGATTGGGGAAGAGATTCGTTATACCTGCAACATCAGGGATACACCACCAAAATAAATTTGCACACATTTGCTTATCGAGATGTCCCCCCACTACAATGGAATCCAGTACACCGAGAAGAAGATGACTTATCCATTCACAGCGCTGGATCAAGTGATCAATCTTGGATGCATGAAGATGCCTAGTTGTGGATGTGTAAGGAATCCAAGAGAGAAGAGAGCAAAAGGCAACCTTGGCCGATAGGACATCCTAACCATAGATCCGTAGAGGACCCCACTTACACACCTCAAATTTTCTCTGATGAAATCTTTGAGCCACATGGATGGATGGAAATCTTGGCAACTCTAGATGTGTGTGTAAATGAGGAAGTTTTGACGATGAATGAATGCATAGATGAGGAAGGCTATGATGTAAACCTCTATATGGTTGTTCTTCAAGAAGTAGAAGAAGGGGAAATCCTGGAAAAAGAATGGAAAGAGGAGTATGAAAGCATAGAAATGGAACCAGAATTCGATTACGAAGAAAGCTACTCAAATACTATTCAGAACCAGAAGGAACAGGAACCAACAAAGATCTTAGCAATTGAAACTGCTACGGCAATACACAGGCAGGAGGAGAACAGGAGTAAGGTAGGGCCGGACCCAGATCTTTTTGAAGTTCCTGAACACTTTAAAAAATACGAAGTGGAGGAAAGAAAAGTGGCTATTCAAATGCCTCGACGAGAGGCACGAGACGGAGAAGCATATGACAACAAGGAACAAACGAAAAAAATTGTCGTGACAGTAGAGGAAGGAGAAGAAAGATGCACATATATTGGTAAAGATGTGTCTGAAGCAGAGGAAGAAGAACTCATATACCTTATTCGGGAGTACCGAGATGTATTCGCATGGACCTATAAGGATCTCAAAGGGGTAGAACCCACTATTTGTTCCCATCGAATACCAATGACAGCAGATGCAAAACCCTCCAAACAACGTCCTTATACATACAATGAAGTCTACGCAGCAAAGATTAAGGAAGAAATAGACAAACTACTAGCGGCAGGATTCATATATGAGATAGAACATACTGAGTGGGTATCGCCACTAGTAGTAGTGCCTAAGAAAAATGGAAAATTGAGAGTGTGCATAAATTTGAAGAAGGTGAATGCAGCCACTATACGTGACAGCTACCCACTACCTATCACGGACCATTTATTAGAGAGAGTAGCAGGTAAGGAGGTCTATAGTTTCCTAGATGGATTCTCCGGATACAACCAGGTAGCTATTGCGACTGAGGATCAACATAAGACAGCATTCGCCATTAAATGGGGAGTGTATGCATTCAGAGTGATGCCCTTTGGACTAACTAATGCTCCAGCCACCTTCCAGAGATTGATGTGTCATGTTTTCAAGGAATTTCTGAAAAAAAGCATGGAAGTATATGTAGATGACCTTTGCACATACTCCAATCAAAGACCCGATCACATTCCCGAGTTGAGGAAGATATTCAACAAATGTAGACAGTACAGAGTCTGCTTAAACCCCGAGAAATGTGTCTTCATGGTAAAGCAAGGGAAAATTCTAGGACACATAGTTTCGAGAAATGGAATATCAACAGATGAGGACAAGATTAAAGTCATCGTAGACTTACCAAGACCCAAGAATGCGAAGGAAGTGCAAGCTTTTATGGGACATTGTGGATACTACTGTAGGTTCATTCACATGTATGCCATAATAGCAAAACCCTTGTATGGTCTCTTGACTCAATTTACTTGGACAGAAGAGTGCGAAAAGGCATTCACCGAGTTGAAAAAGAGACTTAGCACTGCCCCAATTTTGAAATCACCCAATTGGAGCAAGCCTTTTCATATTCATGTTGACGCTTCTAACTATGCCATTGGATGCATCTTAGCCCAGCCGGCTGATGAAGGCAAGCTTGATCATCCAATTGCTTATGCGAGTAGACAACTGAATCAAGCAGAAAGAAATTATACCACTACGGAACGAGAAGGCTTAGGAATGGTATACGCAGTGAAGAAATTCGGACATTATCTTTTAGCCAACAAGTTCAAATTCTTCATAGACCATCAAGCTTTGTTGTACTTAGTCAATAAGCCTTGTAACACGGGGAGGTTGGTTCGATGGTTTCTACTACTAATGGAGTTTGACTTCGAGGTAATAGTGAAAAAGGGGAACACACATGTGAGAGCAGACCACCTTTCGAGGCTAACACACGGAGAGCCACCAAGTGGAGTACCCGACGATCTACCAGATGCTTATTTGTTCAATCTAGAAGTTTGCCCAAAGTGGGCTGAGAAATTGATCCCTATACTCACCCATGGCCCTCAACACTCAATCAATAGGAATAGCAAGAAAGAAATTCTTCAATCGAGGAACTTACACATTGTATCAGGTAGCATATACTACACGGAACCCAATGGAGTGTTACTCAGATGTGTTGATGAGGATGAACACGCAACTAATTGAACAAGCACATGTGAACAAATGGAGAACACACCAAGGGACTCATGGAACCATCCGAGAACTGAAAAGATTAGGAGTGTATTGGCCTGACATGCCCAAGAATGTTCACGACCACGTAAGTAATTGTCCAGAATGCCGAGAGACAGTTCCCGAAGATCATATTTCTCTACCTTTTTCGACCATAGCACCCAATTGGAGTACAACTTTAGTGAAATTCTTAAAAACTCAAGAACACGAGTTAGGAACCAGCCTAGCAAGAAAGCGATCCTTAGAGGAAATGAGCAAGGACTACATTCTCATAGGAAAACAATTGTTCAAACGAGGGAAGGATAACCAACTAAGATTATGTGTGCATGAGGGAGAATACCTACCCATATTAGAAATGGCACATGCAGGTGCTGCAGGAGGTCATTTTTCAGCTGAAAGAACTGTCAAAATGATTCTCTTTGCGGGCTTGTGGTGGCCAACTCTACATATGGATGCTGAGACGTATGTACGAAGTTGTGAGACTTGTCAAAGAACTAAATACCCAATTCGGAGAGATGACATGCCATTAAGACCAATGATATGCACTAGAGCCTTCACAAAATGGGGTATAGACTTCATTGGACCTATCAATCCACCTGCCAAAGGATCACATGCAGATTACATCATAGTAGCCACTGACTACTTGACTAAATGGGTAGAAGCGAAAGCCACTAGAAAGAATGATGCTCAAACTACCGCAAAATTTCTCTTTGAGCATATCTTCACCCGCTTTGGCTTGCCTATTGAGATTGTTAGCGATAGGGGAACACATTTCCTCAATGAGGTAATCGAGTCATCAATGAACGAGTTCTTAGTGATTCATAAAAAATCAGCACCATACCATCCCCAAGCCAATGGACAAGCTGAGAGCTCTAACAAAGTACTGTGCACGGTGTTGACTAAGCTTGTCAATAATGGAAGATCTGATTGGGACAAACAATTGCATCATGCAATTTGGGCATTCCGAGTTGCATATAAAACGGCCATTGGAACTACACCTTTCAATTTAGTGTATGGGCAAAATGCAATTTTGCCAATTGACTTCTTAGTGCCTACATTGAAAGTGGCCCAGCAATATGAATGGAACGGTCATGAATTATCCCAACAACTAGATCAAATTGAGAAGTTACATGAGACAAGATTGCAAGCAGTAGCAGGCATTTACACTGCTAAACGGAGACAAAAGGCATATTATGATGCACATATAAAAGACAAGGGACTTAAAGAAGGAGACTTAGTCCTAGTGTACACCCTGAAACAACATGCCAAGAAGTTACAAAAACGCGGATACGGACCTCTGATCATAAATCGAATCTCTACTAGTGGTGCAGTCAATCTCGCCACGCTAGACGGAGACATTCTTCCCAACTACATCAGTGGATGTAGAGTAAGACGATTCATGGAGCCCTTGACTGATCAAATGCTAGCACGATTGGTAGGTGCCCAAAATAGGAAAAAGGAGGAAGAGAGAATTAGAGAGGAAGCTCGACAAGAAGCACTAGAGCGCATTAGGAAACGGAAAGAGTGGATCAGGCAAAGAGATGAACGCTATCTCCAAGGAGAAGAGCCCATCCCTATGGCAAATTACCAAGTCGATAATCATGACACAACGGGTATGTGTAAAACGCAACCTTACCTAAACCTAGGGATTGGTAAGACGGAGTACAAATTGATAGATGCATTAATAGACTCAGAAGCAGGACTTAGCTGCATGCGAAAGAGAATAGCAAAAGAGCTGCAATTAGAGTTGAATCCCACAAAAGCCCGATTAATAGGAATTGGAGGTCACACCCTAGAATGTATTGGAACCACGAATGTATCCCTCCACCTAAGAAATTCCTCAATGGAACAAAGAGTTCTAGTGTGCGAGGATGAAGATTTGATAGAAGACTTCATCCTAGGACACGACTGGATCATAGAGACAGAGGCGTGTATCTATCTAGCTCAAGGCTATATTTCGGCTACGATAGGGCATAAGGAGATTTTCAGCTTACTTGAAGAGAAACCATGTATTCAAACAAAGTTAATGCCAAGTTCAGAGGAAGTTCAGAGAACGACATTAGAAAGTATCAACAATCCTCAAAATTCTGAAACCAAATGCATGGAAGCAGAAACTTCAATCCTAGCGACGTCAGCATTAGAATCAAAGTCATCCAATGCAGTTGAGGGAAATCCAACTGTTAAGGGGACTTGCTCTCCTACACCTGCTCAAAACATCAAAAGATCGCACTATTGGAAACCAGTAAGCAGACACTCAGATCAAGGCCCACCCAAATATAAGTGGATACGCAAGGATCAAATACAGAGTCGAGAAGCGTCCGCACCCACTCTTAAGAAGGAAACAGGAATCACCAAACCAGCTTCACAGAAGTACATACAGGAAGAATCAGTGCAAGTATGGATCCCGAAGACTTTGCTCGAAGCTCAAAGATCGCGACTTCAGATATGGATCCCCAAAAAGCTCAAACAAGCAGCTAAACAGGAGTTAAAGACAAAAGAAGAGGTACTACATCAGACTAGGCGAAAGATAACAACACATAAGAGTCATCCAAGAAATTGGAAAAGCAATGCCAATTTCACTCGAACAATGGAGGAAGCAAACAGAACACAAGGAGCTGCAAGGATCAATGAACCAAAACAAACTCCCTTAGTGTTCACGAAAGGGATCTGGAAATCAAAGCAACCACGAGGAGCGGAGGATCAAAGAGATAAAGCTTTCCATTGCACTCATGAAGTTTCTAATGCACCTCAAGTAAGCATGATAGGGCCACCATACCAGGCCAAGCATTCGACACAAGATGTACCTTCTCAAACTAGTGGTGCACGTTCTCCAAACGAGAGCAGATCTTAGCTTCATTTTAAAATAGGAATGGACCTACTATGTACCTAAATAAATGCTTCGGCTACTCTGACTTTTATTTTCTTTCAGCAATAAAAACCAAATTGAAAAAAAATGTATGGTAAGAGATCTCACTCATGGATTAATGGGGAGACGGAGTGACGACGACAATAATCACTTCAATGCACTACATCATTGTATACAGTTATGCGACACTAATGCACTTTTACGTACAAGTGCAGATGGCTTCTGAAGATTCTGAAGCAACCATACCAGAGGAAGTAATGGATTTTCCTCCCCAGAGTATCACAAAGGCTAAGGGACACTGGTTCTGCGAAGACCAGCCTGCAGGGGACTACCTATTCCTTGCAACAATCAAAATCATGGACACAGATCATCTGTTTCCAATAATGTCCCAGGATTTTCGAGTGCAACATACACTTCCTTCTGTTGAAGAAACCATGAAGAAAGCAGGCATACATAAGTATTTTGAACTGCCAATCTATAAGCCTGATTTTCAAAGATGCACTCAAGTCATGAATACTCTACAACCAGCACTACATGATCCTTTGGTGCCGGAATCTAGAGTAATGGATAAGACAGGCGAATGGGTGATTATTCAATTCACTCATGAGTTAATCAAGGAAGCCTTTGGCTGGGAGAAGGATGGGGTCACAATAGTGAAAGAAGAAAGTAAAGGTGCAAAGACCCGAACCTTCGTCGACATCAACCGTGTGGACATAGAGGATGAAGTCCGATTGATCCACCAACACTTCTGTTTCCCGAATATGCACAGATACACGGCTCCACAAAAGATCATTGTGCAATTACTGTCCCATGCCATCAAGCAAATTGGGAATCAAATCAACTTGACTCCATATGTTCAAGAAAGATTGTTCGAGGCCAAGAAGCAATGGAAGAATAAAAAGTTCCTAAATGGCAGTGTGGCACTAACTGTCCTGATCTATCATGCCTTAGGAATAAGGGAACATTTGCAAGAGATGCCATCATCAACCGTCCTGGCTCAATATGCCAAAGTTGCGACCGTTCCTAAGAAAAAGAAAGGAGCAAATACTGTGGAAGTGGCAGAAACGAGCTCTCAACCTAGAATGGGAGGTACTAAAAGATTCCGGGAAGCCAAGCTACATGATGAAGACACACCAACTACCAAGAGGATCCATGTACTTCCCAAAACTAATATTGAAGGAAGGAAAGAAATAACGGCAAAAGACTTGACAGATGCTCTGGAAGAGACCCATCGATACACAGAAGGACAGATCAACTTACCAGTCCAGGGTCATCATTATCAGCAGTCAGAACAAGCAAGGGAAACAAAGAGCAAACTCACAAAAGTACATAGATATCGGGAAATAGGGCTAGATAACTCTAGTTCTGGATCAGAAGGCCAAGAGGAGCCCAATACCTCGTTATTGGATGTAGATATTCAAAGCGAATCAAAAGATGACGGCCAATGGGAGGAATTAAATGAAGTAGACTATAACGAAGAGCAAAAAGACCTCAAGCAGGAGGATCACATGACACAGGACGATCAAAGTACCAGGAGCAAGGAAGCAAAAATGGAAGGTCACCACACTTTAAAACTTAATGAAAATTCCAACATCCAAATCAAGGAGGCCACACCACCCCGAAAAATACGCATGAAGATCCCAAAGAAGGAATGTGAGGAAACACAAAAGGAAGACGAAGAACCCTTTACACCCATAAGGGTTGTGGCAGAACCGTCCCCCATGGATGTTACATTTCAAGGGAGTGCCACTAAGGTTATTGATGTGGATGAAGACGAAGCAGAACCGCAAGTGCATTTACAAATCAGACAACCACACAATGAAATGATCCATAGCGAAAAAGGAAAAGATGTACAAACAGGAGAAACCCCAGATATACCAAAGACATGGCTGAATGTGGATATAGCTCAGCTCAAGCCCGTGGTGCAGGACATGATCAGAACTGCCCTAGATACACAGCAACTGATGGCTGATGCTGATGAAGATTATGACCAAGCCATGCAGGACAAAATCGAACTTCAAAAATGGGGTAAGAAACTCTCTACTGAGCTAGAGACAGTAAAAGAACAGGTAGTAGAAAAAGAAAATGAACTGAAAGAAATCAAAACCAAATATAGCATGCTAGAGACAGAAAATGACCAATTAAAAGCACAACTACAAGATATCACCAAAAAACTACAAGCAAATGAGGCTGAAAAGGCACGCATGACATCCAGAAGTAAAATTCTGGAATCACAGATTAAAGTGTACATGGATGAAGCAGAGGCGTTAAGACAACGGAACAAAGAGCTTATGGCTGCTCTTTTAAGTGATCAACCAGTCGAAGTGCAAGCCCAACCGGAAACAGACATCAAGGCATTAGAAGAGAAAGTGATTATGTATGAAGGTCAGCTCAAGAAGGAGCAAGATACAATTGCCGATTGGGAAAAGAGATACATGGAGGACACAGCTGCCCTCAGAACGAAATGGAAAAAAGCAGAGAATAACTACCTGCGACAGTGTAAGGAAGACACAGAGCACATGAATATTGTGGCCCAAGAACTAATTAAACACCAGGCAACTATTGCTAAGGTCGAAGAGAAAAACAAGAACAAAGATGATTTAATCAAACAGCTTCAGGAGCAATTAGAGCAGATAGCAAAACAGGGGACACCAGTAGTTCTACAAGAGACCACGACTACTGTGGAGGAAGAGGTACGTCCTCTCTCTCCCCCCTCGTATCATTCACCAATAAGGGCGGAAAAGAAGGTTCCATTTGAACCTAACACTCGAGACATTGCAGAACTAAGCAGACCAGAAAGGGCACTACTGGTGTCCCAACTTACGGCAGAATTTGAAGATCAGATCATCAGGATCATGAAAGACGCTCAGATAGATAATAAACAACTAGAACAAATTTTGAAGCCCTTCAATGTACCATACGGACTACTTAAAGAACAAACTCGTTATTATATAAAGTCTGCAACGAATAAAGATCCGGACCACAACCTTCAATTCAGGCATGACACTTTCAATTACACTCAAGAGGAGTTCGAGAAGGCGGATTCGATATGGCGCCGAAAAATTTTGGAGAAACATCCAACATTGCGGGTACAGTGGGAAGCATCACCATATGAACTTCAAGTAAATCCATCTTTTTGTCCTGTACCCCGTAGACGATCTTGGACGCAATTTTGGGAAGGACAGCACCAAGGCAATATCAATAATCAGTGGCTCAACTACCCTCTACTACCTAGTCTGCCACATAATTATCTACCAACCGAAGAATACATGGTAAAGACAATGGAATTTTGGATTTCCAGATACGCTTCAGTTCCGGACTTGGCAGTCAAAATGACTAACAAAATATTCAGCATGCTATTGACAGTAATAAAGGTTTTTCAACATGCCAAATACACATTTTTGAATTTCATTGGAATTACGCAAGGTTCAGACGCCTTAATTTTTGATTTATCTACTATTCCCAGCCGACTAACTATAATGGCATATTATTCTCGCCTCATGTTTTTGCCATCGACATATATGCAGACGTTTGAAGAAGCGTTCTTTACAGGCTTCTTTGAAATTGATTCAGAGATTTTTGTTAAAATGACTTCAAATTTGAATGCAAGACTGGTGGCCTATGAAACAAGTTTCTTTGCTGATCATAGACAGGCGCCAGAAGACGGAGTAAAGTCTCAACAATGGAAGGAATTCATGCTGTGTCACGCGAATTTGCTAAATCAAAGAGAGCAACAAGCCATACAAACATACACACGTCGCCACAAAAAGCCTGTCGAGGACGACAAAGTTCAGGAGGAGGGACGTGTGGAAGGGGAATCAAGCAAAAAGAGAAGAAGAAGAAGATCAAAGTAAAAAATAACTCAATAAAGAATAAAACAATGATAATTGAAGACATATCTCTGCAAGAAGCCCCGCAGGGGCGCATTACCCATCTCTGCACAGAGCCCCACAGGGGCACGCATCAGGCAACAAGGCAAAACATCCAGGTCCTGCACGGTGGAAGAAAGCAAACAGGCTCAGAGCAATACAACAGGGTCAGATGTGTGCAACCAGGACAAATCAGAGGACCAAAAGTTAGAAAGGGGTAGAGGCTGAAAAGTTTAAGAGGGTGACTAAGAACAGCACATTCCTAGTCACTGGTGGCGTGCGTGGCAACCCAAATCAACAGGCAAGACAAATGCAGCAGGCTCTAGAGTAGTAGAGCTTGAATCAAGAATAGGCCATCAAAGCTGCATGTCTGTTTAACTACAGACAAAACTAACCAAGGGTAGCGTGCGGAGAAAAGAAGTAATCAGCCGACGAAAAGCTAAAGCCTGTCAAGGGACGACAGAGACGAAGAGGGGGAGAGTGTTGCAGAGCTAAAGGAAGCACGAAGCAGAGAAAAAGACGGGTCCCAAAATTTTTCCGATTTGGACATCTTATTTTTGTATCATAATCATTCTTGTAATATATTTTCCGTTGTAAATGCACTAGAGGAGTCCTCTAGATGCATCCCCACAGAAGATTGGAGATTTACCCATGTAAAATAGTAGGAAATTAGTCTTTTAGTGAATAAAGTGCCGGTCTCTTGTGTGAAAGGACCAAACTTAGGGCACTAGTATATAAGTCACTTTGTGACTCTTTGTAAAGACTTTTTGCCATAATGAAGAAGGAGCTCTTCAAATTTTCGAGTTTGCCTCTTTCATGCTGATTTTGATCTTCATTTCGCTCTTGTATGTGTGTGTTATGCTTGAAATGCATGTGTAGGACTGTTGTCTACCCCTTCCCCTTGGTTTTGATCTGCTGTAGTGCGTGTGCAAGCTAGGAGAAGTTGTGGCGCGGGTATTTGTGACTCCCGTCATTCACTGTTTTTGCCGTAACTTGAAGCAGAGTGGTCAGAATTGAGTGAAGCCACTGCCGTTGGATGCGTCTCATTGAGAGCTTCGAAACGAGTACCCTACTGCCTATATTCGGAGTTCTGGGCTGGGAGAAAACCTCAAAATACTAAAAACTGCTGTAAGAGGCTTGCGGCAAACACTTTCAGTATTTCAGTGAGTGTAAGAGGTAGTAGTCTTTTCTCATGCATGCTAGCTAAACCACTTCATTTTCCATCACGTGTGCACACGTCTTCATACACTTGGTACGTCGTTCCTTCGGATTGACAATTAGATGTGTGTTAAGTACCCACTATACGCACTTGTGTGGCAATTGAGGTACAGTCTCATTGGCACAAGTCCTTGAGTCTTCTTGGCTCAAGTACACAATGGCTTACCTCATCCATGATGTAAAAGCAAATTCGTGGCTCTAACTACCAAAATCACGAATTCTTGAGCTGAGGGAATATCTCCTAACTTTGGGGATCACTTTTAGGTGGAGCCATTCGAATTCGAATTCAAAACTCCCTCCAAGAATAGCTATAAAAGGAGCAAGAAGGAAGAGGCGATTAGCAAGCCTTGTACGTGACCACTTGATGGCATTTTGTAGAGATTGAAGAGCTTACTCCATAGCTCTATCATTCTACTCCCATTGTGCAAAGATTCATTGCCAATGTGGTTGTAATCATATGTGAATCTATACATTTATTATCATCTACTTCTCTGTTTTGTTCTCTGCTATACTCACTCAGAGCAGTACCTTCAGAAGGTCATATTGTTGGAGATAGACGTCTGTGGAAGCACGCGAACAGCACAAGGAAGAAGAAGAAGCTTGGAGCACAAACACACAATACTGAATGTATTACTAGAGAATGTACAAAGATAAGTAGCCCATTTGGGCAATAGGCGTATATACAAGCCGAGGGAAAAAAACCTCTTAAAGAGGGAAAAAAGTGCCCCGGCGGTCCTAGAGTGTTCACACACATCACTACCTAAATATATCAACAAATCCCCCCTGGGAGTGATGCGGTGAACAAGGAGCTGGCACTCATGTATAAGGAAGTGCCAAGCTATGTGGAAATCACTCCACAAAAGGAAGTAAGCCCAAAGCTTTGCAGAAAGCTTCAAACTTCTCCCCAGGCAGAGCCTTCGCGAAAAGGTCTGCAATGTTCTCCTGCGTGGGCACATATGCCAAGCTGATCTCCCCAGCAGAGAACCTCTCCCTGACATAGTGATAATGCACCTCAATGTGCTTAGTGCGAGCATGGAACACAGGGTTCCTCGCAACTACCAATGCGCTCTGACTGTCAGTGAAGATGGTGGTGGCAGAAGACTGGCCAACACCCAAATCAGCCATAAGGCGTCTAAGCCACACACACTCAACAGTCGCTGCGAAAGCTGCCCTATACTCAGCCTCACAATTGGAAGTGGCCATAGTAGGCTGCTTCTTGCTCAACCAAGATATACATGAGCTACCAAGCATGAAGCAAAAGCCACTGGTGGACACACGAGTGTCATAGTAACCAACCCAATCTGAGTCAGAAAAAGCATGCAAATCTGGCGGTAGTGATCCCCCCTTGGGATAAAACAACCCAAGTAGCCGAGTACCACTCAAGTAGCGAAAGATGCGCTTAACCGCTTTCCAATGCGTGACTCCTGGGCAATGCATAAACCTGCTCATCTGTGAGACAGCAAACTAAATATCTGGCCGAGTAATGCATAAGTAAATCAAGCATGCAACAGCTTGCTGATAGAGAACATCATCAAATGCATCTCCAGCATCATGAAGACTCAATCATAAACCTGTCTCCATAGGAGTGGCAATAGGCTTACAGTCTTCAAGGCCAAAATGCTGCAATAATGTGTCAATATATTTCGTTTGACACAAAGCCATTCCACCATCAACGTGCATAAACTGAATGCCCAAATAGTGATGCAAATGCCCCAAATCAGACATCTCAAATGAGGCATGCAAATCAGCCTTAAAATCAGCAATATGTGTCTCAATAGGACCAGTGAGCAGCATGTCATCAACATAGACAACAATGATCAGAAGCACATGATTAGCACGTTTAACATATAAGGTGCTTTCAGTTGGACTGTTCTCAAAACCATGTGCAATCAGATAGGCATGTATCTTCTCATACCAAGCACGTGGTGCTTGCTTTAAACCATATAATGCCTTCTTTAACCTGCAAACCTGGTTTTCATGCCCTTTCTGCACAAAGCCACGGGGCTGAAAAACATACACTTCTTCATGCAAGTCACCATTCAAAAATGTTGTTTTAATGTCCAACTGATGTACATTCCAACCATGATGGGCTGCAAGTGCACAAATGCTCCGAACAGTAGTGATACAGCATGTAGGTGCAAAGGTCTCATCAAAATCAATGCCTCTTTCCTGTGCATAACCCTTTGCAACAAGCCTAGCCTTATACCTGTCAACTGTACCATCAGGTTTACGCTTCAACTTGTATACCCACTTAGTGCCAATGGCCTTCTTGCCAGGAGGCAAGTCACATAAAGACCATGTACCATTCTTCATTATAGCATCATATTCAGATTGCATAGCAGCCATCCAATTTTCTGAATTTTGTGCTTCATCAAAAGAAACGGGCTCATTCTCATCACAGAGACTAGATGCAGCCATAGCATAGCAATCTGATGCAAAGGAGGCACTATGAGAGCCTGAACGAGCATGATATGACAAAGGTGCATCTAATTTGCTGTCACGCAAAGTCTGCACCAACCATTTTGGCATAGTATTTGCCTGCTCAATATCAGCTCTCTCATCAACAAGTGCATCATGTAAATCTGCATCAGAAATGGAATGATCTGCATCATCATATGAAACCTGCAAAGGCTGAAAAGTTGCCTCATTAGGACCAGCACTAGCCTATCCACTTGTAGAAAGAGGCATCAAAGTATCATACATGTCTTTGGAGCTAACAGATGTCTCCTTAGTACATGAAAGCAATGGCTGAATAGCATCTTCCACAAAGACAACATCACGGCTAACCAGAATGCGTTTAGTCTGTGGATGATACAGACGATAGCCTTTACTTTCAGAACTGTACCCAACAAAAATACATTTTACTACCTCATCATCCAATTTTCTACGATGTTGTTCAGGCACTAATGCATATGCCAAACAACCAAAAACACGCAGATGAGCAACAGATGGCTTGCGGTCATGCCAAGCCTCATATGGAGTGTAGACTGCAACGCTTTAGTGGGACACCTGTTCAGTACATATGCTGCACACATGACAGCCTCGTATATGAGGAATAATGGCACGTTTGATAGACAAAGCTATCAATGCATGTGCCTGGGCATCTCTACCATCCCAACGAATCTGCTCTGCAGTAGGTGCAACAGAAACAGCAGCACGAACTGGAATCTGCACAATATCATCTTCGACACCATCTTCATCAGCTCCAGCACCTCCAGCACCTGTATTTGTAGTACCTGTAGTCGCAGGTGTAACAGGACGTCTTTCAACACCCTACACAATGTTCCACAGTCCTTTTGCAACTAGTACATGTTGCATCATATAAGCCCATAATGGGTAGTTGGTACCATCCAACTTATCCTCAACAGCCAACATACGGAATACATCACTGCTTTCAGCCATGGCCGGTGACTAAAATACCTTGATGCAGAAAATTGACTGTATCTCAAAAAGTTGAATGGAACTGCCCAGACTAGTTCTACTAGACCTGTAGCAGACTTCGAGACGCTTAAATTGGCGAACAGAAACTGGTATATACCTTTGGCACAAAAGGACGAAATAGCCTGCACAAGCACTGCGATAGTGCGTTCGAAGGCCGAAACGAGTATGCTCACCAAATTTCGTGCGAGTCTGAGATTGCAAACGGAGGAGTGTCGACGGCGCCCTAGAAGAAGCGATGACCTGCTCTAATACCAATTGTTGGAGATAGACGTCTGCGGAAGCACGCGAACAGCACAAGGAAGAAGAAGAAGCTTGGAGCACAAACACACAATACTGAATGTATTACTAGAGAATGTACAAAGATAAGTAGCCCATTAGGGCAATAGGCGTATATACAAGCCGAGGGAAAAAAACCTCCTAAAGAGAGAAAAAAGTGCCTCGGCGGTCCTAGAGTGTTCACACACATCACTACCTAAATATATCAACACATATATCAAGTTCTACGCATCCATTTTCAGTGATTTAACTTGCGTTGGATAGCTCATACTGTCTACTTTCTACCTATAGATTTTCAAGGTTATTGGATTTATAATTTTGGAGATATCTGCATTTTACTGCTCACTGTTCTATCTCTGCAGAGCCCCGAGAATGGTGGGCATGTTCCAGAAATTGATAAATCTTGTTCTCAGTGCTCAGTCTATCATTTGAAGTGTTTTAACTTGGATTGGGAAGCTTGCTAAGTCTATTTGCTGTGCCCATTTCTAATTCCTTCCAGGTTGAGAGCACTGTTCATTTTTTCCAGCAGGTGTATGTCCAAAAATAGCAAGTTTTGGGAGCTAGTCATTTCGCAACTTGTCTGTCTTGACTTAAACTTTTGGGATACATGTTCCAAAGTACTTGGATGATATTTTGGTGGATTTAGGAAGGTTAAAGGGTCTACTAATCAACTCTGAAGTCTCAGTTGGCTGGTGTGAAGCTGGTTGTATCGGCACCTACTCATCTTTGGATTGCATCCATCATCTCTCTTCACAGTGGTATCAGAGCATAGTCAAGCAACATGAGAGATGGATTTCCATCAACAATTGACAAATTGGATCGAAACAACTACCCGGCATGGTCTCTAAGGATGGAGGCTTACCTTCAAGGGAGGAATCTATATGGATTCATATCCGGAGATGAAGCAATGCCAACCATGAGGAAGAAAGGGCAACCATCACATGAAGAAGTGGAAGGACTTTCGAATTGGTGTTCGAAGGATGCACTTGCAAGGTCCTATATTCTAAACTCAATCTCTGATTTTCTTTTACCTCATGTCAAGGGATGCAAGACATCAAGAGAGACCTAGAATGCACTTGCTTCTTTCTTCTCTTCCAACACTCGAGCAAGGAAGAACCAATTGTGGATGGAGTTCACAACAATGAAGAAAAGCCCAAAGCAAAATATGACTGATTATGTCACAAAGATGAAGGAGATTTCTGACCAACTTGGAAGCATTGGAGAGGTAATTGAAGACAAGCAAATCATAAGACAAATCATGAATGGAATCAAAGCAGACGACAAGTGGGAGTCATTCACAACAGCCATGGATTTATACATGGATATGCATGTACCCGACCTCAACACACTCATGGGCCAACTCTTCACTCATGAAGTAAAGATTAGCAAAGGTGGTGAGTCGTCAATGTCACGAGGAAGGAGATAAGGAAGAGAGCTCACACACACACTCTCACTCTCAAGGAGAAGCACACACACAGATTGAGGCAAGGAAGAATGATCTTCTTCTTCTTCTATTACATAAAAAGGAATGTACAAGAATGACCTAAAAACAAGAATACAACAAGTGCAATATATAAAGACCAGTACATAAAGAAAAACCTAATGTCCACGAATGAGTGAGCTGGCAAGAAACAAATGTGCCATCACTCTCGGTAGATAGTCTAATAAAGCTCAATGAAGTATCCCTGACATATACTGGCATGACCACTATACATGTCAGAGAAACGAAAATCTGGTACGTGTCATCCTGGATCATCACATGTTGAGCTTGATATCTCAACACTCCCCCTCAAGCTCAACACCATTTCCTATAATCCAAGCATCTTCCAAAACTTCTTCAACTTCTCAGCTCCAAGTGCTTTGGTGAAAATATCAGCAACCTGCTCATCTGTTCTCACATAAACAAGATCAATATCACCTGCTAATACCTTCTCTCTGATGAAGTGATAATGTACCTCGATATGCTTTGTTCTAGCATGGAAAACAGGGTTCCGTGCTAACTGTATGCTGCTAAGATTATCACAATAGATAGTGATAGGCTTTTGCACTTCCACACCTAAATCTGCAAGTAACATCTCTAGCCATGATGCCTCACATGCTGCCATTGCAGCACCTCTATACTCAGCCTCTGTACTCGACAAAGCAACAGTGGGTTGCTTCTTACTGCTCCATGTAATAGCTGTATCTCCAAGTGAGAAAAGAAAGCCACTAGTAGATCTTCTATCTGGAGTACTACCAGCCCAATCTGCATCGGTGTATCCATGAACCTGCAAATCTACACCAGCTTCATAAAACAATGCATAATCCAAAGTAGCACTCACATAACGTAGAGTGCGCCTCAGAGCATCCAAATGTGTCTTCCTGGGAACCTGCATAAACTGACTTTCAAGTCCAACAGTGTAGCTTAAATCAGGTCTTGTAATTGTAAGATATATAAGACTTCCCACAATTTTCTTGTACATAGTAGCATTTTCCAATGCTTCACTTGATGTAGTATCCAATTTCAAATTCTGATCTAAAGGCATAGAAATTTGCTTACAATCAGCCATACCATACTTTTGCAGCATATTCAAGGCATATTGCCTTTGCGACATCCATATACCTATTTCTGTATGTATAAACTCAATGCCCAAGAAATAGCGCAGCACACCAAGATCTTTCATGTCGAATTCCGGCATAAGAAGTTTCTTTACCTCTTTGATGCTTTCTTCATTATCACCACCTACAATCAGGTCATCAACATAAATAGCCACAATAGTGATGCCATCATCAGCCTTCCTTGCATATAGTGAGTGATCTGCATCACACATAGAAAACCCAATGCTGGTTAAGTAATCAGCAATCCTTGCATGCCATGCACGCGGAGCTTGCTTCAGCCCATACAAAGCCTTTTGCAACCTGTAGACATATTCTGGATGCTTTGAATCTTCATATCCTTGTGGCTGGTCCATATATACTTCTTCCTGTAACTCACATTGTAGGAAAGCATTCTTCACATCCATCTGATGCAAAGCCCATCCTTTTGCTGTGGCTAATGCAACAAGTGTTCTGACAGTAGACATTTTAGCTACAGGGCTGAATGTTTCCTCATAATCAATGCCATATGTATGTGCATAACCTTTAGCTACCAATCGTGCTTTAAACCTGCTTATGCTACCATCAACATTATGCTTTACCTTGTAAACCCATTTGCAGCCTATGGATTTCTTTCCTTGCGGCAATGGAACCAGCTTCCATGTATCATTTCCATAAAGTGCAACCATCTCCTCATCCATAGCTTTTTCCCAATCTGCATTACCAATTGCATCTTCAAAACAAGAAGGTTCAGCATCTTGTATTACCTTTGTCATGTAGGCACAATGGCGAGCCATGTAACTATCATATGTCAATCGTTGCACTGAATTACGCATCCTCCCAGATCTTCTTGGTCCTGGGTCACTTCTTCTTGTATCATCTGCATGTGCCCTTCTTACTCCTGGAGTCTTCACAAAGGGCAATCCAAGTTCCTCATCAAGACTCTTTTCTGAACCACTTGAATCTCCATCAATATCTTCAAAACCTGCACCTGTTTTACTACCAGCAGAAAGCTTTTCTTTACCTTTCTTGGATGTATTTGATGAATTTGCTGGACTGAAATTTCCACGCAATCTTCCACTCCATGGATTTGAGTTGGAACTATTGCTTGGTGATGCATCCGGTCCACTCAAAACTTGAGATTCTGCACTAGATTTTTCAACATTTTCTTTTTCATTTGGTTCAAGATTCAGTCCTTCTTTGGCATCTGCATAGAAGCTTGACATTTCATCAAATACCACATCTCTGCTCACCTTCACCTGTCGTGTGAGTGGGTTATAACATTTGTACCCCTTTTTATCAAGGGAATATCCAATGAAGACACATTTTTCTGCTTTCGGATCAAGCTTCATCCTCAACTCATCTGGAACATGTACATATGCAATACAGCCAAAAACTTTCAGATGTGATAAGTTTGGCTTTTTACCTATAAACTTCTCTTCAGGTGTAACTTGATGTACAGCAGCAGTCGAAGTTCTGTTCATGATATGTACAACAGTATGCACAGCTTCTGCCCAATAACAATGAGGCATATTCTTCTCAGCCATTAAGGCTCTTGCTATTTCTACAATATGTCTATTTTTGCATTCAGCAACACCATTCTGTTGTGGTGTGTACCTGCATGAAAACTGACGCCGAATTCCATGATTTTTTAGAAAACTGCTGAACTCATTTGACATGTATTCACCTCCTCCATCAGATCTTAATGTCTGAATGTACTTCCCTGTCTGCTTTTCCACCATAACTTTAAAATTCTGGAAATGAGTAAACACCTCGCTCTTCTCTTTCATGAAATATACCCATACTTTGCGTGTATGGTCATCAATGAAAGTAACATAAAACCTGCAACCACCCATAGATGTGGTCTTTGCTGGACCCCAAACATCTGTATGTACTACTTCTAGTACATTCTCACTAACATGCTTGTCATGTGGAAATGATGCTCTTGACTGTTTACCAAATTGACATGCTGCACATATCTTTTGCATTTCTGCAACTTTGAAATTTGGTAGTCCATGGACAATCTCCTTTGACTGCATCAGTTTCAGCCTTTGCAAGTTTGCATGTCCAATCCGTTTGTGCCATATCTCTATATCTGCAATAACTCCTGAACCTTTTGCAAACATGGCTGCATTCATTTCAGGAATCTTCACATTTAAGGTGAACATCCTACCCACTTTGTTTCCTTTGGCAACCAATCGTCCATCTTGCTTGTACTCTTCTACATATAATCCATCAGCATTGAACCTGACTTGTAATCCCTGGTCAACCATTTGTCCAATAGAAACCAGATTCTTTGTTATATTTGGAACATGCAGCACATCAGCAAGATGTTTTACCTTTCCGTCCTCCATAGACAATGCTATGTTTCCTGTATGCTCAATAGGATGTGATCTGTCATCACTTGTTTCAACATATCTAGGAACTGGCATTTTCTGCAAACTACTAAACCATTCTGCATGACTGGTCATGTGATTTGAAGCACCTGAATCAACATACCAGACATTATCATTCGATTTTGAAACACCAGCAGACATCGTATTCATCATGTGATGTTGAACCATAAACAACTTCTCAGAATCATCTGCACTTGTGGATGCATAGTTGTTTTGCTTCCTTCTGTTATTTTGATTCTTTAACCTGCAATCACGTTCAAAGTGTCCAGGTTTACCACAATTCCAGCATCCTTTACTATCATTACCTGAATCATTTCTTTGGAAATTTCTGCGACCTCTTTGACTCCCCCTGCCTCAAAACTGTCCTCTTCCTCCTGCATGATTCTGTTGTTGACCGTGGTCTTGGTTATTGTTTCCTCTTCCACTTCCAAAACCTCTACCTCTGCCTCTTCCTCTGCCAGAGTAGAATACCTGCTCAGAACTGGGCTTTCCTTGGGAGTTTGAATCCTCACTAAGATTCTTTTCTTCAATGATCAGCATAGATACCAGATCAGCAAAATTCAGAATATTTTCCCTGGTCTGTATAGAAGTTCTGAACTGCTTATATGCAGCTCCTAAACCACGAAGGCACACTTCCACCTTATCATCATCATCATCTACATTCACGCCAATAGATGCAAGTGACTCACATATGCTTTTGATTTTTAGAGTGTAGTCACTTACCGACATGCTCTTTTTCTCCAATGTATGCAGCTCGTTCTTGAGTTGCAATTTCTGTGCCTTTGTATTGGTCTCGTACAAAGTGACCAAACTGTTCCAAGCCTCTTTTGGAGTCTTAGCATCCTGTATGTGTCCAATCATGCTATCCTGTATGCTAACAGATAGCCAATACATTACCTTTCATGCTCCTTGATTCCATTCCTGATATGCTCTTAACTATTCTGCAGTTCGATTCCTTTTTGGTAACTGCGGAGCATTTTCATTCTCTCCTTCGATGTACTTCCAGTAACCTTTTCCCATCAAGAAATTCGTCATTCTGAATCTCCAAGCATGGAAGTTGTTCTTGTCCAGCTTATCGCTCATAAGCTGACTCATTCCATCCGCGTTTGCCATTTCTGCAACAATTCACAACACCGCAACACACTACAAGTAGCACTTCTGCTTGAACACTGTTGCACTATGACATGACAGTTCGATCTCAGAAAAACACAGTTTTCGTGTATCAACAGTACACGAAATTGCTTGAAATTCTGGATCTGGAATATATGAGTGTTGCCAAACACAACGCAAGTTACAATTTCTGAAACTGACCTGGTTTTTCTGTGGGCCCCACCTTGCGGGCTCGAAACGGAGGTCGAGATGGCTCCGAAACTTTGATCTGACAAAAAGAAGTGACCCTAGAGGGATAACTCGCGAAAATATTTTGAGGTCTTCTACCTTCACGGCGATTTTCGTAGCAAACAGAGGCCGTTTGTGAAATCACATTTTCTCCACGCCTTGCCGCGTAGTCTTCACCGTCGCCTTCTCCATGAGCTCTCTACAGCCACGCTGGCTCTGATACCATGTCACGAGGAAGGAGATAAGGAAGAGAGCTCACACACACATTCTCACTCTCAAGGAGAAGCACACACACAGATTGAGGCAAGGAAGAATGATCTTCTTCTTCTTCTATTACATAAAAAGGAATGTACAAGAATGACCTAAAAACAAGAATACAACAAGTGCAATATATAAAGACCAGTACATAAAGAAAAACCTAATGTCCGCGAATGAGTGAGCTAGCAAGAAACAAATGTGCCATCACTCTCGGTAGATAGTCTAATAAAGCTCAATGAAGTATCCCTGACATATACTGACATGACCACTATACATGTCAGAGAAACGAAAATCTGGTACGTGTCATCCTGGATAGTCACATGTTGAGCTTGATATCTCAACACTCAAGAGGTAATCAAACTTCTGCCTTATATTCTGATAAAGCTAAGGTCAAGGACAAGTCAAAGAATAGGAAGAATGAAGATGAAGGAAGCTCTTTTAAAGCAAACTTTGCAGGTAGAGGAAGAGCTAGAGGAAGAGGCAGAGGTGGAAAGCAAGGCAGGGGGAGATTCCAATCATCTCAACCTTGCAACATATGTGGCTTATCTAACCATATTACTGAAGAATTTTTCAGGAACCCGAGGAACTCAAGAGGAAGAGGATTCAATAGAGGTGGCTATGGATCAAATAGAGGTAGATACAATGGAGGCTACAACAACAACAACTACTACAACAAAAATTACAACAACAACAACAACTATCAAAGTGGCCATAGAGGAAGAAGAGATTACAATAACTATGTAGAGGACCAAAGTCAAGAAGATTCATTATTGATAGAAGGGTAAGGATGATGATCACATATTTTACATTGATTCGGGATGCTCGAACCATGTAGCAGGAAATGTGGCTTTACTTTCTGATTTGGAAGATCCTCATAACAAGCATGAAGTGCAGACAGGAGATGATACAAAGCAGTCAGTGGAGAAGATAGGTAATGTGAAGACATCAGATGGGAATATGAACCTCTTAAGCAAAGTCTTGTATGTCCCTACAATTACCAAAAATTTAATAAGTGTTGGACAGATTGTTGAAAAAGGATTGCAGGTTAGATTCAATCGATTTGGAGCATATGTTGAAGACCCAAGGCAAGGCTTTCGAAGGATTTCCAAAGGAGAAAAGATAGGAAGGCTTTTCACTTTTGAAGTGGAAGATACAAAGAACATAGCTTTGTTTAGCTATGGATCTCAAACTCTAACAGAGTTGGAGATATGGCACAAAAGGCTTGCTCACATTGGTGAGAGGACACTCAAACAGATTTGCAGGGACCAAAGTGTACTTGGTTTGCCTAATATCACAAGGCAACACATGATTTATAAGTATGAAGCTTGTCAACTCGATAAGGCTCATAGACAACCTTTCAATAAGAAAGGATATATGTATCAAAATCCTTTGGATCTAGTGCGCACGGATGTGTGGGGTCCAAGTAAGGAGCCATCTATATCAGGCTCAAGATATTATGTGTCTTTCATAGATGATTGTAGCAGGTGGACCATTTTGTTTTTCATGAAGCACAAGGATGAAGTGTTTAATTGCTTTAAGAAGTATATTGCTCTTGTTGAAAACCAAACAGGTAGGACTTTGAAACGACTCAGATCAGATGGTGGAGGAGAATACTTCTCTTCTGAATTTGATGCCTTCTTGCATGAAAGAGGCATTAAAAGGGAAGTCACTACAAGGTATACACCCGAACTCAATGGTGTAGCAGAGAGGAGGAACAGAGCTATTGTCCAAGCTGCAAGGTCCATGCTCAAGGAAAAGGGATTGCCGAACTACCTATGGGCAGAGGCTGTGTCGACAACCACATATCTCATAAATAGACTTCCATCTAAATCAGTAGATGGAACCACTCCATATGAAGTGTGGAATGGAAGAAGACCTAGTCTAGAGCATTGCAAAATCTTTGGATGCTTAGCCTATGCTCACATTCCTTCTCAAGTAAGAGGGAAATTGGATCCCAAGGCAGAGAAGTGTGTATTCATTGGTTACGATCAAAACAAAAAAGGATATAGATTGTACAATCCAACCAATAAAGGATTTTCTGTGAGTAGAGATGTAATTTTTGATGAAAACAAATCATGGTTTGATGATGACAGGAAAGTGAAGCTGCCATACGACTTGGATGAAGATTTTCCATCACTTCAACCAAAGGAGCCAAAGCAGATTGAAGAAAGTGATTCGGACATTGACCTAGAAGACTTGGAAAGACTAAAGCTATGGAAGAACAAAGGTAAAGCAAAGATGCAGGATGCTACATATGGACCCGAGAGCTCACATCAACCACTTAGAAGGTCTTCAAGGGAGAAGAAGGAACCAGAGAGGTTTGGTTATGATACTTCTTTGGTCACCAAGCACTCATTCTACATTGCAAAGGATTCAACCAATGAAGAACCTACCACATTTGAAGAAGCACAAAGCAAGAAAGCTTGGAGAGATGCAATGGATGAAGAAATGGAAGCCTTGAAGGAGAATGACACTTGGGAGCTTGTACCTAACAAGCAATCTATGAAGATAATCGGATCTCGATGGATATACAAAATCAAGAGGAATCCAGATGGAAGTATAAATAGACAGAAAGCAAGGTTAGTTGCTAAAGGGTTTGCTCAAACCTATGGTATTGATTATGAGGAGACTTTGTCTCCTGTTGCAAAAATGCCTACAATTAGGGTTCTCATTAGTCTTGCTACATCTAGAAATTGGAATCTTTATCAACTTGATGTAAAGAATGCTTTCTTGAATGGATTATGGATGGATTTCTGAGGAAGTGTATATGGCACAACCTCCTGGATATGAGGATGCACATCATCCTAACTATGTATGCAAACTAAAGAAAGCTTTGTAGGGATTGAACCAAGCTCCAAGAGCTTGGAATTTCAGATTGGTGACTTATTTGCAGGACCAAGGATTCAAAGCTAGCAAGGCAGATACCTCTTTGTTCATAAAGAGGAATGGATATGAAGTGATCTATTTATGTGTGTATGTTGATGATATTATTATCACAGGCAATGATCTTGAAGGAATCAAACAAGTAAAGAGTCAAATGAAGGAGGAGTTCAAAATAAGTGACCTCGGACCACTCACTTATTTTCTTGGATTGGAGTTGATCTACACAGATTCAGGTATATACATCACACAAAGGAAGTATGTCCATGACATGCTCGTCAAGTTCAAGATGGAAAATACCAAGTGCGCAGGTACACCTATGGAGCAAAATCATAAGCTTAGTGCTTATGAAGGAGAGCCAATTGAAGACATCACAAGCTATCAAAGCTTGGTTGGAAGTTTGAACTATGCAACACTCACAAGGGTGGATATATGCTATAGTGTTAGCATATTGAGTCAGTTTATGCATAAGCCGAGAAGACCACATATGGAAACGGCCAAGCGAGTCCTCAAGTACCTAAAGGGGACCATGAATGAAGGTTTGTTTTATTCATTTACTTCAGATATTGAGCTAAAGGTCTACTCAGATGCAGATTGGGCCGGATCTAGAGATGATAGAAGAAGCACATCAGGGTATATATCATTTGCGAGTTCAAAAATCATTTCTTGGTCATCGAAGAAGCAACCAACTGTGGCATTATCTTCTACCGAAGCCGAATATAGAGGTTTGGCTAATGCAACTCAAGAAATCATGTGGTTAAAGTCTTTGTACACAGATCTTGGACTTCATTCTTCAACACCTCACATTTTTGGTGACAACACAAGGTCACTACATCTAGTAGCTAATCCGGTATACCATGCTAGAACCAAGCATATTGAAGTCCACTACCATAATGTAAGGGAGAAGCTAATGAGCAAGGATATTCAACTATCCTATGTCTCTACAGATATGCAATGTGTAGACATGTTGACTAAATCTCTTGATGGTATGAAGTTAAGTAGATTCAAGTTGATGATTGGCTTGCAGGAAATCAAGGACAATTGAAGACTTATTTGGAGGCCAAGCATGTTAGGCTTGAGGGGGAGCTGTTGGTGCATTTTACCCAAGCCTACATGCTTGATATGCTTGATATTATCCTCATTTGTAAGTCACATGAGTAGTCATGTGAACACCTCTTGTAAAAGAGTACATTTTATCTCTTGTAAATGGAAAAAGAAAAAAGGAAAAGGATGGCTTACCTCATCCATGATGTAAAAGCAAATTCATGGCTCTAACTACCAAAATCACGAATTTGGAGATGAGGGAATATCTCCTAACTTTGGGGATCACTTTTAGGTGGAGCCATTTGAATTCGAATTCAAAACTCCCTCCAAGAATAGCTATAAAAGGAGCAAGAAGGAAGAGGCGATTAGCAAGCCTTGTACGTGACCACTTGATGTCATTTTGTAGAGATTGAAGAGCTTACTCCATAGCTCTATCATTCTACTCCCATTGTGCAAAGATTCATTGCCAATGTGGTTGTAATCATATGTGAATCTATACATTTATTATCATCTACTTCTTTGTTTTGTTCTCTGCTATACTCACTCAGAGTAGTACGTTCAAAAGGTCATATCTGGCGTTGTACGGATGCAGTCTCAGTGATTTAAGTTGCGTTGGATAGCTCATACTGTCTACTTTCTACTTAAAAAGTTTCAAGGTCATTGGATTTATAGTTTTGGAGATATCTGCATTTTACTCCTCACTAGTCTATCTCTACAGAGCCCCGAGAATGGTGGGTATGTTCTAGAAATTGATAAATCTTGTTCTTAGTGCTCATTCCATCATTTGAAGTGTTTCAACTTGGATTGGGAAGCTTGCTAAGTCTATTTGCTATGCCCAAAAGGAATTTTTCTAATTCCTTCCAGGTTGAGAGCATTGTTCATTTTTTCCAGCAGGTGTATGTCCAAAAATAGCAAGTTTTGGGAGCTAGTCATTTCGCAACTTGTCTCTCTTGAGTTAAACTTTTGGGATACATGTTCCAAAGTACTTGGATGATATTTTGGTGGATTTAGAAAGCTTAAAGGGTCAACTAATCAACTCTGAAGTCTCAGTTGGCTGGTGTGAAGCTGGTTGTAGCGGCACCTACTCATCTTTGGATTGCATCCACCATCTCTCTTCACAGTGGTATCAGAGCATAGTCAAGCAACATGGGAGATGGATTTCCATCAACAATTGACAAATTGGATCGAAACAACTACCCGGCATGGTCTCTAAGGATGGAGGCTTACCTTCAAGGGAGGAATCTATATGGATTCATATCCGGAGATGAAGCAATGCCAACCATGAGAAACAAAGGGCAACCATCACATGAAGAAGTGGAAGGACTTTGGAATTGGTGTTCGAAGGATGCACTTGCAAGGTCCTATATTCTAAACTCAATCTCTGATTTTCTTTTACCTCATGTCAAGGGATGCAAGACATCAAGAGAGAGCTGGAATGCACTTGCTTCTTTCTTCTCTTCCAACACTCGAGCAAGGAAGAACCAATTGTGGATGGAGTTCACAACAATGAAGAAAAGCCCGAAGCAAAATGTAACTGATTATGTCACAAAGATGAAGGAGATTTCCGACCAACTTGCAAGAATTGGAGAGGTAATTGAAGAGGAGCAAATCATAAGACAAATCATGAATGGAATCAAAGTAGACGACAAGTGGGAGTCATTCACAACAGCCATGGATTTATACATGGATATGCATGTACCCGACCTCAACACACTCATAGGCAAACTCTTCACTCATAAAGCAAAGATTAGCAAAGGTGGTGAGTCCTCAAGAGGTAATCAAACTTCTGCCTTATATTCTGATAAAGCTAAGGTTAAGGACAAGTCAAAGAATAGGAAGAATGAAGATGAAGGAAGCTCTTTCCAAGCAAACTTTGCAGGTAGAGGAAGAGCTAGAGGAAGAGGCAGAGGTGGAAAGCAAGGCAGGGGGAGATTCCAATCATCTCAACCTTGCAACATATGTGGCTTATCTAACCATATTACTGAAGAATGTTTCAGGAACCCGAGGAACTCAAGATTAAGAGGATTCAATAGAGGTGGCTATGGATCAAATAGAGGTAGATACAATGGAGGCTACAACAACAACAACTACTACAACAAAAATTACAACAACAACAACAACTATCAAAGTGGCCATAGAGGAAGAAGAGATTACAATAACTATGCAGAGGAACAAAGTCAAGAAGATTCATTATTGATTATGAATGTATCAGCGAAGAAGAGTAAGGATGATGATCACATATTTTACATTGATTCGGGATGCTCGAACCATGTAGCAGGAAATGTGGCTTTACTTTCTGATTTGGAAGATCCTCATAACAAGCATGAAGTGCAGACAGGAGATGATACAAAGCAGTCAGTGGAGAAGATAGGTAATGTGAAGACATCAGATGGGAATATGAACCTCTCAAGCAAAGTCTTGTATGTCCCTACAATTACCAAAAATTTAATTAAGTGTTGGACAGATTGTTGAAAAAGGATTGCAGGTTAGATTCAATCGATTTGGAGCATATGTTGAAGACCCAAGGCAAGGCTTTTGAAGGATTACCAAAGGAGAAAAGACAGAAAGGCTTTTCACTTTTGAAGTGGAAGATACAAAGAACATAGCTTTGTTTAGCTATGGATCTCAAACTCTAACAGAGTTGGAGATATGGCACAAAAGGCTTGCTCACATTGGTGAGAGGACACTCAAATAGATTTGCAGGCACCAAAGTGTACTTGGTTTGCCTAATATCACAAGGCAACACATGATTTATAAGTGTGAAGCTTGTTAGCTCGGTAAGGCTCATAGACAACCTTTCAATAAGAAAGGATATATGTATCAAAATCCTTTGGATGTAGTGCACACGGATGTGTGGGGTCCAAGTAAGGAGCCATCTATATCAGGCTCAAGATATTATGTGTCTTTCATAGATGATTGTAGCAAGTGGACCATTCTGTTTTTCATGAAGCACAAGGATGAAGTGTTTAATTGCTTTAAGAAGTATATTGCTCTTGTTGAAAACCAAACAGGTAGGACTTTGAAACGACTCAGATCAGATGGTGGAGGAGAATACTTCTATTCTGACTTTGATGCCTTCTTGCATGAAAGAGGCATTAAAAGGGAAGTCGCTACAAGGTATACAACCGAACTCAATGGTGTAGGAGAGAGGAGGAACAGAGCTATTGTCAAAGCTGCAAGGTCCATGCTCAACGAAAAGGGATTGCCGAACTACCTATGGGAAGAGGCTGTGTCGACAGCCACATATCTCATAAATATACTTCCATCTAAGTCAGTAGATGGAACCACTCCATATGAAGTGTGGACTGGAAGAAAACCCAGTCTAGAGCATTGAAAAATCTTTGGATGCTTAGCCTATGCTCACATTCCTTCTCAAGTAAAAGGGAAGTTGGATCCCAAGGCAGAGAAGTGTGTATTCGTTGGTTACGATCAAAACCAAAAAGGATATAGATTGTACAATCCAACCAATAAAGGATTTTCTGTGAGTAGAGATGTAATTTTTGATGAAAACAAATCATGGTTTGATGATGGCAGGAAAGTGAAGCTGCCATACGACTTGGATGAAGATTTTCCATCACTTCAACCAAAGGAGCCAAAGCAGATTGAAGAAAGTGATTCAGACATTTACGTAGAAGACTTGGAAAGACTAAAGCTATGGAAGAACAAAGGTAAAGCAAAGATGCAGGATGCTACATATGGACCGAGAGCTCACATCAACCACTTAGAAGGTCTTCAAGGGAGAAGAAGAAACCAGAGAGGTTTGGTTATGATACTTCTTTGGTCACCAAGCACTCAATCTACATTGCAAAGGATTCAACCAATGAAGAACCTACCACATTTGAAGAAGCACAAAGCAAGAAAGCTTGGAGAGATGCAATGGATGAAGAAATGGAAGCCTTGAAGGAGAATGACACTTGGGAGCTTGTACCTAACAAGCCATCTATGAAGATAATCGGATCTCGATGGATATACAAAATCAAGAGGAATCCAGATGGAAGTATAAATAGACAGAAAGCAAGGTTAGTTGCTAAAGGGTTTGCTCAAACCCATGGTATTGATTATGAGGAGACTTTCTCTCCGGTTGCAAAAATGCCTACAAGTAGGGTTCTCATTAGTCTTGCTGCATCTAGAAATTGGAATCTTTATCAACTTGATGTAAAGATTGCTTTATTGAATGGATGGATTTCTGAGGAAGTGTATATGGCACAACCTCCTAGATATGAGGATGCACATCATCCTAACTATGTATGCAAACTAAAGAAAATTTTGTATGGATTGAAGCAAGCTCCAAGAGCTTGGAATTTCAGATTGGTGACTTAATTGCAGGACCAAGGATTCAAAGCTAGCAAGGCGGATACCTCTTTGTTCATAAAGAGGAATGGATCTGAAGTGATCTATTTATGTGTGTATGTTGATGATATTATTATCACAGGCAATGATCTTGAATGAAACAAACAGGTAAAGAGTCAAATGAAGGAGGAGTTCAAAATAACTGACCTCGGACCACTCACTTATTTTCTTGGATTGGAGTTGATCTACGCAGATTCAGGTATATACATCACACAAAGGAAGTATGTCCATGACATGCTCGTCAAGATCAAGATGGAAAATACCAAGTGTGCAGGTACACCTATGGAGCAAAATCATAAGCTTAGTGCTTATGAAGGAGAGCCAATTGAAGACATCAAAAGCTATCAAAGCTTGGTTGGAAGTTTGAACTATGCAACACTCACAAGGGTGGATATATGCTATAGTGTTAGCATATTGAGTCAGTTTATGCATAAGCCGAGAAGACCACATATGGAAGCGGCCAAGGGAGTCCTCAAGAACCTAAAGGGGACCATGAATGAAGGTTTGCTTTATTCATTTACTTCAGATATTGAGCTAAAGGTCTACTCAGATGCAGATTGGGCCGGATCTAGAGATGATAGAAGAAGCACATCAGGGTATATATCATTTGCGGGTTCAAAAATCATTTCTTGGTCATCGAAGAAGCAACCAACTGTGGCATTATCTTCTACCGAAGCCGAATATAGAGATTTGGCTAATGCAACTCAAGAAATCATGTGGTTAAAGTCTTTGTACACAGATCTTGGACTTCATTCTTCAACACCTCACATTTTTGGTGACAACACAAGCTCACTACATCTAGCAGCTAATCCGGTGTACCACGCTAGAACCAAGCATATTGAAGTCCACTACCATTATGTAAGGGAGAAGCTAATGAGCAAGGATATTCAACTATCCTATGTCTCTACAGATATGCAATGTGTAGACATGTTGACTAAAGCTCTTGATGGTATGAAGTTAAGTAGATTCAAGTTGATGATTAGCTTGCAGGAAATCAAGGACAATTGAAGACTTATTTGGAGGCCAAGCATGTTAGGCTTGAGGGGGAGCTGTTGGTGCATTTTACCCAAGCCTACATGCTTGATATGCTTGATATGCTTGATATTATCCTCATTTGTAAGTCACATGAGTAGTCATGTGAACACCTCTTGTAAAAGAGTACATTTTATCTCTTGTAAATGGAAAAAGAAAAAAGGAAAAGGATGGCTTACCTCATCCATTATGTAAAAGCAAATTCGTGGCTCTAACTACCAAAATCATGAATTTTTGAGCTGAGGGAATATCTCCTAACTTTGGGGATCACTTTTAGGTGGAGCCATTCGAATTCGAATTCAGAACTCCCTCCAAGAATAGCTATAAAAGGAGCAAGAAGGAAGAGGCGATTAGCAAGCCTTGTACGTGACCACTTGATGTCATTTTGTAGAGATTGAAGAGCTTACTCCATAGTTCTATCATTCTACTCCCATTCTGCAAAGATTCATTGCCAATGTGGTTGTAATCATATGTGAATCTATACATTTATTATCATCTACTTCACTGTTTTGTTCTCTGCTATACTCACTTAGAGCAGTACCTTCAAACGGTCATATCTCGAGTTCTACGAATCCATTTTCAGTGATTTAACTTGCGTTGATTAGCTCGTACTGTCTACTTTTATCTTATACATTTTCAGGGTCATTGGATTTATAGTTTTGGAGATATCTGCATTTTACTGCTCACTGGTCTATCTCTACAGAGCCCCGAGAATGGTGGGCATGTTCCAGAAATTGATAAATCTTGTTCTTAGTGCTCAGTCCATCATTTGAAGTGTTTTAACTTGGATTGGGAAGCTTGCTAAGTCTATTTGCTATGACCAAAAGGAAGTTTTCTAATTCCTTACAGGTTGAGAGCACTGTCCATTTTTTCTAGCAGGTGTATGTCCAAAAATAGCAAGTTTTGGGAGCTAGTCATTTCGCAACTTGTTTGTCTTGACTTAAACTTTTGGGATACATGTTCCAAAGTACTTGGATGATGTTTTGGTGGATTTAGGAAGCTTAAAGGGTCTACTAATCAACTGTGAAGTCTCAGTTGACTGGTGTGAAGCTGGTTGTAGCGGCACCTACTCATCTTTGGATTGCATCCAACATCTCTCTTCAAAGTGGTATCAGAGCATAGTCAAGCAACATGGGAGATGGATTTCCATCAACAATTGAAAAATTGGATCGAAACAACTACCCGGCATGGTCTCTAAGGATGGAGGCTTACCTTCAAGGGAGGAATCTATGTGGATTCATATCCGAAGATGAAGCAATGGCAACCATGAGAAGCAAAGGGCAACCATCACATGAAGAAGTGGAAGGACTTTCGAATTGGTGTTCGAAGGATGCACTTGCAAGGTGCCATATTCTAAACTCAATCTTTGATTTTCTTTTACCTCATGTCAAGGGATGCAAGACATCAAGAGAGACCTGGAATGCAGTTGCTTCTTTCTTCTCTTCCAACACTCGAGCAAGGAAGAACCAATTGTGGATGATGTTCACAACAATGAAGAAAAGCCCGAAGCAAAATGTGACTGATTATGTCACAAAGATGAAGGAGATTTCCGACCAACTTGGAAGCATTGGAGAGGTAACTTAAGAGGAGCAAATCATAAGACAAATCATGAATGGAATCAAAGCAGACGACAAGTGGGAGTCATTCACAACAGCCATGGATTTATACATGGATATGCATGTGTTAGACGGCCGCCGGACAAGGACAATTGTACTTAGAGAGAGGGCTTTAATGAAGAAAGAACCCTTCGGGAAATGCGCGGTAAAGAAAGATTCGCGCAAACCTTGTAACAGATTTCTATTTAAATGCAATGAAAGGAAAGCGGTAGAGAGCCCGGTTTTTTGGGATTTGCAAGTGTAGTATTGTATGTGTATGTGTTCTGTTCCGTCTGTTCCAATGTCCCTGCTGCGTATCTATTTGTGTGCGTAGGCGCGTTATAATGTAGTGTTACGAATCGATACTGTGTTGTAGAGATTCCGTCCGGTACTGATTGAAGTGTTCCTGAACGTTGCTCAAGCTAGAACGCGTTGTTTGATAGTTCTTCTGTGGAGTAAGTAGCGCGAAGAGTAATCTCGAACTAATTGTCTGTAAAGTCTTTGTAAGCGGCTGAATTCGTTACTGCATCTTATATTTGCTGTTTACCCCAACTACGGGAAGACTAGTAGCTGTAACTGTCTGAATGTGAGTAGAACAGCGTCGGTTTATGGTTAGTTGTTTATTATGAGGAGATTGACTGTTCGAATCCGCGTGACTTTAAGGCATAAGGTCTAGTTGGCACATCTATCTGTCTTGAAGAAGTACGGATTAGGTGATTTTGTTATTGAAGTATCTTTTGCGTGTAGAATACGTAACCGGACTGCTAACCTCAGTCCTGAAGTTCTAATTCCAATACACTGAACAGTCTTCCGTTGTTCAGGGACGGATACTGAGCTAAGGACGGAAGGACAGTAAGATTGTGTGTTAAATTGGGAAAATAGTAAAGGGCCTCTGTCTAACAGACCCCTACCACTCCCAAGGACCCACGTTGTGGTCACGATTTGAAGCCATTGCTTTCGGCATAAGATGTTTTGAAGAGGCTGAACCGCACCATTCGGGATGCTTCGCGATGTTATTTCTGGGAAAACCAAAGTCGAAAAGGATTTTAGGATCACTTTCCTATTGTGCCAACAAGAGGACGTGTGCATGCGGAGGATCTTCTTCCTTCTTGGCAGGTATATGCAAAAGGCAAGGAATGACAACGAAGAAAAATTTCCATTCTGGAAGGGGACTCGGAGAAAAAGGTAAGCGATGCCACTGGGAAAGTAGGAACCGAATGCACGATGCATCTCCCTATTGTCTGAGTCTGGGTTTCCCCTTTCCTGAAGAAGAGAATTCGGGAAAAGAGCATCTTGATACAGAGTTCGAGGAAACACCTCTCTACTATCTTGCGAATCTGGAAGCGGCAGAACAGGCTATCAGGTTTTACGGCTGCCGTCGCAACCAAGCTCACCATGCCCACCTGTGCTCCGGATATACTCTCTATCAACTCTCCATCGCCACGGTCTTTGACATTTTCACCAGTGCATGCAGCTTCATCCGACGAGGATGCTTCATTTTTAATCGAAGTCATCGGCATCGATGTATCAACATTTATCGGAACCTTATATCCGTTTACATTTCAGCATATGACTCTTATATATCGTAGCCCTATGTGGGTCATGTGCAATACCTATGGCCATAACGGCAAATCCTTTTGCGAATGGGTATTTGCATGGAAAGCTGGTTCCTGCCTACAATGAGCATTTCTTTTTGTGTTTAGGACCGTCAACATCTGGATTTTCAGTGCAATTGGAGCATTCTTGTTCCGCAGTTCTTAAAAGGGCCCATACTCCTCTAGACCTTGGGCGTAGCTCGGTTTTGTTTGCAGCAGTCGTATGCAGGTTCTCCATCGTGAGCAGGCTTTACACCAAGACAGCTCCGCAAGCAAACTTGATAAACTCGGCATTTCTGTGAACCCTTCCCTTTATTCGTCTGTCTTACAAAGATGTGGTCATTTACAATCCCTTATCGAAGGGAAACTCGTTCATGATCATATCATACGTCATGGTTATGAGCACAACCCATTTGTTTCAAATTGTCTGGGTTACATGTACGGACACTGTGGTGCCCTTACAGAGGCCTGTGTTGTGTTTTCTGGTATGCACAGACCTGACGTATTTTCGTGGAACTTCTTGATTCGGGCCTATTCACTGCATGGGCAGGTGAGAGAGGCTTTAAATTTTCTTATCCGACAGCAGGTAAGTGGCGTTTCCCCTGATAAATATTCTTTTATTAGTATTCTTTCTGTTTGTGATGACGTACTTGAAGGTATGCTCTTGCATGTGTGGATTTTGGATGTCAGACTTGAAAAAGATTTGCTAGTGGAAAATGTCCTTGTTAGATTTTATGGGAAATGCGGTAGTATCGCAGATGCAGAGAAGACCTTTACTTCAATGATTAGGAAAGATCTTGTCTCATGGAACACTATGATTTCTGTATATGCACAGCATGAAGAAACTGATATGGTTTTTTTGTTTCTTTAATATGATCAAAGATGAGGATATTATCCCTGACACAGTTACATTTGTCACTTTGCTTTCTGCGATAGCTAACCGAACAGCTTTTGTTGAAGGTCAAAAATGTACATATGTTAATCTTACATAGTGACTTTGTTTACGATGTGTCAATTGGCAATGCTTTGATCAATATGTATGGGAAATGCAACTTGCTAGCTGATGCGTGGTATATATTTAGGGAGATGCCTAGAAAAGACATGATTTCTTGGAATGCTATTCTTATTGCTTATGCGTGTAGTCCAGATGGCAAACAAGCCTTACAATTATACGATTTCCTTCAATCTGAAGGGCTAGTGCCCAACAAGGTTTCTTTTTTTTAAGTTGTTTGGGAATTCGCCATCTAATTCACTCAGTTGGAAGTGCATCTTCTTTCTCCCTTCTTTCTATGATCCCCGCGACATACCTGGTGAACCCGACGTGAAAGGAGGGGGTGAGTGAATTATAGAGCCACAATGATTAGCATAATCAAAATGGAAGAGATCCTAGCTCAATTCCTACGATTTCAAGAAGAGGATAGGCGTCAAAAAGCCATCCAATCACTTCATGAACGTCTAGTCAATCGGTGTGGCTTTTTCAATGGAAAGAATGTCTCAAAGTTCTGCAAAGAATATGAACTCGAGGCCAAATATCTAGGTGTCGGATTAAGTCCGATGACGGAAAAAGAACTATGCGAAAACTTTATCTATGTGTCGGGATACGACATGCGAGACCAAATAATGCGAATAAATCAAACGACATGGTCCCAATACAAAGCGACACTCCTTAGGCAGTTTATGCTAGAAGACCTTGATAAAGTAACTCGTAGAACTTTCTTGAGGTGGGTTCATATGCCCAAAGACCAACCAATTCTTGAGATCAAAGAAGAGTTTGAGCGACAATATGATGATCTTTCTGAGCACGATAAGAGGTGCATAAGTCATGAAAGGGTTTCGTTGTTTCTTCGAACAATCGATGTTAATGCCCGAGAGGAGTTAATTCCACTTCTACAAGATATAGACTCCGACTCAGGACTCACAGAGGATTGGATGCTCGTCCATGAAGCTGTGATGAAATACGTAAAGAAACAACAAACAATAGAGAAATTTTTAAATGATTGGAGAACAGATCTTCAAATAGATGAAAATTATAACCATGTTCCAAGCATTTTACCAATCGTGGATAATGTTCAAGTCCATGAGGTTGTAGAGACCCCATTTGGGCATGAAGTAGATATGCATGGGCTTAATATCCATAGTGATGATGGGAAATATGAAGAAACTTCTAAAAGTGCGATCGATGTAACCTCAAAGGTTACAAGGTGCCAAGAGCCCCTAGACTTCTTTACAATGATTATATCTTTAGGTGCCATAAGTGGACAAAGCCCGAAGATGGGAGGATCAAAAGAGCAAGTGGAAGCTAATCAAAATCAAACCAAACTAAATCAAAATCAAACCAAACTAAACCAACATCAAACCAAACAAACAACAAACATAAAACAAAACAAAAACCAACAATACCCAACAAGAAATCAAGATGAAGCTTCCTCTACTCCGATAAATTCCTCACATCGAATAAAAGATAATCAAACAAATCAAGAAACATATCAAGATACAAATAAAGAGATAGAGATATCTAGAAGGCTCATAGGTGCAAATGGAGATAAAAGATGAGATACAAATAGAGAACCTAATAAATATGTCTGAAGATCGAGCTCGAGATGCATCCTTACATGATGACATCGGGCAAGATGTGGAGTATGATTGGATGTCACTTGATGGTGATGATCCTTTTCTAACACAAGATTCGGATAGAACTTCTGATCTAATGACTGAATTACATGAAAAAACTCCCATGGAACATGATGTTGAATCTAAGGACCTGTCAATAGAAGATCCGATGGGTAAGAAAATGGATATGCAGGAATCCGCATTATACATGCATACAGAGATGCAAGAAAACGAACTTACTTATATGAAGGAGGACATGCAAATAATGAGTCCTCTAGAGGTTGAAATGTGTGATGACGAAGATGAGTATGATGCTAATCTAGAGGATGTACAAATGATAAGTCCTCTAGATAGTGATGTGTATGGCGAAGGTGATAAGCATGATCCTAATCCTACCGATAGTCTAGATCAAGATCAAGATACTGATATTCTTTTGAGCGATGTCACATTGGACAAAGATCCTACACATAAAAAAGAGGATAAGTTGGATGGAGTTCAAAATAATGATATGTATGTAAATGATGCCACATTCCATGAAGAGAGAAATATGAATGAACATGAGGAGGATGGGAAAATACCATTGATCATTTCTCTAAATACTGATATGTATGTGAAAAATAATCATGTTGAGTTGAGTCCACACGTTGAAGAAATTGAGCATAAAGTGGCAGATGAAATGTTTATTGTGACATATGATAAATCAGATGCGTGTATAGCATTGAAGGATATCCAATGTAAAACTATTGAGTCAAACGATTGCAACGATGAAGCTCAAGTTGATTTGGATGCGTATGTTGAGATTCTCATACATGATGAGACTCTTGAGCAAGAATCAGTGATTGAAGAATCAATGCTTGAAGAAGGTGAACTAAGTACATCCTCAGAAGAGAACGAGCAAGAATCGATGGAGATGGATGTAGAATCCTGTGATGACATTTTGGATAAAGAAATTGAAGATCAAGATTTTCTTGATTATGAGGATATGGATTCCATTCACATTGAGGGAGAAATATTTTGGGAACATAACAAAGACAATGATGAAGAGTTCCTGGAAAGACTAGAACAAGAAGCAGATACCATAATTAATGGGACTCAAGTAGAAAGGAATCATGATAGATTGGAAGATAAAAATGATTATGTAATATCATCTGAGCATGATGCTCACTTCTACTTGATGAAGGAATTGAATGAATCTAATCAATACGTTTATTTCGATGAAGATGAAGAACATATTCGAAATGATGCAATTGAAGATATTTCCTCAAATGATCCCAAGCATGAAATGAATCAAAATCCATGCTTGCACGGAATTTTTAAAAATGATTTAAGCATATTAAAAATCAACACTCTATATTCATGTGTGTTTGACTCATCGAGAGTAACCTCACATGAGAGGATCATGAATAAAGGAGACTATGCCCAAACGATTGAAACATGGATGTTTGAATTTTCTAAAAGCTATGTATGCCAGTCGAGCCTACAAGGAATGGACGAGCAAATGAAATGGCTTGTCCACATATCTAATCTTTTTAAAAATGATTCACGGATTGATGCAATCCAAAGGTGGCTTCTTAAGAAGCACAGTTTCTTTGGTGACCATATATCAAGGGAGATGGGTCTGAAGGGAAAACCCCTAATAAATGAGAATTAATAATACCGAAAGGAGATTTGTAAATAAAAATGTATATAACTTGTGTTTTTTGCTTTAATCTTAAGATAGATAGAAGAAACCAAATAAAACTAAAAATGCAAGAAATTAAAGTGGGAACACCTATGGTAATGAATGCATGTTGGATGAGTGGTTTGAAGTCAAAATAATTTAAATAGATATTTTAATGTTCAAATGAATGAAGTTTTTTAATATGTGATTCTTGAATGTGATGCTACTAATTTCTCTTATGTAGTTTTGAGAACAGGTGTTGATATGGAGTTGATCGAAGATCTAGAGTTTTGAGAGATTGTATAGAGGCAACCACTTTCGAGTTGCATGCTTATGTTTTATTGCAAATGGTTTTTGAAGTTCTTTCATGGACTGCATATGTATATAATGTCATTTTGATATGATGTTTCTCATGATTTGTTTAGTTTCTATGAGTGCAGGAATGATCAAGCGAAGCCAATGGAGATGATGACTAAAGAACAAAGTTGTGAAAATCTTTTTCATTAGCTATCGTGCTTTAACCCTGATCTTTTCTTTGCACCATCTTTGAGATGCATTGCATGCCAAATATGCATGTAAAAATATATAGAAACCACGTCTTTGAAATTCCGTAGAAGCACGTCCATCTGCACAATTAGATAGGTAAATATCATTGAAAAATAATAAAGCAAGTTTTGAGTGATAAGAGAGAATAGTTCTGAGTAAGGGAGAGTGATTGCATCTGTAAGAGAGTGGAGTTGTGAGTGATGTGAGCGTTGCTTAGATACCTTAAAACCCTCGATTTTTCACACCATTTTGTTTCTCTTCATGCACCTAAAACATGCATAAATGAAATGTAAAGAGCACGAGTGATATTTTGGTTAAAACCCATAGTTGCACGAGTGATTGCACTTGTATTGAATTGTATATCCATGATGAAAATGTGAGTTCAATTTGAGTGTACATCCTCAACACCGAATTCCTAATACCTCCCTTATTTGCACCATGCTGTTTTTTTTATGCACTTAGAGTATGCATATGTAGGGCTCATTACATGGCCGTGCATAGGCACATTTGTTTTAACCCATGCACTTGATTTCACTCACATTTGGATTCTTGAAGACTTGCAGATACCGAGATCGATGGTGGTACATCCGGAGGATGTACAGGTTTAGAGGGGGTGGATGTGGTCACGATTTGAAGCCATTGCTTTCGGCATAAGATGTTTTGAAGAGGCTGAACCGCACCATTCGGGATGCTTCGCGATGTTATTTCTGGGAAAACCAAAGTCGAAAAGGATTTTAGGATCACTTTCCTATTGTGCCAACAAGAGGACGTGTGCATGCGGAGGATCTTCTTCCTTCTTGGCAGGTATATGCAAAAGGCAAGGAATGACAACGAAGAAAAATTTCCATTCTGGAAGGGGACTCGGAGAAAAAGGTAAGCGATGCCACTGGGAAAGTAGGAACCGAATGCACGATGCATCTCCCTATTGTCTGAGTCTGGGTTTCCCCTTTCCTGAAGAAGAGAATTCGGGAAAAGAGCATCTTGATACAGAGTTCGAGGAAACACCTCTCTACTATCTTGCGAATCTGGAAGCGGCAGAACAGGCTATCAGGTTTTACGGCTGCCGTCGCAACCAAGCTCACCATGCCCACCTGTGCTCCGGATATACTCTCTATCAACTCTCCATCGCCACGGTCTTTGACATTTTCACCAGTGCATGCAGCTTCATCCGACGAGGATGCTTCATTTTTAATCGAAGTCATCGGCATCGATGTATCAACATTTATCGGAACCTTATATCCGTTTACATTTCAGCATATGACTCTTATATATCGTAGCCCTATGTGGGTCATGTGCAATACCTATGGCCATAACGGCAAATCCTTTTGCGAATGGGTATTTGCATGGAAAGCTGGTTCCTGCCTACAATGAGCATTTCTTTTTGTGTTTAGGACCGTCAACATCTGGATTTTCAGTGCAATTGGAGCATTCTTGTTCCGCAGTTCTTAAAAGGGCCCATACTCCTCTAGACCTTGGGCGTAGCTCGGTTTTGTTTGCAGCAGTCGTATGCAGGTTCTCCATCGTGAGCAGGCTTTACACCAAGACAGCTCCGCAAGCAAACTTGATAAACTCGGCATTTCTGTGAACCCTTCCCTTTATTCGTCTGTCTTACAAAGATGTGGTCATTTACAATCCCTTATCGAAGGGAAACTCGTTCATGATCATATCATACGTCATGGTTATGAGCACAACCCATTTGTTTCAAATTGTCTGGGTTACATGTACGGACACTGTGGTGCCCTTACAGAGGCCTGTGTTGTGTTTTCTGGTATGCACAGACCTGACGTATTTTCGTGGAACTTCTTGATTCGGGCCTATTCACTGCATGGGCAGGTGAGAGAGGCTTTAAATTTTCTTATCCGACAGCAGGTAAGTGGCGTTTCCCCTGATAAATATTCTTTTATTAGTATTCTTTCTGTTTGTGATGACGTACTTGAAGGTATGCTCTTGCATGTGTGGATTTTGGATGTCAGACTTGAAAAAGATTTGCTAGTGGAAAATGTCCTTGTTAGATTTTATGGGAAATGCGGTAGTATCGCAGATGCAGAGAAGACCTTTACTTCAATGATTAGGAAAGATCTTGTCTCATGGAACACTATGATTTCTGTATATGCACAGCATGAAGAAACTGATATGGTTTTTTCGTTTCTTTAATATGATCAAAGATGAGGATATTATCCCTGACACAGTTACATTTGTCACTTTGCTTTCTGCGATAGCTAACCGAACAGCTTTTGTTGAAGGTCAAAAATGTACATATGTTAATCTTACATAGTGACTTTGTTTACGATGTGTCAATTGGCAATGCTTTGATCAATATGTATGGGAAATGCAACTTGCTAGCTGATGCGTGGTATATATTTAGGGAGATGCCTAGAAAAGACATGATTTCTTGGAATGCTATTCTTATTGCTTATGCGTGTAGTCCAGATGGCAAACAAGCCTTACAATTATACGATTTCCTTCAATCTGAAGGGCTAGTGCCCAACAAGGTTTCTTTTTTTTAAGTTGTTTGGGAATTCGCCATCTAATTCACTCAGTTGGAAGTGCATCTTCTTTCTCCCTTCTTTCTATGATCCCCGCGACAACGTGGCTAAGAGAAGGATTGCGGTTAGAAGGATTTGGAACCGATTGAACTTGAAGTATCTGAATCGGAAGTAGAATAACGCTTAAACCCATAATCAACATTAACACATGTACCCGACCTCAACACACTCATGGGCCAACTCTTCACTCATGAAGCAAAGATTAGCAAAGGTGGTGAGTCCTCAAGAGGTAATCAAACTTCTGCCTTATATTGTGATAAAGCTAAGGTTGAGGACAGTCAAAGAATAGGAAGATATGAAGATGAAGGAAGCTCTTTCCAAGCAAACTTTGCAGGTAGAGGAAGAGCTAGAGGAAGAGGCAGAGGTGGAAAGCAAGGCAGGAGGAGATTCCAATCATCTCAACCTTGCAACATATATGGCTTATCTAACCATATTACTGAAGAATGTTTCAGGAACCCGAGGAACTCAAGAGGAAGAGGATTCAATAGAGGTGGCTATGGATCAAATAGAGGTAGATACAATGGAGGCTACAACAACAACAACTACTACAACAACAATTACAACAACAACAACAACAACTATCAAAGTGGCCATAGAGGAAGAAGAGATTACAATAACTATGCAGAGGACCAAAGTCAAGAAGATTCATTATTGATTATGAATCTATCAGCGAAGAAGGGTAAGGATGATGATCAAATATTTTACATGGATTCGGGATGCTCGAACCATGTAGCAGGAAATGTGGCTTTACTTTCTGATTTGGAAGATCCTCATAACAAGCATGAAGTGCAGACAGGAGATGATACAAAGCAGTCAGTGGAGAAGATAGGTAATGTGAAGACATCAGATGGGAATATTAACCTCTTAAGCAAAGTCTTGTATGTCCCTAAAATTACCAAAAATTTAATAAGTGTTGGACAGATTGTTGAAAAAGGATTGCAGGTTAGATTCAATCCATTTGGAGCATATGTTGAAGACCCAAGGCAAGGCTTTCGAAGGATTGCCAAAGGAGAAAAGACAGGAAGGCTTTTCACTTTTGAAGTGGAAGATACAAAGAACATAGCTTTGTTTAGCTATGGATCTCAAACTCTAACAGAGTTGGAGATATGGCACAAAAGGCTTGCTCACATTGGTGAGAGGACACTCAAACAGATTTGCAGGCACCAAAGTGTACTTGGTTTGTCTAATATCACAAGGCAACACATGATTTATAAGTGTGAAGCTTGTTAGCTCGGTAAGGCTCATAGACAACCTTTCAATAAGAAAGGATATATGTATCAAAATCCTTTGGATCTAGTGCACACGGATGTGTGGGGTCCAAGTAAGGAGCCATCTATATCAGGCTCAAGATATTATGTGTCTTTCATAGATGATTGTAGCAGGTGGACCATTCCGTTTTTCATGAAGCACAAGGATGAAGTGTTTAATTGCTTTAAGAAGTATATTGCTCTTGTTTAAAACCAAACAGGTAGGACTTTGAAACGACTCAGATCAGATGGTGGAGGAGGATACTTCTCTTCTGAATTTGATGCCTTCTTGCATGAAAGAGGCATTAAAAGGGAAGTCACTACAAGGTATACACCCGAACTCAATGGTGTAGCAGAGAGGAGGAACAGAGCTATTGTCAAAGCTTCAAGGTCCATGCTCAACGAAAAGGGATTGCCAAACTACCTATGGGCAGAGGCTGTCTCGACAGCCACATATCTAATAAATAGACTTCCATCTAAGTCAGTAGATGGAACCACTCCATATGAAGTGTGGAATGGAAGAAGACCCAGTCTAGAGCATTGCAAAATCTTTGGATGCTCAGCCTATGCTCACATTCCTTCTCAAGTAAGAGGGAAATTGGATCCCAAGGCAGAGAAGTGTGTATTCATTGGTTACGATCAAAACCAAAAAGGATATAGATTGTACAATCCAACCAATAAAGGATTTTCTGTGAGTAGAGATGTAATTTTTGATGAAAACAAATCATGGTTTGATGATGACAGGAAAGTGAAGCTGCCATACGACTTGGATGAAGATTTTCCATCACTTCAACCAAAGGAGCCAAAGCAGATTGAAGAAAGTGATTCGGACATTGACCTAGAAGACTTGGAAAGACTAAAGCTATGGAAGAACAAAGGTAAAGCAAAGATGCAGGATGCTACATATGGACCCGAGAGCTCACATCAACCACTTAGAAGGTCTTCAAGGGAGAAGAAGAAACCAGAGAGGTTTGGTTATGATACTTCTTTGGTCACCAAGCACTCAATCTACATTGCAAAGGATTCAACCAATGAAGAACCTACCACATTTGAAGAAGCACAAAGCAAGAAAGCTTGGAGAGATGCAATGGATGAAGAAATGGAAGCCTTGAAGGAGAATGACACTTGGGAGCTTGTACCTAACAAGCCATCTATGAAGATAATCGGATCTCGATGGATATACAAAATCAAGAGGAATCCAGATGGAAGTATAAATAGACATAAAGCAAGGTTAGTTGCTAAAGGGTTTGCTCAAACCCATGGTATTGATTATGAGGAGACTTTCTCTCGTGTCGCAAAAATGCCTACAATTAGGGTTCTCATTAGTCTTGCTGCATCTAGAAATTGGAATCTTTATCAACTTGATGTAAAGAATGCTTTCTTGAATGCATGGATTTCTGAGGAAGTGTATATGGCACAACCTCCTGGATATGAGGATGCACATCATCCTAACTATGTATGCAAACTAAAGAAAGCTTTTTATGGATTGAAGCAAGCTCCAAGAGCTTGGAATTTCAGATTGGTGACTTATTTGCAGGACCAAGGATTCAAAGCTAGCAAGGCGGATGCCTCTTTGTTCATAAAGAGGAATGGATCTGAAGTGATCTATTTATGTGTGTATGTTGATGATATTATTATCACAGGCAATGATCTTGAAGGAATCAAACAGGTAAAGAGTCAAATGAAGGAGGAGTTCAAAATAAGTGACCTCGGACCACTCACTTATTTTCTTGGATTGGAGTTGATCTACACAGATTCAGGTATATACATCACACAAAGGAAGTATGTCCATGACATGCTCGTCAAGTTCAAGATGGAAAATACCAAGTGTGCAGGTACACCTATGGAGCAAAATCATAAGCTTAGTGCTTATGAAGGAGAGCCAATTGAGGACATCCCAAGCTATCAAAGCTTGGTTGGAAGTTTGAACTATGCAACACTCACAAGGGTGGATATATGCTATAGTGTTAGCATATTGAGTCAGTATATACATACGTCGAGAAGACCACATATGGAAGCGGCCAAGCGAGTCCTCAAGTACCTAAAGGGGACCATGAATGAAGGTTTGTTTTATTCATTTACTTCAGATATTGAGCTAAAGGTCTATTCAGATGCAGATTGGGCCGGATCTAGAGATGATAGAAGAAGCACATCAGGGTATATATCATTTGCAGGTACAAAAATCATTTCTTGGTCATGGAAGAAGCAACCAACTGTGGCATTATCTTCTACTGAAGCCGAATATAGAGGTTTCGTTAATGCAACTCAAGAAATCATGTGGTTAAAGTCTTCGTACACAGATCTTGGACTTCATTCTTCAACACCTCACATTTTTGGTGACAACACAAGCTCACTACATCTAGCAGCTAATCCGGTATACCATGCTAGAACCAAGCATATTGAAGTCCACTACCATTATGTAAGGGAGAAGCTAATGAGCAAGGATATTCAACTATCCTATGTCTCTACAGATATGCAATGTGCAGACATGTTGACTAAAGCTAAGTTAAGTAGATTCAAGTTGATGATTGGCTTGCAGGAAATCAAGGACAAGTGAAGACTTATTTGGAGGCCAAGCATGTTAGGCTTGAGGGGGAGCTGTTGGTGCATTTTACCCAAGCCTACATGCTTGATATGCTTGATATTATCCTCATTTGTAAGTCACATGAGTAGTCATGTGAACACCTCTTGTAAAAGAGTACATTTTATCTCTTGTAAATGGAAAAAGAAAAAAGGAAAAGGATGGCTTACCTCATCCATGATGTAAAAGCAAATTCGTGGCTCTAACTACCAAAATCACGAATTTTTGAGTTGAGGGAATATCTCCTAACTTTGGGGATCACTTTTAGGTGGAGCCATTCGAATTCGAATTCAAAACTCCCTCCAAGAATAGCTATAAAAGGAGCAAGGCAAGGCTTTCGAAGGATTGCCAAAGGAGAAAAGACAGGAAGGCTTTTCACTTTTGAAGTGGAAGATACAAAGAACATAGCTTTTTTTAGCTATGGATCTCAAACTCTAACAGAGTTGGAGATATGGCACAAAAGGCTTGCTCACATGGTTGAGAGGACACTCAAACACATTTGCAGGGACTAAAAGGTAATTTGTTTGCATAATATCACAAGGCAACACATGATTTATAAGTGTGAAGCTTGTCAACTCGGTAAGGCTCATAGACAACCTTTCAATAAGAAAGGATATATTTATCAAAATCCTTTGGATCTAGTGCACACGGATGTGTGGGGTCCAAGTAAGGAGCCATCTATATCAGGCTCAAGATATTATGTGTCTTTCATAGATGATTGTAGCAGGTGGACCATTCTTCTTTTTACGAAGCACAAGGATGAAGTGTTTAATTGCTTTAAGAAGTATATTGCTCTTGTTGAAAACCAAACAGGTAGGACTTTGAAATGACTCAGATCAGATGGTGGAGGAGAATACTTCTCTTCTGAATTTGATGCCTTCTTGCATGAAAGAGGCATTAAAAGGGAAGTCACTACAAGGTATACACCCGAACTCAATGGTGTAGCAGAGAGGAGGAACAGAGCTATTGTCCAAGCTGCAAGGTCCATGGTCAACGAAAAGGGATTGTCGAACTACCTATGGGCACAGGCTGTGTCGACAGCCACATATCTCATAAATAGACTTCCATCTAAGTCAGTAGATGGAACCACTCCATATGAAGTGTGGAATGGAAGAAGACCCAGTCTAGAGCATTGCAAAATCTTTGGATGCTTAGCCTATGCTCACATTCCTTCTCAAGTAAGAGGGAAATTGGATCCCAAGGCAGAGAAGTGTGTATTCATTGGTTACGATCAAAACCAAAAAGGATATAGATTGTACAATCCAACCAATAAAGGATTTTCTGTGAGTAGAGATGTAATTTTTGATGAAAACAAATCATGGTTTGATGATGACAGGAAAGTGAAGCTGCCATACGACTTGGATGAAGATTTTCCATCACTTCAACCAAAGGAGCCAAAGCAGATTGAAGAAAGTGATTCGGACATTGACCTAGAAGACTTGGAAAGACTAAAGCTATGGAAGAACAAAGGTAAAGCAAAGATGCAGGATGCTACATATGGACCCGAGAGCTCACATCAACCACTTAGAAGGTCTTCAAGGGAGAAGAAGAAACCAGAGAGGTTTGGTTATGATACTTCTTTGGTCACCAACTAACTCAATCTACATTGCAAAGGATTCAACCAATGAAGAACCTACCACATTTGAAGAAGCACAAAGCAAGAAAGCTTGGAGAGATGCAATGGATGAAGAAATGGAAGCCTTGAAGGAGAATGACACTTGGGAGCTTGTACCTAACAAGCCATCTATGAAGATAATCAGATCTCGATGGATATACAAAATCAAGAGGAATCCAGATGGAAGTAAAAATAGACACAAAGCAAGGTTAGTTGCTAAAGGGTTTGCTCAAACCCATGGTATTGATTATGAGGAGACTTTCTCTCCTGTCGCAAAAATGCCTACAATTAGGGTTCTCATTAGTCTTGCTGCATCTAGAAATTGGAATATTTATCAACTTGATGTAAAGAATGCTTTCTTGAATGGATGGATTTCTGAGGAAGTGTATACGGCACAACCTCCTGGATATGAGGATGCACATCATCCTAACTATGTATGCAAACTAAAGAAAGCTTTGTATGGATTGAAGCAAGCTCCAAGAGCTTGGAATTTCAGATTGGTGACTTATTTGCAGGACCAAGGATTCAAAGCTAGCAAGGCGGATACCTCTTTGTTCATAAAGAGGAATGGATCTGAAGTGATCTATTTATGTGTGTATGTTGATGATATTATTATCACAGGCAATGATCTTGAAGGAATCAAACAGGTAAACAGTCAAATGAAGGAGTTCAAAATAAGTGACCTCGGACCACTCACTTATTTTCTTGGATTGGAGTTGATCTACACAGATTCAGGTATATACATCACACAAAGGAAGTATGTCCATGACATGCTCCTCAAGTTCAAGATGGAAAATACCAAGTGTGCAGGTACACCTATGGAGCAAAATCATAAGCTTAGTGCTTATGAAGGAGAGCCAATTGAAGACATCACAAGCTATCAAAGCTTGGTTGGAAGTTTGAACTATGCAACACTCACAAGGGTGGATATATGCTATAGTGTTAGCATATTGAGTCAGTTTATGCATAAGCCGAGAAGACCACATACGGAAGCGGCCAAGGGAGTCCTCAAGTACCTAAAGGGGACCATGAATGAAGGTTTGTTTTATTCATTTACTTCAGATATTGAGCTAAAGGTCTACTCAGATGCAGATTGGGCCGGATCTAGAGATGATAGAAGAAGCACATCAGGGTATATATCATTTGCAGGTTCAAAAATCATTTCTTGGTCATCGAAGAAGCAACCAACTGTGGCATTATCTTCTACTGAAGCCGAATATAGAGGTTTGGTTAATGCAACTCAAGAAATCATGTGGTTAAAGTCTTCGTACACAGATCTTGGACTTCATTCTTCAACACCTCACATTTTTGGTGACAACACAAGCTCACTACATCTAGCAGCTAATCCGGTATACCATGCTAGAACCAAGCATATTGAAGTCCACTACCATTATGTAAGGGAGAAGCTAATGAGCAAGGATATTCAACTATCCTATGTCTCTACAGATATGCAATGTGCAGACATGTTGACTAAAGCTCTTGATGGTATGAAGTTAAGTAGATTCAAGTTGACGATTGGCTTGCAGGAAATCAAAGACAATTGAAGACTTATTTGGAGGCCAAGCATGTTAGGCTTGAGGGGGAGCTGTTGGTGCATTTTACCCAAGCCTACATGCTTGATATGCTTGATATTATCCTCATTTGTAAGTCACATGAGTAGTCATGTGAACACCTCTTGTAAAAGAGTACATTTTATCTCTTGTAAATGGAAAAAGAAAAAAGGAAAAGGATGGCTTACCTCATCCATGATGTAAAAGCAAATTCGTGGCTCTAACTACCAAAATCATGAATTTTTGAGCTGAGGGAATATCTCCTAACTTTGGGGATCACTTTTAGGTGGAGCCATTCGAATTTGAATTCAAAACTCCCTCCAAGAATAGGTATAAAAGGAGCAAGAAGGAAGAGGCGATTAGCAAGCCTTGTACGTGACCAATTGATGTCATTTTGTAGAGATTGAAGAGCTTATTCCATAGCTCTATCATTCTACTCCCATTGTGCAAAGATTCATTGCCAATGTGGTTGTAATCATATGTGAATCTATACATTTATTATCATCTACTTCTCTGTTTTGTTCTCTGCTATACTCAGTCAGAGCAATACCTTCAGAAGGTCATATCTCTAGTGCTACGGATCCAATTTCCGTGATTTAACTTGCGTTGCATAGCTCATACTGTCTCCTTTCTACCTATAAATTTTCAAGGTCATTGAATTTAGAGGTTTGGAGATATCTGCATTTTACGGCTCACTGGTCTATCTCTGCAGACCCCCGAGAATGGTGGGCATGTTCCAGAAATTGATAAATCTTGTTCTCAGTGCTCAGTCCATCATTTGAAGTGTTTTAACTTGGATTGGGAAGCTTTGCTAAGTGTATTTGCTATGCCCAAAAGGAAGTTTTCTAATTCGTTCCAGGTTGAGAGCACTGTTCATTTTTTCCAGCAGGTGTATGTCCAAAAATAGCAAGTTTTGGGAGCTAGTCATTTCGCAACTTGTCTGTCTTGACTTCAACTTTTGGGATACATGTTCCAAAGTACTTGGATGATATTTTGGTGGATTTAGGAAGCTTAAAGGGTCTACTAATCAACTCTGAAGTCTCAGTTGGCTGGTGTGAAGCTGGTTGTAGCGGCACCTACTTATCTTTGGATTGCATCCACCATCTCTCTTCACAGTGGTATCAGAGCATAGTCAAGCAACATGGGAGATGGATTTCCATCAACAATTGACAAATTGGATAGAAACAACTACCCGGCATGGTCTCTAAGGATGGAGGCTTACCTTCAAGGGAGGAATCTATATGGATTCATATCCGGAGATGAAGCAATGCCAACCATGAGGAACAAAGGGCAACCATCACATGAAGAAGTGGAAGGACTTTCAAATTGGTGTTCAAAGGATGCACTTGCAAGGTCCTATATTCTAAACTCAATCTCTGATTTTCTTTTACCTCATGTCAAGGGATGCAAGACATCAAGAGAGACCTAGAATGCACTTGCTTCTTTTTTCTCTTCCAACACTCGAGCAAGGAAGAACCAATTGTGGATGGAGTTCACAACAATGAAGAAAAGCCCGAAGCAAAATGTGACTGATTATGTCACAAAGATGAAGGAGATTTCCGACCAACTTGGAAGCATTGGAGAGGTAATTGAAGAGGAGCAAATCATAAGACAAATCATGAATGGAATCAAAGCAGACAACAAGTGGGAGTCATTCACAACAGCCATGGATTTATACATGGATATGCATGTACCCGAACTCAACACACTCATGGGCCAACTCTTCACTCATGAAGAAAAGATTAGCAAAGGTGGTGAGTCCTCAAGAGGTAATCAAACTTCTGCCTTATATTCTGATAAAGCTAAGGTCAAGGACAAGTCAAAGAATAGGAAGAATGAAGATGAAGGAAGCTCTTTCCAAGCAAACTTTGCAGGTAGTGGAAGAGCTAGAGGAAGAGGTAGAGGTGGAAAGCAAGGCAGGGGGAGATTCCAATCATCTCAACCTTGCAACATATGTGGCTTATCTAACCGTATTACTGAAGAATGTTTCAGGAACTCGAGGAACTCAAGAGGAAGAGGATTCAATAGAGGTGGCTATGGATCAAATAGAGGTAGATACAATGGAGGCTACAACAACAACAACTACTACAACAACAATTACAACAACAACAACAACTATCAAAAGGGCCATAGAGGAAGAAGAGATTACAATAACTATGAAGAGGACCAAAGTCAAGAAGATTCATTATTGATTATGAATCTATCAGCGAAGAAGGGTAAGGATGATGATCACATATTTTACATTGATTCGGGATGCTCGAACCATGTAGCAGGAAATGTGCTTTTACTTTCTGATTTGGAAGATCCTCATAACAAGCATGAAGTGCAGACAGGAGATGATACAAAGCAATCAGTGGAGAAGATAGGTAATGTGAAGACATTAGATGGGAATATGAACCTCTTAAGCAAAGTCTTGTGTGTCCCTACAATTACCAAAAATTTAATAAGTGTTGGACAAATTGTTGAAAAAGGATTGCAGATTAGATTCAATTGATTTGGAGCATATGTTGAAGACCCAAGGCAAGGCTTTCAAAGGATTGCCAAAGGAGAAAAGACAGGAAGGCTTTTCACTTTTGAAGTGGAAGATACAAAGAACATAGCTTTGTTTAGCTATGGATCTCAAACTCTAACAGAGTTGGAGATATGGCACAAAAGGCTTGCTCACATTGGTGAGAGGACACTCAAACAGATTTGTAGGGACCAAAGTGTACTTGGTTTGCCTAATATCACAAGGCAACACATGATTTATAAGTGTGAAGCTTGTCAACTCGGTAAGGCTCATAGACAACCTTTCAATAAGAAAGGAAATATGTATCAAAATCCTTTGGATCTAGTGCACACGGATGTGTGGGGTCCAAGTAAGGAGCCATCTATATCAGGCTCAAGATATTATGTGTCTTTCATAGATGATTGTAGCAGGTGGACCATTCTGTTTTTCATGAAGCACAAGGATGAAGTGTTTAATTGCTTTAAGAAGTATATTGCTCTTGTTGAAAACCAAACAGGTAGGACTTTGAAACGACTCAGATCAGATGGTGGAGGAGAATACTTCTCTTCTGAATTTGATGCCTTCTTGCATGAAAGAGGCATTAAAAGGGAAGTCACTACAAGGTATACACCCGAACTCAATGGTGTAGTAGAGAGGAGGAACAGAGCTATTGTCGAAGCTGCAAGGTCCATGCTCAACGAAAAGGGATTTCCGAACTACCTATGGGCGGAGGCTGTGTCGACAACCACATATCTCATAAATAGACTTCCATCTAAGTCAGTAAATGGAACCACTCCATATGAAGTGTGGAATGGACGAAGACCTAGTCTAGAGCATTGCAAAATCTTTGGATGCTTAGCCTATGCTCACATTCCTTCTCAAGTAAGAGGGAAATTGGATCCGAAGGCAGAGAAGTGTGTATTCATTGCTTATGATCAGAACCAAAAAGGATATAGATTGTACAATCCAACCAATAAAGGATTTTCTGTGAGTAGAGATGTAATTTTTGATGAAAAAAAATCATGGTTTGATGATGACAGGAAAGTGAAGCTGCCATACGACCTGGATGAAATTTTCCATCACTTCAACCAAAGGAGCCAAAGCAAATTGAAGAAAGTGATTCGGACATTGACCTAGAAGACTTGGAAAGACTAAAGCTATGGAAGAACAAAGGTAAAGCAAAGATGCAGGATGCTACATATGGACCTGAGAGCTCACATCAACCACTTAGAAGGTCTTCAAGGGAGAAGAAGAAACCAGAGAGGTTTGGTTATGATACTTCTTTGGTCACCAAGCACTCAATCTACATTGCAAAGGATTCAACCAATGAAGAACCTACCACATTTGAAGAAGCACAAAGCAAGAAAGCTTGGAGAGATGCAATGGATGAAGAAATGGAAGCCTTGAAGGAGAATGACACTAGGGAGCTCTTACCTAACAAGCCATCTATGAAGATAATCGGATCTCGATGGATATACAAAATCAAGAGGAATCCAGATGGAAGTATAAATAGACACAAAGCAAGGTTAGTTGCTAAAGGGTTTGCTCAAACCCATGGTATTGATTATGAGGAGACTTTCTCTCCTGTTGCAAAAATGCCTACAATTAGGGTTCTCATTAGTCTTGCTGCATCTATAAATTAGAATCTTTATCAACTTGATGTAAAGAATGCTTTCTTGAATGGATGGATTTCTGAGGAAGTGTATATGGCACAACCTCCTGGATATGAGGATGCACATCATCCTAACTATGTATGCAAACTAAAGAAAGCTTTGTATGGATTGAAGCTTGCTAAGTCTATTTGCTATGCCCAAAAGGAATGTTTCTAATTCGTTCCAGGTTGAGAGCACTATTCATTTTTTCCAGTAGGTGTATGTCCAAAAATAGCAAGTTTTGGGAGCTAGTCATTTCGCAACTTGTCTGTCTTGACTTAAACTTTTGGGATACAGTTCCAAAGTACTTGGATGATATTTTGGTGGATTTAGGAAGCTTAAAGGGTCTACTAATCAAATCTGAAGTCTCAGTTGGCTGGTGTGAAGCTGGTTGTAGCGGCACCTACTCATCTTTGGATTGCATCCATCATCTCTCTTCACAGTGGTATCAGAGCATAGTCAAGCAACATGGGAGATGGATTTCCATCAACAATTGACAAATTGGATCGAAACAACTACCCGGCATGATCTCTAAGGATGGAGGCTTACCTTCAAGGGAGGAATCTATATGGATTCATATCCGGAGATGAAGCAATGCCAACCATGAGGAACAAAGGGCAACCATCACATGAAGAAGTGGAAGGACTTTCGAATTGGTGTTCGAAGGATGCACTTGCAAGGTCCTATATTCTAAACTCAATCTCTGATTTTCTTTTACCTCATGTCAAGGGATGCAAGACATCAAGAGAGACCTGGAATGCACTTGCTTCTTTCTTCTCTTCCAACACTCGAGCAAGGAAGAACCAATTGTGGATGGAGTTCACAACAATGAAGAAAAGCCCAAAGCAAAATGTGACTGATTAAACAAAGATGAAGGAGATTTCCGACCAACTTGGAAGCATTGGAGAGGTAATTGAAGAGGAGCAAATCATAAGAACAATCATGAATGGAATCAAACAAGACGACAGGTGGGAGTCATTCACAACAGCCATGGATTTATACATGGATATGCATGTACCCGACCTCAACACACTCATGGGCCAACTCTTCACTCATGAAGCAAAGATTAGCAAAGGTGGTGAGTCCTCAAGAGGTAATCAAACTTCTGCCTTATATATGATAAAGCTAAGGTCAAGGACAAGTCAAAGAATAGGAAGAATGAAGATGAAGGAAGCTCTTTCCAAGCAAACTTTGCAGGTAGAGGAAGAGCTAGAGGAAGAGGCAGAGGTGGAAAGCAAGGCAGGGGGAGATTCCAATCATCTCAACCTTGCAACATATGTGGCTTATCTAACCATATTACTGAAGAATGTTTCTGGAACCCGAGGAACTCAAGAGGAAGAGGATTCAATAGAGGTGGCTATGGATCTAATAGAGGTAGATACAATGGAGGCTACAACAACAACAACTACTACAACAACAATTACAACAACAACAACAACTATCAAAGTGGCCATAGAGGAAGAAGAGATTACAATAACTATGAAGAGGACCAAAGTCAAGAAGATTCATTATTGATTATGAATCTATCAACGAAGAAGGGTAAGGATGATGATCACATATTTTACATTGATTCGGGATGCTCGAACCATGTAGCAGGAAATGTGGTTTTACTTTCTGACTTGGAAGATCCTCATAACAAGCATGAAGTGCAGACAAGAGATGATACAAAGCAGTCAGTGGAGAAGATAGGTAATGTGAAGAAAATTAGATGGGAATATGAACCTCTTAAGCAAAGTCTTGTATGTCCCTACAATTACCAAAAATTTAATAAGTGTTGGACAGATTGTTGAAAAAGGATTGCAGGTTAGATTCAATTGATTTGGAGCATATGTTGAAGACCCAAGGCAAGGCTTTCGAAGGATTGCCAAAGGAGAAAAGACAGGAAGGCTTTTCACTTTTGAAGTGGAAGATACAAAGAACATAGCTTTGTTTAGCTATGGATCTCAAACTCTAACAGAGTTGGAGATATGGCACAAAAGGCTTTCTCGCATTGGTGAGAGGACACTCAAACAGATTTGCAGGGACCAAAGTGTACTTGGTTTGCCTAATATCACAAGGCAACACATGATTTATAAGTGTGAAGCTTGTCAACTCGGTAAGGCTCATAGACAACCTTTCAATAAGAAACGATATATGTATCAAAATCCTTTGGATCTAGTGCACACGGATGTGTGGGGTCCAAGTAAGGAGCCATCTATATCAGGCTCAAGATATTATGTGTCTTTCATAGATGATTGTAGCAGGTGGACCATTCTGTTTTTCATGAAGCACAAGGATGAAGTGTTTAATTGCTTTAAGAAGTATATTGCTCTTTTCAAAACCAAACAGGTAGGACTTTGAAACGACTCAGATCAGATGGTGGAGGAGAATACTTCTCTTCTGAATTTGATGCCTTCTTGCATGAAAGAGGCATTAAAAGGGAAGTCACTACAAGGTATACACCCGAACTCAATGGTGTAGCAGAGAGGAGGAACAGAGCTATTGTCGAAGCTGCAAGCTCCATGCTCAACGAAAAGGGATTTCCGAACTACCTATGGGAGAGGCTGTGTCGACAGCCACATATCTCATAAATAGACTTCCATCTAAGTCAGTAGATGGAACCACTCCATATGAAGTGTGGAATGGAAGAAGACCCAGTCTAGAGCATTGCAAAATCTTTGGATGCTTAGCCTATGCTCACATTCCTTCTCAAGTAAGAGGGAAATTGGATCCCAAGGCAGAGAAGTGTGTATTCATTGGTTACGATCAAAACCAAAAAGGATATAGATTGTACAATCCAACCAATAAAGGATTTTCTGTGAGTAGAGATGTAATTTTTGATGAAAACAAATCATGGTTTGATGATGACAGGAAAGTGAAGTTGCCATACGACTTGGATGAAGATTTTCCATCCCTTCAACCAAAGGAGCCAAAGCAGATTGAAGAAAGTGATTCAGACATTGACCTAGAAGACTTGGAAAGACTAAAGCTATGGAAGAACAAAGGTAAAGCAAAGATGCAGGATGCTACATATGGACCCGAGAGCTCACATCAACCACTTAGAAGGTCTTCAAGGGAGAAGAAGAAACCAGAGAGGTTTGGTTATGATACTTCTTTGGTCACCAAGCACTCAATCTACATTGCAAAGGATTCAACCAATGAAGAACCTACCACATTTGAAGAAGCACTAAGCAAGAAAGCTTGGAGAGATGCAATGGATGAAGAAATGGAAGCCTTGAAGGAGAATGACACTTGGGAGCTTGTACCTAACAAGCCATCTATGAAGATAATCGGATCTCGATGGATATACAAAATCAAGAGGAATCCAGATGGAAGTATAAATAGACACAAAGCAAGGTTAGTTGCTAAAGGGTTTGCTCAAACCCATGGTATTGATTATGAGGAGACTTTCTCTCCTGTTGCAAAAATGCCTACAATTAGGGTTCTCATTAGTCTTGCTGCATCTAGAAATTGGAATCTTTATCAACTTGATGTAAAGAATGCTTCCTTGAATGGATGGATTTTTGAGGAAGTGTATATGGCACAACCTCCTGGATATGAGGATGCACATCATCCTAACTATGTATGCAAACTAAAGAAAGCTTTGTATGGATTGAAGCAAGCTCCAAGAGCTTGGAATTTCAGATTGGTGACTTATTTGCAGTACCAAGGATTCAAAGCTAACAAGGCGGATACCTCTTTGTTCATAAAGAGGAATGGATCTGAAGTGATCTATTTATGTGTGTATGTTGATGATATTATTATCACAGGCAATGATCTTGAAGGAATCAAACAGGTAAAGAGTCAAATGAAGGAGGAGTTCAAAATAAGTGACCTCGGACCACTCACTTATTTTCTTGGATTGGAGTTGATCTACACAGATTCAGGTATATACATCACACAAAGGAAGTATGTCCATGACATGCTCGTCAAGTTCAAGATGGAAAATACCAAGTGTGCAGGTACACCTATGGAGCAAAATCATAAGCTTAGTGCTTATGAAGGTGAAGACATCACAAGCTATCAAAGCTTGGTTGGAAGTTTGAACTATGCAACACTCACAAGGGTGGATATATGCTATAGTGTTAGCATATTGAGTCAGTTTATGCATAAGCCGAGAAGACCACATATGGAAGCGGCCAAGCGAGTCCTCAAGTACCTAAAGGGGACCATGAATGAAGGTTTGTTTTATTCATTTACTTCAGATATTGAGCTAAAGGTCTACTCAGATGCAGATTGGGCCGGATCTAGAGATGATAGAAGAAGCACATCAGGGTATATATCATTTGCAGGTTCAAAAATCATTTCTTGGTCATCGAAGAAGCAACCAACTGTGGCATTATCTTCTACCAAAGCCGAATATAGAGGTTTGGCTAATGCAACTCAAGAAATCATGTGGTTAAAGTCTTTGTACACAGATCTTGGACTTCATTCTTCAACACCTCACATTTTTGGTGACAACACAAGCTCACTACATCTAGCAGCTAATCCGGTATACCATGCTAGAACCAAGCATATTGAAGTCCACTACCATTATGTAAGGGAGAAGCTAATGAGCAAGAATATTCAACTATCCTATGTCTCTACAGATATGCAATGTGCAGACATGTTGACTAAAGCTCTTGATGGTATGAAGTTAAGTAGATTCAAGTTGATGATTGGCTTGAAGGAAATCAAGGACAATTGAAGACTTATTTGGAGGCCAAGCATGTTAGGGTTGAGGGGGAGCTGTTGGTGCATTTTACCCAAGCCTACATGCTTGATATGCTTGATATTATTCTCATTTTTAAGTCACATGAGTAGTCATGTGAACACCTCTTGTAAAAGAGTACATTTTATCTCTTGTAAATGGAAAAAGAAAAAAGGAAAAGGATGGCTTACCTCATCCATGATGTAAAAGCAAATTCGTGGCTCTAACTACCAAAATCAAGAATTTTTGAGCTGAGGGAATATCTCCTAACTTTGGGGATCACTTTTAGGTGGAGCCATTCGAATTCGAATTCAAAACTCCCTCCAAGAATAGCTATAAAAGGAGCAAGAAGGAAGAGGCGATTAGCAAGCCTTGTACATGACCACTTGATGTCATTTTGTAGAGATTGAAGAGCTTACTCCATAGCTCTATCATTCTACTCCCATTGTGCAAAGATTCATTGCCAATGTGGTTGTAATCATATGTGAATCTATACATTTATTATCATCTACTTCTCTGTTTTGTTCTCTGCTATACTCACTCAGAGCAGTACCTTCAGAAGGTCATAGCTCGAGTTCTACGGATCCATGTTCAGTGATTTAACTTGCGTTGGATAGCTCATACTGTCGACTTTCTACCTATAAAGTTTTGAGGTCATTGGATTTATAGTTTTGGAGATATCTGTATTTTATATCTCACTGGTCTATCTCTGCAGAGCCCCGAGAATGGTGGGCATGTTCCAGAAATTGATAAATCTTGTTCTCAGTGCTCAGTCCATCATTTGAAGTGTTTTAACTTGGATTGGGAAGCTTGCTAAGTCTATTTGCTATGCCCAAAAGGAATGTTATTATTCCTTCAAGGTTGAGAGCACTGTTCATTTTTTCCAGCAGGTGTATGTCCAAAAATAGCAAGTTTTGGGAGCTAGTCATTTCGCAACTTGTCTGTCTTGACTTAAACTTTTGGGATACATGTTCCAAAGTTCTTGGATGATATTTTGGTGGATTTAGGAAGCTTAAAGGGTCTACTAATCAACTCTGAAGTCTCAGTTGGCTGGTGTGAAGCTGGTTGTAGCGGCACCTACTCATCTTTGGATTGCATCCACCATCTCTCTTCACACTAGAGAGGGAGCAACAACCTCTGCAAGATTACTATTGGCAGAGAAGATGATGCAGAAAATTGAAGGAGCAAGACAATGATGGTCACAAGTGTATGTATATTGCTTCCATGTATTACACAAGGGATTTCAAGTCTTTATATAGACTCTAGGAGTGTTCCACGACGTGTACAAGTGGATTTGGAATTCAAATGAAGGTGGGAATGGTTGTTGGAGGGAATCAATTCACTTTCCTAGAATCTAAGAAAAGTGAAGATCTAGTTTGATCTACTTTTAGGTGATTGATTGTTTGATTGATTACAACTCAACCACCACAAATTCGTGGAATTTGGGCTCTCTCTTTATACTTTTACATGTGTAAACTTCAAGGCTTTTACAACGATAAGAAGTGAATATGTAGAACACCATAAGTGCAATGGATAAAATACCATAAATTTTAGAGATTGAAGTAGTGCAGAGAGAATCGGATAATATGTAGAAAAGTATAGGGTCTGCATTCTTAGGTTCCTCCAGGTGATCAGCAGGTGTTATATAAGTTTTGATTTTGTTCCAATGCTCAGTCCGTTCCAGCATGCAATCCCAGATAGAAGTCAGTAATAATGTTATCTTGTAGTGAAGCTAAGAAAAAAGAAGCATGCGTTGCAACACATGAAGCAATATGGTTGAGGATAATCCTATGGCACATATGAATACAAGGATAGGAGGCTACATAGTTGAAGTCCAATAACCAAAGCTGCATGCACGACACCAAAAATCATATCTTCCATGCACATACCATGCACATAGAAATTAGTATCATATGCATGATTCGATCAAGGACAAGGGCGCGGAGATAAGATATTATCAAATTGAAGAAAATAGATAGGACATCCTCAACTTCTCTATCGAATGATCAACTTCATTGAAACTTTTCAAAACTTGGTATAGGAATGTGTTGACGTTGTAGCATCACAACTCATACTTGTCAAACCAGGAAGCATCTCATGAGACCCAAATGTTTGCGTACAAGCACTCAACAGACGTAATGGTGCTTCGTCAATGTATGATTAACAACATTATTAACAAGAAGATACAATATAAGCATCGCGAATGATGCACCTAATCGTAATCACAAGCATAATAACAACGTAATCATACATCAACGTGTCACAAGCATTAGACAAGAAGAGAACAAGCACACATGCACATCATGACGACAAAAGAGAGCAAGAGTCTATCTACAAACTAGCATTATCTCATTACTTCTCAAAAAGTTCTCCCTAAAAGAAGAGGTGGAGACCTCTTTATATACAAAATGGCAAAAAAGCATGCTATGTGGGATTTCTCAACTGAAAGGAGAATGAATCCCACTTATTCTCTAGTGTGGCACTCACACACACCTATACAAGAGTGCTTTATTAACTGAATGAAAGGTAGAAAAAGGTACAAATGATGATGAAAAAAGAATGGTTCCAAGATATATATATTTTATCTTCAACACTCCCCCCCTCCTTGACTTTGTCGTCCTCGACAAAGCTTTTGGAAGTATGGAGCTTTTGTGGAAGAGTGTGTAGGAGTTCCGTTTGATTTGCATGATCCGTACACCATTGGAGTGTTTTGCTTTGTTGCTTTTCTTCATCTTGCTTTTTGTTTGGAGCCGAGTGCTTTAACTTGGTTCTTTTGCCTCATATAGATGAATATGCTAGAATATATATATATATATATATATATATATATATATATATATATATATATATATATATATATATATATATATATATATATATATATATATATATATATATATATATATATATATATATATATATATATATATATATTCTAGCATATTTGGGTAATGGATGGATGATGTATGAGAATGATACGTCAAAATGTAGATGATATATACAAATAGATGAAATTAATTCATCTCTTCTTAGTCCATATGCATGATTGGGGACTAAGGGTGCATGGGCGGAAAAACAAAAAAGTGTCTATGCATGGTATTGTAATGTGACCCTATCTTATGCATACTCTAAAAAATGCATACAATATATATAAAAAAAATGGTGCAAAAATGGATGGGTCTTGAGCAAAGTGCTCAAGGGTGAGGCGATGATGAGGCTTTCTCCAAATGTCCAACTCCAAGAGCCGCTTCTTTTCCATCAACCATTTGAAATGGATGATACCTTTGTCCACCATCCTGAAAAAAGAAAAATAAAAAGCAAATTTTTGAACTCTATGTACATGTGTCCTCTTTGTGCCTGGGTTAAAATAAATGTGCCAAATGCTTGGCCTTTGGATGAGGTCCTATTCATGTGCATACTTGGTGTCCATCTTAAACATATGCTGTGCATTGGGCAAGGTTGGGTCCAACACCCCTGGATGCTGCAAGAAGGGAGGGCCCTTCCATATCCTCCAAGCACTTGGAGTCCTCCACTTCATCATTCGTCAAGGTTTCCTGTGACTTACTCAAAGAAAGGTTAGATGAAAAAGCATGAGTGGAAAGACTATTTTGTGGATTAAGAGCACAATCTTTGAATAGATGATTATGTCCACAATCCATACAATGAGGATAATCATCAGGATTTCCAAAAGACTCACTAGTGGGGATGGACATAATAGATGGACAAGGTGCTTCAAACCCTTGATGTTCAAAAAACCTTTGAGTGCCTATGACCAAGTCTTCATCTATACCTTCCATAACAAAAAATGTTTCTAAAAATTCCATACCATTTACCACAATAGGCAACACAACTTGACCCATGCAATCATAATTTTCACCGTTCATGAGGATAGTTGAATGAGTGGTTAGTTGAATGTTGTCCAAAATAATAGTCACTAAATCAATATGCATTAAATTCCACTCACAATTAGGGTTAATGTAAGCACTCATATTTCTATGGTCATAACCAATTAATACATTTAAAAAAGTGTTGCTATGTTCCCTAGTTGCAAGTATGGAACCCACCCCTTTAGAAATTCCACCAATTTCCTCTACCCCTTGTAAATTTTCTCTATTTGTTTCACCTTGATCATGTGTGATTAATGCATGCATCTCATCTTTTTCTTCCTTCTTTTGTGCAACCTTTTCCCCCTTCCTTCTTTCTTTTGCCTTTTTCTTTCCCATGGTTTGACAAATTTTTAGTTTTTTAGAGTGTTTTTAATATTTTTTTTGGGTTTTTGTGTGTTTTTTGAATGTTTTTGGAGATTTGGTCTTTCTATGAAAATGCAAAAAATATGTGAAGTAGGGGTTCACCAAACAAATGCAATGAAGTTTCCATCATATTTACATTATCATACAAATTTAAAGGCCAATAATGATGTTAATGATAAGAAGGCATGCAATAAATCAGAGTTACTTCATAAAAAAGAGGTCTAACCTTTGATATATCAGGGGTATCATGTATTAAGTTAAAAAGCACGAAAGCACGAGAACAAATCTGAATAAAAAGGACAAAGTTTCCATTGATGTGTTGCATGTGTTGACAAAGACGTGAAAGAGAATCCATGTAACATCTCACATTCACATGCAAAGCATCGAGGTATTTAAGGTTTCTTGTCATCTTGTCAAAAGTACACGACATAGTCATAAGTACCCAACATAAGACATATATTAGCATGATCATGATGTCACCCTTTAAATCTTTGATAAATCACACGTTTCGTAGATGCTTGAAAATATCTTTGAATAATGCAAATCCCAAAAAATGGATATTTAAAACAAATGTCCAAAATGACTCCCTCAACATGGATACTCATGGATTTACAAAAGCCTCCTTTCCCTTTATCATGATCCACATTACTTCATGTACGTCTCATCATAAAATCATATGAAGCACGTGAGAACCTTAGAACATCATAGAGAGGTTATCATTAGCCTCCTTCGCGAACATAAGCTATCGTATGCCTCTCTCTATAGCTTTTTATCCCCCTTGTTCACCCATTCTTAGTTCTCCTTGGTATGAAACACATAGCCTACTCTCATCTATTTTGTAATGCGCAAGATATTGTAGAGAAGTTAATCAATTGAGTCAGACAAACAATGGCTTCAATTGCAGTTAAGGAGCCTTTTCAAGGGCATAGAAAGATGCAGACTAAGAACATGAATGCAACATCGAATAGGAAGCGATAAGTGCAAGGGAGCTCCACATGCAAGGGTGGTGCTGCAGTGTCTACCAAGTGGAAAAAACAATGAAACTCAACCTAGCATGGGGTATTCAGATTCCAGTAAGACGATCTCACAAATTTGGCCGCCTGACACTAAGGATACCGCATCTGTTGTCCCATGATCATCCAAAAAAACCGGAGAGAATATCAGGGATTACGTGGAGAGAAGTTAGCGGTGCATTTCAGAGAAGAAGATTTAACCCATGCATATCAAAGAATGAGATTTTCGAGCCGTTAATGTCGTGGCATAGCCATACCTGCACACGCAATATGTAATCTTTTTTCTAATTTTTTTATTTTTTTCAATGCGGGCCAATAAACAATATTTTTATACATAGTAACGTTGAATTTGTTCTAGTTCCATTCATTGCATGTTCAGCCATACTACACATGCATTGAATCGCATACTTTCCATCTTACCATTTTCAGCACCTCACATCGCTATAGGAGAATATTATCATTCATAACAACAAAGATCTGGGCCACAAGATTAATGCTTTGAGCAAGAAGTCATGCTCCATGCAGGATACTAGCATATATCTCTTCGCTTCCTCTTTTTGTGCTGACACCTTTGTAGCTCAGTGATGAGTAGCACCTCCTTTAATGTCAATCCGGGAAGATGTGAGGATGGTATGATGACCTCGAGCAAGTGAAGGCACAAGTGCGTGAGTGAGAAGCACACTAACATGCACACATATACACACACACGCGCACACAAGGTAAGACAAAGAGTGAGAAGCAATGGAGTTCTTTAGATTACTTCCAAAAAGCTCACACAAGTTCAAATCAATTACAAGCTAACCTCAAAAATGAGCTCTCTAGCTCTATTTATAGTTTTTGACAAGGTTTTGGCCGTGTCTAGACCTAGTGTCCGACCTAGTTAAAAATTAGGTTCTAGGGCCTATTTGAAGACTCAAACGAAGTCTAAAAATTATGAAAATTGGTAGGTAGCTACTTCAAATGCTCCTCAAGCTCAAGGACTCCTTGGCTTGCACAAAATGGAGCTACAAAAATATGAAATGGTATCTACAATGGCTTTTAGTGATGAAAATCACTATTGTTGTAGGGATTTCTTCTAACGATTTTGACATACACATCTTCGAGCTCCCTACTTGCTCCTTCTCCTTGTGTGTCCACCTCTTTGATATGCTTTAGTTTCCTGAAAAAATAATGGCCTACTTGCCAGATCATCGTTGACTACTCTGTCTGCTTGTGCCTTCTCTTCGCTCTGACTCCCTTCGTAAGCTTCCTTGCTGGCCTACTTGCCAGATCGTCGTTGACTACTCTGTCTGCTTGTGCCTTCTCTTCGCTCTGACTCCCTTCGTAAGCTTCCTTGCCTTGTGAGTCCTTCAGTTCCTTGACTACTGCTAACACCCCCCCCTCTCTCGGGTCTGTCGTCTCTGACAGAACCTTGTTGAGTGGGTCGTTGGATGTAGTACTCCATCACGTCTGTGGCTAAATGATGTTCTGCAATTCTCAACCCTTTGGCCAAGTGTAGCTCAAGCGTAAGCACCACCTCCTTTACTTGTCAATCCGCGGAGACGTGAGGACCGGTATGAAGACCACGAGCATGTGAAGGCACAAGTGTGTGAGAGAAAGCACACGCAAGCATGCACACACATACACACACACGCACACAAGGTAAGATCAAAGAGAGGAACAATGGAAGGAGTTTGATTACAAAAGAGAAATCTATTACAAAACTGAAATCTACAAGAAGCTCACCTCAAAAATGAGCTCTCAAGCTCTTTTTATAGGTTTTTGACTAGTTTTGGCCCTGTCCAGACCTAGTGTCCGGACTAGTTAAAAATTAGGTTCCAGGGCTTATTTGAGGGTTCAAACGAAGTCTAAAAATTATGAAAGTTGGTACGATGGTACTTCTAATACTCCTCAAGCTCGAGGACTCCTCGGCTTGCACAAAATGGAGCTACAAAAATAGAAAATGGTATTTACAATGGTTTTAGTGATGGAAATCAATAGTTTTGTAGGGGATTCTTCTAAAGAGTTGACATGTACTTCATGGAGCTCCCTACTTGCTCCTTCTTCTTGTGTGTGTCCACCTTTCTGATGTGCTTTCATGCTTGTGCTTGACCTTGAGTTCCAACACTCCCCTCCCTCTCGAGTCTGTCGTCCCTGACAGACCCTTGTTGTAGTGGTTGTTCCATGTAGTGCTTTGAGAGGTAGTATCCATTTTGTGTGAACAAGAGCCCTCTATCTTCCAAATTTGGAAGCATTGGTTGTCCGGTTCTTCATTTGTCACTGCAAGCCTTTGCAAGTCGTAGTCCCTTGGTATGTGCTTCTTTCGTGGATTCCACATGAGTGCATCGTTGTGAGCTTTCAAAGATTGTGAGTTGCTCAAAAGAGGTTATCAAGATTGAGTGGAGCAACTACTAGCTTCGAATCGCTTCCTAGGTATTGATGTTGCCCCCAGGATGTCCTCTAGCGCTTCTAAAGATGATGTTCAAAGTAGTCATGCCAAGTACTCATAACCCATAGTGAATGATGGGTAAGTGTGTTAGTGCATGGGTTGAAAAAAGTATGTGCCTTGTGCACGGCCTTGTAATGTAGCCCTATGCATGCTTACTTGGAAAATGCATTGGAAGAAATATGGTGCAAAAATTTGGGGTCTTGAGCTAAGTGCTCAAGGGTATGCTGATGACAAGGTTTCCTACTCTATCACGGTTATAATGTGGCCCAAGTAGGAGATTCTTACCATAAGGAAAGGTCAGTCGATGCGGATCTCTTCGTGTTGTACATCTTTCATCATGATGGATCATGATGGACCAATCATTGTCGATGAATGCCCTGGTTGATGGTCCACATAAGCATGACTCATTCATGTTCCATAAGTCAAACCTAGGAACAAGCTCTCTCTCGCTTTTCTTCTCTCTCTCTCTCTTTTTCTTTGTTTTTTTTTTTTTTTTTTTGTGGGAAAAATTATCACAAAACAAGAACACAAAAGTTAGTATCAATAGAAAAAATTTGACATATGTCAATGTGCTCTTGTGCTTGGAATTCTCAAGTGTGTCTATGCACGGCCGTGTAATGTGGCCCTATAATAATGCATGCTTTGGAATTGCATGACCTGAATGGTGCATAAGACAGGGTTGTGCAAAGAGCACATGGTTGTCGCTCGTCGAGGTTTTCGATGTTATTTGCAGATATTGATGCCATCTTTGTTGGAGGTATCCATTGTATCTCGAGAGGACAACTGATCATTCCTCCTTATAGGGATCCATTTGAGAACAGTCTGCGACTGGGTAGAGATCACCTTTGGCCACTTCGTGCTTGAATGATCTCCTGAGGGTTTGATCCATCGTGGCTGGCTCTTTATTTTGGTGGATGCTATCGGTACTTTTGTCTTCCAAACCCTTATCCTTGCAGAAGAGGTTCTTTGATCTGTATTGGAGCTCTGTGCTTGATTCAGTTCTTTACCTCGCCTTGGTGTCTTTGTTGTGCAGGTTAGTGCCTTGAAGTCCCCCCTTGGATTTTGTCTGAGCTTAGGCTTGATTGCTTGGGATCCTTTGATTGGAAGTGGTCTTTCTTGAGGATAAGTCGTGGTAGGCCTAGACCATAGATTTTGAAGTCTAGTGTGAGGGGACTGATTTTGTGCCAGGGCTTTCTTTGGTACCCATATCATAGTGCGATTTGGTTGGGCTCTAAGTAATTTCTTGGCCACCCAAATTTGCTTGACATAACCAAGAAAATGTGATTTCTGTTTCTTGATGTAAGGGTCTTTTGGGCCTTCTATGTGAGCTTTTTGAGAAAACTCATCTTTACATAGGGAATGCAACAAGGGTTGATCTTCTATTCCTACATCAGACTTATGCAAGGGATCAATGGGTTGTGTGGTTTGAGATTGATCTAGAGATTCATCGAGACATTTATCCTTATTACACATAGAATCCCTAGGTGTACAAATGGGTGATGGATTGTCCTGATTCACCCTAGAGTCGACATCATTTTCCAGATCAGTGATATAAGGCATTGGTTGGTCATCTCCTTCTTGATCATATGAGTGTAGATCATCCCTGCTTATGGTTTCATGAGGGAAATCCAAATTTACAGGAAGAGAGGGTCCTTCCACATCCCCCAAACACTTGGAGTCCTCCATATCTCCATTCTCTAAGGTTTCCTGTGATTTACTCAAAGAAGGATTAGATTCAAAAACATGAGTAGAAAGAAAAATTTTCTCATTAAAAGCACGCTCTGTGAAAAGATGATTTTGCCCCCAATTATCATAAGGTGGATAGTCATTAGGATTTTCCATAGACATATATGTAGAAGCACAGATAATAGGTGGAGAAAACACCTCAAATTCTTGATGATTTTGTGTAATGAACCTTTGGGTGCCAATGATCAAGTCTTCATCTATGCAATCCATGACAAAGAATGTTTCCGAAAATTGCATATCATCCACCATAACAGGCAACACAACTTTACCCATGCATTCATAATGTTCCCCATCCATGAGGATAGAAGGATGAGTTGTTGGTTGAATGTTCTCAAAGATAAAGGTCAATAGCTCAATATGAATTAAATTCCACTCACAATTAGGATTGATATAAACACCCAACTTTCTAAGGTCATATCCTATTCTGATATGCACAAAGGTATTATCATATTCTCTTGTTGCAAATAAGGATCCAACCCCCATAGACATTTCCCCCGTTTCCTCGATTCCTTGCAATTTTTCTCTAAATGTTTCACCTTGATGTGATATTATCTCATGTATTTCATGTTTATCGCCCTCCGTTTTTTCGATCTTAGCCCCTTTTCTTCTATCTTTTGCTTTTTTCTTTCCCATGACACAATTTTCTCCCCCTTTGTATTGCTCAAAAATCCTTGGGAGCCCCCCTGGTTTCCTAGTCCCACTTGAGAGTCAACTTCAAATTATCCTATCTCAAAATCAATGCATTATTCTTGAAAAAAAACAGTTGAGATCGTGTAGGATTTGAAACGAGCTTTCCAACGAGCTATAGAGCTTTAAAAATGGACTTGGGATGAAAAAGTTATGCCAATTCAGGCTCCTGGGGGTCAAAACAGGCAAAAAGGACCTTTTGAAAAAATCGCGATTTTGTACCTTGAGAATCGTGTTCACAAAATCGTGTTTCTAAAAATCGCGATGTTGATCACAAAATCGTGTTTTTGAAAATCGCGATGTTGATCACAAAATCGTGTTTATGAAAATCGCGATTTTGGGCACAGAATCATGTTTTAGAGAATCGTGTTTTTTTTTTACATGAAAATCGCGATTTTGAGCACAGAATCGTGTTTTTGAAAATCGCGATTTTGACTCAGAGAATCGTGATTTACAAAATCGTGTTTTTTCACAAAATCGAGTTTTCTCAGAATCGTGTTTTTAACAAAATCGTGTTTTTTGGCTGAAAATCGTGATTTGTGAGAATCGCGATTTTGAGCCCGCTGAAAATCGTGTTTTTAGAAAATCGTGTTTCTTTTGACATGAAAATCGCGATTTTGAGCACAGAATCGTGTTTTTAGAAAATCGCGATTTTGAGCAAAAAAATCGTGATTACACAGAATCGCCTTTTTTTCACAAAATCGTGTTTTTGGCATGAAAATCGCGATTTTGTCATAGAGAATCGTGTTTTTCTCAAAATCACGATGGAAGGACTTTGATTACTAAAGAAATCTATTACAAAGCTGAAATCTACAAGAAGCTAACCCAAAAATGAGCTCTCTAGCTCTTTATATAGTTTTTTGACTAGTTTTGGCCCTGTCCAGACCTAGTGTCCGGACTAGTTAAAAATTAGGTTCCAGGGCTTATTTGAGGGCTCAAACGAAGTCTAAAAATTATGAAAGTTGGTACGATGGTACTTCTAATACTCCTCAAGGTCGAGGACTCCTCGGCTTGCACAAAATGGAGCTACAAAAATAGAAAATGGTATTTACAATGGTTTTAGTGATGGAAATCAATAGTTTTGTAGGGGATTCTTCTAAAGAGTTGACATGTACTTCATGGAGCTCCCTACTTGCTCCTTCTTCTTGTGTGTGTCCACCTTTCTGATGTGCTTTCATGCTTGTGCTTGACCTTGAGTTCCAACACTCCCCTCCCTCTCGAGTCTGTCGTCCCTGACAGACCCTTGTTGTAGTGGTTGTTCCATGTAGTGCTTTGAGAGGTAGTATCCATTCTGTGTGAACAAGAGCCCTCTATCTTCCAAATTTGGAAGCGTTGGTTGTCCGGTTCTTCATTTGTCACTGCAAGCCTTTGCAAGTCGTAGTCCCTTGGTATGTGCTTCTTTCGTGGATTCCACATGAGTGCATCGTTGTGAGCTTTCAAAGATTGTGAGTTGCTCAAAAGAGGTTATCAAGATTGAGTGGAGCAACTACTGGCTTCGAATCGCTTCCTAGGTATTGATGTTGCCCCCAGGATGTCCTCTAGCGCTTCTAAAGATGATGTTCAGAGTAGTCATGCCAAGTACTCATAACCCATAGTGAATGATGGGTAAGTGTGTTAGTGCATGGGTTGAAAAAAGTATGTGCCTTGTGCACGGCCTTGTAATGTAGCCCTATGCATGCTTACTTGGAAAATGCATTGGAAGAAGTATGGTGCAAAAATTTGGGGTCTTGAGCTAAGTGCTCAAGGGTATGCTGATGACAAGGTTTCCTACTCTATCACGGTTATAATGTGGCCCAAGTAGGAGATTCTTACCATAAGGAAAGGTCAGTCGATGCGGATCTCTTCGTGTTGTACATCTTTCATCATGATGGATCATGATGGACCAATCATTGTCGATGAATGCCCTGGTTGATGGTCCACATAAGCATGACTCATTCATGTTCCATAAGTCAAACCTAGGAACAAGCTCTCTCTCGCTTTTCTTCTCTCTCTCTCTCTTTTTCTTTGTTTTTTTTTTTTTTTTTTTTGTGGGAAAAATTATCACAAAACAAGAACACAAAAGTTAGTATCAATAGAAAAAATTTGACATATGTCAATGTGCTCTTGTGCTTGGAATTCTCAAGTGTGTCTATGCACGGCCGTGTAATGTGGCCCTATAATAATGCATGCTTTGGAATTGCATGACCTGAATGGTGCATAAGACAGGGTTGTGCAAAGAGCACATGGTTGTCGCTCGTCGAGGTTTTCGATGTTATTTGCAGATATTGATGCCATCTTTGTTGGAGGTATCCATTGTATCTCGAGAGGACAACTGATCATTCCTCCTTATAGGGATCCATTTGAGAACAGTCTGCGACTGGGTAGAGATCACCTTTGGCCACTTCGTGCTTGAATGATCTCTTGAGGGTTTGATCCATCGTGGCTGGCTCTTTATTTTGGTGGATGCTATCGGTACTTTTGTCTTCCAAACCCTTATCCTTGCAGAAGAGGTTCTTTGATCTGTATTGGAGCTCTGTGCTTGATTCAGTTCTTTACCTCGCCTTGGTGTCTTTGTTGTGCAGGTTAGTGCCTTGAAGTCCCCCCTTGGATTTTGTCTGAGCTTAGGCTTGATTGCTTGGGATCCTTTGATTGGAAGTGGTCTTTCTTGAGGATAAGTCGTGGTAGGCCTAGACCATAGATTTTGAAGTCTAGTGTGAGGGGACTGATTTTGTGCCAGGGCTTTCTTTGGTACCCATATCATAGTGCGATTTGGTTGGGCTCTAAGTAATTTCTTGGCCACCCAAATTTGCTTGACATAACCAAGAAAATGTGATTTCTGTTTCTTGATGTAAGGGTCTTTTGGGCCTTCTATGTGAGCTTTTTGAGAAAACTCATCTTTACATAGGGAATGCAACAAGGGTTGATCTTCTATTCCTACATCAGACTTATGCAAGGGATCAATGGGTTGTGTGGTTTGAGATTGATCTAGAGATTCATCGAGACATTTATCCTTATTACACATAGAATCCCTAGGTGTACAAATGGGTGATGGATTGTCCTGATTCACCCTAGAGTCGACATCATTTTCCAGATCAGTGATATAAGGCATTGGTTGGTCATCTCCTTCTTGATCATATGAGTGTAGATCATCCCTGCTTATGGTTTCATGAGGGAAATCCAAATTTACAGGAAGAGAGGGTCCTTCCACATCCCCCAAACACTTGGAGTCCTCCATATCTCCATTCTCTAAGGTTTCCTGTGATTTACTCAAAGAAGGATTAGATTCAAAAACATGAGTAGAAAGAAAAATTTTCTCATTAAAAGCACGCTCTGTGAAAAGATGATTTTGCCCCCAATTATCATAAGGTGGATAGTCATTAGGATTTTCCATAGACATATATGTAGAAGCACAGATAATAGGTGGAGAAAACACCTCAAATTCTTGATGATTTTGTGTAATGAACCTTTGGGTGCCAATGATCAAGTCTTCATCTATGCAATCCATGACAAAGAATGTTTCCAAAAATTGCATATCATCCACCATAACAGGCAACACAACTTTACCCATGCATTCATAATGTTCCCCATCCATGAGGATAGAAGGATGAGTTGTTGGTTGAATGTTCTCAAAGATAAAGGTCAATAGCTCAATATGAATTAAATTCCACTCACAATTAGGATTGATATAAACACCCAACTTTCTAAGGTCATATCCTATTCTGATATGCACAAAGGTATTATCATATTCTCTTGTTGCAAATAAGGATCCAACCCCCATAGACATTTCCCCCGTTTCCTCGATTCCTTGCAATTTTTCTCTAAATGTTTCACCTTGATGTGATATTATCTCATGTATTTCATGTTTATCGCCCTCCGTTTTTTCGATCTTAGCCCCTTTTCTTCTATCTTTTGCTTTTTTCTTTCCCATGACACAATTTTCTCCCCCTTTGTATTGCTCAAAAATCCTTGGGAGCCCCCCTGGTTTCCTAGTCCCACTTGAGAGTCAACTTCAAATTATCCTATCTCAAAATCAATGCATTATTCTTGAAAAAAAACAGTTGAGATCGTGTAGGATTTGAAACGAGCTTTCCAACGAGCTATAGAGCTTTAAAAATGGACTTGGGATGAAAAAGTTATGCCAATTCAGGCTCCTGGGGGTCAAAACAGGCAAACAGGACCTTTTGAAAAAATCGCGATTTTGTACCTTCAGAATCGTGTTCACAAAATCGTGTTTTCACAAAATCGTGTTTTGAAAATCGCGATTTTGAGTAGAAAATTGTGTTGTGAAAATCGCGATTTTGATCACAAAATCGTGTTTCTGAAAATCGTGTTTTTTGACATGAAAATCGCGATGTTGATCACAAAATCGTGTTTATGAAAATCGCGATTTTGAGCAGAAAATCGTGATTTGAAAATCGCGATGTTGATCACAAAATCGTGATTTGAAAATCGCGATGTTGATCACAAAATCGTGATTTGAAAATCGCGATGTTGATCACAAAATCGTGTTTCTGAAAATCGCGATTTTGATCACAAAATCGTGTTTTAGAGAATCGCGATTTTGACTCAGAGAATCGAGATTCACAAAATCGTGTTTTTGACTGAAAATCGTGTTTTCTCAGAATCGTGTTTTTCACAAAATCGTGTTTTTGGCATGAAAATCACGATTTTGTCATAGAGAATCGTGTTTTTCTCAAAATCGTATTTTTCGCTGAAAATCGTGATTTGTGAGAATCGCGATTTTGAGCAGAGAATCGTGTTTTTTGAAAATCGCGATTTTGAGCAGAGAATCGTGTTTTTTGAAAATCGCGATTTTGAGCAGAGAATCGTGTTTTTTGAAAATCGCGATTTTGAGCAGAGAATCGTGTTTTTGAAGAAAAAACACAGAATCGCGATTCTTTTCAACCAACTTTTAGGTGGGAAAACTGAAAATCGTGATTTTTCAAAAAATTTTGAATTTTCACAGAATCGCGATTTTCATCACAGAATCGCGTTTTTTGGCGGGAAATTCAAATTTATGAGCGCCGGCTATGGCGAGCTCCGTATGAGCAGAAAATCATGAAAAAAACACAGCGCTTGCTCTCCCTTGCACCTCCTAACTCCTTCCCACACAATAATGCATGAAAAATGGTATGAAAATGGTGAAAATGCACTAAAAAACAAGAAATTTCTATGAAGAAGAAGATGGAAGAAGGTGGAGATGATGATGATGATGAAGATGAAGAGGAAAAAACAGAAAATGAACTGAAATGACAGTTTTTTTACCTTCCAACGTCGCAAATCTACGATCTTACCATCACAACGCTCGTCCTCGAAGCACTCTCCCCGGCAACGGCGCCAAAATTTGGTGTAGCTCAAGCGTAAGCACCACCTCCTTTACTTGTCAATCCGCGGAGACGAGAGGACCGGTATGATGACCACGAGCAAGTGAAGGCACAAGTGCGTGAGTGAAAGCACACAAACATGCACACACATACACACACACGCGCACAAGGCAAGATCAAAGAGAGGAACAATGGAAGGACTTTGATTACTAAAGAAATCTATTACAAAGCTGAAATCTACAAGAAGCTAACCCAAAAATGAGCTCTCTAGCTCTTTATATAGTTTTTTGACTAGTTTTGGCCCTGTCCAGACCTAGTGTCCGGACTAGTTAAAAATTAGGTTCCAGGGCTTATTTGAGGGCTCAAACGAAGTCTAAAAATTATGAAAGTTGGTACGATGGTACTTCTAATACTCCTCAAGCTCGAGGACTCCTCGGCTTGCACAAAATGGAGCTACAAAAATAGAAAATGGTATTTACAATGGTTTTAGTGATGGAAATCAATAGTTTTGTAGGGGATTCTTCTAAAGAGTTGACATGTACTTCATGGAGCTCCCTACTTGCTCCTTCTTCTTGTGTGTGTCCACCTTTCTGATGTGCTTTCATGCTTGTGCTTGACCTTGAGTTCCAACACCAAGTTAGTAAGTAGAGCATCCCAATCTACCAGCCCGGGAACCTCTGGATGTGGTATACATAACTTTTCTGAATGGAGAGCTTGTTCCACTGCAAACAATTGCAATAAATGTGATGGTCTGGGAATGAATATCTTTGAATGATATTCCCAGAACCCCGTGACAAACATTTCTTCAAACGTCTGTTTGAAGCAGGCAGGTAGATACTTTATACGTGCATGCCATGCATATACGACATTAATAGATGGTGTGGTGCTCATGTCGTAGACAAGGTCCTGATTACCTTCATTAAATCCGAGAGCTGACAGATGAGGTTCCTTGACATTCTTGAAGGTCCTGAAGGTGGCCAACATGAGCTCAAAAATTTTGAGGCACATTTGGGCCATGACATCTGGTACGTTTTTGAACCTGACCCCCCAATGCCGAATTGTCGAAATCATATATCCTATGGTAGGTTGGCCGTTAGGTGGTGCTAAGTAGACATAATTGAGCCATTTCTCACATCCTTTGGCTGTAAGCACAGTTTTTGTGTATTCCGGCCAAGACCTCCTTCGAAAGACAGGGCAGTAGCATGGGTTGTATTTGATATACAAAGGCATGTTATTCCACGTCCTTACCATCTCCGGGTAGGTTTCAAGCAGGCGGATCCTCCAAGTAGGTTGACGTATATTCCCCTGCTGGGCACTTGCAGGGATGTCTTCCGATGCAAACTGTGTTGCCGAGGTTGGTTCTTTTATGTGTGGTGCTTGATTTGAGCATTGTAATCCACCATTAAGACACATAATGGAACATACAAATCATCGGATGTGCCGATCCACCTATGATGGGAGAGATTTCTAAAGTAATCCGATTTTATGATGACCTCTTTCAATCGAGACATTGATGCAATCTGTACTGCGACCCTCTCATCATGGGTTGTGGCCACTTTCTCTAACCTCTGGATCCATTCAGGCGCCTCGATCTCAATGGTGTCCATGCCCTCTTCTGTTTGCTTGCCCCCTGGTGCAGGCATGGGAACATATGGGTCTTCAAAGGTTTCCTCTACTTCAATTGGCACTAAGTCTTCAGGTTTGGGTTCTACAAGGGGAGAGGGTTGACGCTCGTATTGCATGACTTTATTTTGTAATTCTTCTAGTTCTACTCTGAGTTTTGCGACTTCTTCAGACGTGTCGGTTGTAGTTGTGACTCTGCTTGGTGACTCCTGCTGGGTTTCCAACTGCTTTAATAGATAATCTCTTTCTCTTTCTACTGCTGCGTGGGCTTCCAGGAGGTCGGCATGGGTTTCCAACACAATTTGCATGTTTTCTGAGGGGATGGCCTTGAACTTCTCGGGGTCGATTTCCTATGGGGAACCCTCCATTGCTGCTTCCAAGTTTTCTTTGTTCTCTTTCTGTAGTCGTTTATTTTCCTCGAGTGCTGTAGACATGTGTTTGCGTAAGAGGGCCAGGTTGCATCGAAGCTTGAGATTCTCTGTTATCTGGGCATGTAGCAGATCATCCATTTGTTGTTTTTCTTCTGCATCTGACTGGGGTGGATTGGCTACTAACTGCTCATGTTGTTCCTGTAAAGTGACATACTGTTGTTGTAGTAGCCGCTTTTCCCTTTCTAGATCAATGAATCGTGCTTGAAGTTCTTCATGGCTTCGGAAGAGTCTCGTATGTTGGTTATCAAGATGCTGGTAGTGCTGTTGTAGTTGAGACATACACTGATACATATTATTAAATACATTATTAATAGGGGTGGATGCGGGAAGGAAGTTGAATGCAGAAGGGAAGGGGAAAGGGAAGGGGAGTGTGTATGCTGTGCTGGAAAAGGGTGAAGTGGGTGGTGGGGGAATGGGAGATGGTGGGTGTATGGGGGGAGGAAGAGGTGCGGAGGTGGGTGATATGTCCATAAAATCAAAAGTGGATGTAGTAGTGGGAGTGATTGTGAACATGGGAATTGTGGGTGCACTGATAGTGGTGAAAGTGTACAGTGGTGTGTGCAATTGTGAATATGAACCGCCAGGAAATGTGATCGGGGGAACGGGGTTTTCCATGGTTACAGTGTCCGTGGTAGTGTATACAAGAGAGGTGGAGATAGGGTGTGTGGGTTGCGTGGGTTGACTGATGGTCTGTGCTTCGGTATGGGCAGTGGACTCTGAGGCGGTGACAGTAGTGGTTACACTGGTAGTGGGAGGTGAATGTGGTGGAGTGGGAGGTGGGGTTGGCAGAGGGGGTGACGGAGGTGCACTTGATGTATGGGCTTCCTCACTGTCATGAACGGTGTGTGCTGAGCCCGTGGTTGTGGATGTGGTTCTGATACTAATACATTCATTTGTTTTCCTGCCCGAGGGGGGCGTCTGCCATATCTTCGCTCCGTTCTTCGTGATTGTGCAAGGGCAGTATGCACCGTCTCAGGTACTCCTAAAGCATCAGATATCATGTCAAGTGTGGCGCGGTATTGCTCCTCTATGCCTTCCTCCTCAAGGATTTGGTTCATGAGGGCTTTTCTTGCTGCTAGGGAAAGTCTATGTTGCTCTTGAACTCTGTTGATGGTATCATAGAGCTTTTTCAATTCCTTCGTATAAGCCGGGGCACCCTCGAGTACTTGCAGAGCTTCTTGATCATATTCCTGCTCTTCTTCCTGAACATAATCGCCGTTTAAGCTCATTGAAGGAATTCTCACATTCATCAGTCCTGAGCTTCTTCCTGAGCTTCTTCCTGAGCTTCTCATATTCCTGAGCTTCTTCCTGCTCTTCAAGATTGGTGCTGAACATAATCGTCGTTTAAGCTCATTGAAGGAATTCTCACATTCATCAGTCCACTCAAAGTTAGTCAAAAGTCCATACAGAGGTTTTGCTATGATGGCATACATGTGTATAAACCGTCGGTAATAACCACAATGCCCCATGAAAGCTTGTACTTCCTTGACATTCTTTGGCCTAGGTAGCTCCGCTATGGCTCTCACTTTCTCTTCATCAGCGGATATGCCATTCTTTGACACTATGTGTACTAGAATCTTGCCTTGCCTGACCATAAAAACGCACTTTTCTGGGTTCAGGCAGACTTGATATTCTCTACATTTGTCAAAGATTTGTCTGAGTTCAAGAATATGGGTTTGTCTAATGTTGGAATGAGCACAAAGATCATCAACATAGACTTCTAAGTTCTTCCTCGGGAACTCTTTAAATACATGGCACATCAGCCTCTGGAAGGTAGCGGGTGCATTGGTAAGCCCAAATGACATTACTCTAAAGGCAAATATGCCCCATTCAGTGGCAAAAGCCGTCTTATGCTGATCTTCTGGAGCTATGGCTACTTGATTGTAGCCCGAAAATACATCAAGGAAGCTGTACACTTCCTTGCCTGCTACTCTTTCTAAGAGATGCTCTGTGATAGGAAGCAGATAGTTATCTCGAATTGTTGCTGCATTGACCTTCTTCAAGTTAATGCATACACGTAGCTTTCCATTTTTCTTGGGCACCACTATGATGGGGGATACCCACTCAGTGTGCTCAATTTCATAGATGAATCCAGCTTCAACTAGTCTATCTATCTCCTCTTTGATCTTAGCAGCATAATTATCATTATATGTGTATGGCTTTTGCTTAGAAGGTTTGGCATCTGAGGTCATGGGGATAGTGTGTGAGCATATGTCAGGGTCCACACCTTTCAAATCCTTGTAACTCCAAGCAAATACATCTCTATACTTTCTTAGCAAGGCTATCAATTCGTGCTCTTTGTCTTCCGTCAGGTCATGGCCTATGTACGTGCATCTCTCTTCTCCTTCTTCCATGGCTACCACTATTTTCTTGGTGGTTTCTTTGTTATCATAGGCCTCCCCTGATTGTGCCTCTCATTTAGGCATTCTGATCATGACTCTCCTGTCATCTATCTCACACTTCTTAAAATTTTCTGGGACCTCAAACAAAGATTCTTCCCCTTCTCGTGTGACTTCTCTCTTCTTTCTTTTCTTTCCTTCTTCCTTCGGGGTCACATGTGTGGCTAGCCTTACATCATTTGTAAGCTCTCCGTGCCTCTAGGGTTGAAATTCTACTTCATAGAAGTATTCTTCATCTGATGCAAAAGGTGGGTCCATAATGATTGACTCTAGATAGGAGTCACTTGCATCCTCAAATGCATCAGGGCTAGGTTCACACTCTTCTAACACTGCCTCTCCCATGATTGGCTCTATGGAGAAGACTGAAATGTCATAGCCATCTTCATCACAGTGAGGTGTCCATTGTTCTTCATTGATGGCTACATCCATTGTTGCTAGGATTTCTGCCCAACCGTGGGGTTCAAATTCTTCGTCAGGAAAGACTACAGGTGCATAGGCTGGGTCTTGAATTGATCTATGTGTTTCTTTTGCACCTATCTCTCTGGCTTTTTCTCTCTTCTCTTCTTCTACTGCTACTTTGCACATCCATAAGTGGGTGTCTTCATGCATCCATGAGGATTCTGATCCTATGGAATGCATCGATTCCGTATCATCTTTGGCTCTATGGATGGGATTCCATTGGATAGGAGGGACATCTCTATGAGAGTAATCTTTGAGATTCACTTTGGTCGTAACACCTAAGTGTTGCAGGTACAAGGAATTGGTTCCCCAGTCCTGCACCACTTGCAACTGTCGCATAAAGGGTCGTCCCAAGATCATTTCATAGGCATGTTTTTTTCTAAAATCACATATAGCAAATGTATGCTCGAACTCAACACCACATGTGGTGAGAGTTATTCCTTCTAACAGCCCTAAGGGTCTCTCTATGTGACCATCGGTCATTTGCAATTTCATCCTCGTGGGCCTGAGTGCTGGCTTGCCCCAACGCTTCCATAGGGAAGTGGTAGCAATTGCAACTCCTGCACCTGAGTCTAGAATGGCCTTGGTGGTGTATCCTTGATGGGTGATAGGAAGATATGTGTTTTCCTCTTTGCCCTCACTCATGTCTCCTATCTTGTCCAAGGGTATTTCTGGCACTGTTCTCTGGGATCCTACCTGGGAACGAGGTTTTGCTATCTCTGGTACTTGTTTGGCTACATGTTTCCATAGCTCTGGCCTTACTTTGAGTAGCTCTTCTAAGGTGAGGTTGCACTGTACTTTAGTGTTTTTCACTACCTCTGTGTTCCTAGGTATGACTGAGTCCTCATTTCGTACCATGACCATGGGTGCTCTCATACAAGTAGACTTAGCTTCCCATGGGCCTGTGAAGTGGGGTAATTCTTGTAGAGAGTTAGACTCAAACTCTAATCTTTCCTGAGATTGGGTGCTCTCCTGCTCCTCATAAATGGATGGGATGTCTTGTGGGAATTGGTTGTGTGCATCATCCACAAGTTCAATGGGAGGAGGGACTTCACTTTCTTTAGCCCATTTGTCTTCTTGAATCTCTCGTAGGAATTCTGGTGTGAACCGATTCATAGAAGATGATGTGTCTGGCTCCGTAGAGTTAGGCACATAGGCTTCCTGGGCAGGAAGACCTACTCTTTCACTTGCCTTGTCCTTGTGTTGAGAGGCGGGTTCCTTTTCTGATTGTGCAATTAGCCTCTCTATTCTTTCTAACAGTCCTTCAAAGTGCAGCTGCGTCTTGGCTAAGCTAGATATGTTAAAGAGACGGCTGGCTTCAAACATGGTTTGAGCCAACTCCACCATCTTAGCACAAATTTTAGTTCGTTCAAGCTCTAATTCTGCTCTAGGGTAGCACTTTCCATGATCAATTACGTTTGGCCCATCTTGGATTCTGGCCTAATATGCTTTAAGCATCATGTTTAGGTCCTCGGGAGTGGGATCTACTAGGACTGATCCTACTCTAGGGGGTGGTGGGATTAGGTGAGGCGGGTTGGAGGTGGCGGGTCGGATGGAGTTGGGAATGGTGGAGGTGGGGTAGTGTGAGAGGGAGTTTGAGATGTGAGTTCGGTTATCCTGGCTCTCGTTTCTCTCAGGCTTTCCTCAAGTTCACTCATTTTCTTTGCCCATTGCCTTTTCATTCTTTCACGACTATCTCTCCAAGCTCTAGTCCTCTTCTTTGTCATGCTCTCCGTTTCACTAACATCTCGGGTCTTTTCCTGGCCTAAACTTTGGTTCTGTTGCAAGGCTTGGGCTCTAGTGATCACTTGCACTGGTGTAGTGGACGTCATACTTCCTGTGGAGTCTACAACTAACCCAACGACATTGATAGGAGTGATTTTTGGCATATTATTAGGATTCTTTGGGCAGTCTCGTAAGAGATGCTCCTTTCCACACTCCTAGCAATAGCCCTGGATTGTCACTGACTGGGGTTGTGTAGGTGGAGGCAAGGGACAATCATGAATGAGATGATCTCCCTGACATCTGTAGCATGGTCCTTTAGGAAATGGGAGTCTTACTTGCCTAGGTTGAGGTCTAGAGTTGGGGTTTGCGTACATGACATTAGCATACTCTGGCTCCCAATTAGGTTCACTCGGTTCCTCACTGTAGTAGGACTCACCATGTTCAGGAGACTGCATGTAGTAAGCCTGGGGACTATCAACATGCGTAGAATCAAAGCTATGGTCATTGGGATCACTTTCTGAAATTAATGGTGTTACTGGGACTATAGCTCTATTAAGGTTTTCTTCTGCAGCTGCATACTTTACCGGAATCACATTAGTAGGAGCAGGTGGTTGTTGTGCTAGCACTGACTGGGGTCTCAGGTGGGCCTGATATTGTGGTTGGTAATTTTGCTGAGGCGTAGTATACTGTTGTGGTGGGTATTGACTCTGGTATTTGCCTTGTTGAGGGTATGGCTGAGGGTAGGTTTGCCTAACCGCTTGCTTATTGTATGGGCAGTCTTGTGCTGTGTGATTTGTGTATCTTCGTTCTATGGTGCAGTACTGGCTACTAGGATTTACTTGGGGTTGAGCCATAATGGGACATACATTCGCCATATGGTCACCTCCACAAGTATAGCATCTTTTCACAGGGGCAAATCTTGGGATCTGTTTGCTAGTGACACCTAATTTCTGAGCTACTTTCTCTACTAATTCCTCAATAGATGTGGATTGTGTGGAAGAGAGGCTAGAAGAACTATCAGTATCTTTCTAGATTTTTGAAAGCTCTAATTCCTCCCCTAGGTTATCCTCGATGTCAATGCACATGCGTACACACTCTTCTATGGTCCTAGGGTCCTTCAAGTACACATATGATCTCAATTTGGTACTTAGCAATCCATCCAAGAATAAAGCCACTTGCTTAGCTGGTGTGGGTAACTCAAGGACAGGGCATCTCTCTAGGTATTGCCTAAATCTTCTTTCGGCAAGTCTCACAGATTCTTGAGGTGTTTGCTTGAAGCTGTGAATCAGCGAGGAAGTGTTATGTCTTATGCCGCTTTTAGAGAAATCGATAATGAATGCCTCTAGAAGTTGGTCTATGCTCCTGAACTGCCTCTTGTTTAGTGGCTGAAACCATGTCAGGGCGGTTTTCCTAAGGGTTAGACCAAAGGCATTGTACTGCGTGAACAGATCTTCCACTTGTTCAGCTCTCAAGACTTGCCTAAACTCAGCCACATGATCGTATGGATCTCCAGTGCCATCGAAGTAGTTCTTCATGGACTTAACTAGCTGAGTCGGTCTCAAAGTCCTTGTGTGCTCTCTAGGTCTTGGTAGAGGGAACTCATCTGTATTTCTTTGATTCCTTGGAGCTCTAAGTACCTCAGGTTCCACTCTATTTGTTTCCGTTCTCGTTCTTTCTCTGCCCCCTGGGTTGGCAAAGCTTACTTCTGGCCTATCTCTAGTTCTGTCTCTTTGAGCTCCATGAGCTTGGGATGCTCCAACTCTAGGGTGACCATAGGACACATTCGATCTTGGTTGGGGGAAAATGAATTCACCCTTCCAAGTGTAAGCATGTGTTGGAACCATGAAGTTATGAAAGGCCTATGAAGCTATGAAGGCTACGGAGTACTGGGAGGCCTACCTTGGAGTTAAGGATACTTGAATACTCAAGGCCTTGTGTGACAGTCTCCCAAATTTCCCACTTTTCCCTCTTGTAAATAAGTTTCTTCATAGGAACTCCTGCTTACTTATTTATGTGAGAAAACCCATAAAAACTCAACCTTTCCCTTCTTTTTTGTAAAAGACTCCTTTTTTGAATCCTTGCCTTAGTTTCAAAAAGAGAGCTCACTTTTGGATACGTGCAAATGCTCTCTCTCTAGGAAGATTCTCTTTTTTGATTTTATCAACTACCTACCTTTTTTTAGAACATCTTTAGTTAATGAAGCCTTTGGCCACTTGTATTGAACGGATTCCTCCTCCTCTCTTATATAAGGAGGAGCTCATTTTGTAAGGGGAGGTCCCTTGGCCATGGCCTTGGCCTCCATTTTGGTAATGGAAGAAGGTGTCATTTGTTACTCTCTTGCCTCCTTGTGTGCAATGGCGTTGGTCTTGGTGTATGGATTTGCATGCGTGTGTGCATGGTTGGGAGGATGTTCCCCTTTGCTCCTTGTGACGTTGGCCATTGTTGCCATTGCTCCATGAGCGTGGGTGAACCTCTCCTCTCATTCTTTGCCCCAACTTGGAGAAACCTCTCAACTTCCATGTGAGGCGGTTAGGGTTTGTTGCTCCCCTTATCTCAACAATTTGGCGCCATTGCCGGGGACGTCGGCCTTTAGCCGTTGGTTCTTCCAAGTTTGCGTGTCCATATTTCGTGAGATGCACCTTGACACGTGGAGGAGGATGAATACGTGTGGCCTTCGGTTGGTCAAGGGTACCCCTTATTTCTCAATTTTTTGAGTAGTTTTAGTTTGTTTTCCTGTTTCTTGCACATGAACATCCTCTAACCTCTCTCTCTCATTCTCTATCTCATACACATCGAATCTCGCATCACTTTCCATCTGTCTTGTTCATTTAATGTTAAGTGGGTGGGTGAGTGACCTCGTCGGCTCCCTCCCACTTTCCATTCTTCTTAAAGTAAAAATAGAAAAGAAACAAAAAAAAAAAAAAGATCACGAATCACAAGAAATGAATTTCTTTATGCATGCGTGAGATTCTTCATTGATTATGGCTGCATATTCGATGATCATGGGCTGCCTTTTTTTTTTTGGATAGTGATTGGGTAGGTGCGTTGAATGCTTGAAGTTAAGTCGAGTCATGGCAGTTTGCACCGTTCGCATATGAGCTGGGGTATTGGAATCTTCTCTCTCTTCCTTAAACTCTTTGGCAGATCCGTGCAAACGAAGGCGAGAGGAGAGTAAATCCTCCCTCCCAATTTCTCTCTACTCCTAGCGCCGCGTGCTTCCTTTCTCCCTCACTCTCATTGTGGGTTGAGGTCCATCGAGCTCCCCTTCCTGAGCGCTGTCAGGGACCGAGCTTCACCATGCTCTCTCTCTCACTCTCTGCTCGTGGACCTTCCCTCTCGGAATGAATATGACTGGAGGCACTTCATGGGCTGAGGATCTTCTGCCCCCCCGCACTCGTGGTGAGGGCATGCGACATTTCTGTTCCCTACCTTCGTCGATTGGGGCTTTGCAGCTCTGTGCTCCTCGTGTGATGAGCAATGGAAGCCGATGATCTGAAGTGCTACTCTTTTTTCCATTGTTGGGGCCATCGGGGTTAGGTTGCAAGATACCCCATGAGTTTGAAGCTCGCGAGTACCTGTGGAATCGATTTTTGTTGGTTTTTCATTTCGCGTGGCTGCCTGTAAGAAGGTGTATGTTTCTGTCAAGATCCGATTTGGACGGTTTTTCTTATCATCGTTGCTATCTCAGTAATGATCACTCTGGGCATTCTATAGAGGAAATATATATCACTCTTGCCTTATGCATGGGTTTCTCTTGATTCTGGCTTATTCATCTGTTTCTCTCGGGTTGCCTACTCTTAAGCATGTCTATGTGCTTCACTATAAGATCGTGCATCACCTGTTGTGGTATCTCCTGTTTGGTGTAAGAGTTACCTACTTCGCACTTCTCCTCCTTCTGCTCGTGCCCAAGACCAGGTCAAAGATCTACTCCCTCATCTTGTTGCTGTTGGGTCATGCCCTCATGGGCTCTCACTTGTTGTATGGCTTTGTCTCACACTCTTTGTTACTGTGCCGGGGCTGCGCACCATTTCTCCTACCCATGGCACTTCGGGTGGTTGCGTTAGTAATTGTGCCATGCTTCAATTTTGACATGTAGCACCTCTATGCCTCCCCAAATCAAAGGGTTTGCAGTATTCTATGAAGTTCCCTTGCATGACAGAAGGGATATGTTTTGGGTAATGTCGATTCTGTGATAAAGAATTGAGGAATAGTTCTCATTGGGATTGCGGTTATTTTCTGATGGCTTATCTACATGGTTTTTTGGGAATCTTCTTTATCTTAAGATCTGTCCGGAAAGATGTATTTCTTCAAACTTAACTCTGCTCGCGATTGCTGCTGGAAAAGAATTATGACTTTGAATAGGTTGAATGTGAAGGATTTATGCTTCAATGATCTGCGGACTGTCAACAACATACGTCTCGAATTCGATCTCTACCGCCATGGGCTCATTTTTCAAAACAAAAGTGAAACGTTCTTTTCCATCAGTTTTTGGAAGTCCATTGGGCTGCCTAACCCTGCATCTTTGTCATCTGCACTTTTGAGGATTTTGTATTTTTGTTCATATCGTAATACAACTTTTTAATGGAAGTTTCAAATTTTCCTTTCTATATGTCAATACGCTGCTTTGATGAATGGTCTTGGGACGATTGATTGAAGATTATGACAATTCTTTCCAATAAATCAACACGATTCTTTGCACTTCCGATAAAGTTTAATGGTTTGAGTACTATTTGGTGGAGATAACTTCCTTGACTATCTTGTGAGGTGTAGATCTTTTAAGCTGACCTTTGGCTTGGCAGCAGCTTTAGAAGGGTCACAGGAAGATCGTGTCTTGGGATATCTTTGAACATAGCAAGACATCGTATTAATTGAGTTTTTTTTTGCATGCAAGGAACACCAAGGATAATGTTCAAATAAAGGGCCAATCATGTCTCATGGCAACTAGGTAGGGTGTGATCAAGATATATGACTTCCCATGATGGAATGTGTCCCCTCCTTACACCAGTAGTTCTACATGCATTTATTTTGCTTACTTGCTTTGATATGACACTAACCTTACAAATGAAACCTCTGTTTCTAGCATGAGGTGGTAATTAATGAGATTCTAGGGTTCAGTTTGAATACCCACGGGGGGATTATGACCATAACATCTTCTTGTCACACCTCGAAGAACCATATTTGGAGATGGCACTTGAACCACCTTTTCTTCCTTTCTGGTTTTCTATTTCTGCTAACAGGCCTCTGGGGGGAAATCAATGATAAAGATTTTCTTTACTACATGATGATCTACTAATTCTTCTATGGCAGGATCAAGGAAGTATCGATGAGCTCAACTCAGTAAGGCTCACTTTGAAGTTTAGTTCTGCTCAAATCACATTTAGATCTGTCCAGCTTCAAGTTTTCGGAAATATAGGCTTATGCACATTGTTTATGATGGGTTCTGTTATTTACTTAGTCAATGCATAAGTTCTCTAATCATAAAACGAATGAAGATCTCCATGGCACGGGTGCACTCTTTGTTTCCACTCTCCTCGAGCATATGCATGAATAATGCCCTTTGACAAAAGGTTTCGAGGACCACTCACCATGGTGCTTAATTATTGTTGGTTGGTATGGGTTTCTTTTTGTGTGACTGCTCACCATAGACAAAGCCTTTGAACTCTCTCAAGCAGAGGAAAATGATTGACTATGGCTACACATGTGGATGATAGAATGAGAAAAAAAAAATCTGTGGTTGGTGTACAAAAACAAAGGATGAAGGGCAAGGTAATGGTTTTTGGGGGCCTATCCTTTGGGCACTTCGTGAAGTTTATGTAATCTGCATTTGTGTGTCTTGGAAATACATGTTTTAGTGAAGGAAAAGGAGGGTTGATCCACGGTATGAATCTTCACTATCAATTATGATTAAGGCTTTACTCTCATATTCAATAGATGTACAGGTAGCATGGAACATGACACACATTGTTGAGCTCTTCGATCTCAGAGGGAGACTTGAAATGCATTGATGCATATTCATATGGCCAATAGGAATCTTCTCTAAATTTGTGATTTCCCATGGAAGGATGTGTCTTAGGCTTGGAAGCCACAAACAACATAAGAATGGCGTTCTGTGTATTGATCGCTGAGTGGTTGTGACTGCCCATGAACACAGGAGTGGTTTATGTAACTTTCAGATTGTGTAACTGTACGTTTTTCCTGACCATGCTTCAAGGTTCTCTATAGGTGTTGGGCCCCTCTTGACTGTCATCTTTTCATGAAAATAGAATGTAACTTGTCTCCATACTCTCTCATGTTCCAATTAAACCATGATATACCTCTTGCATTTTTTGTTGTCATAATCAGTCCAGCATTGCTTTAAAGCACTATGAAAATCATGGTGATGTGAGGTCTTGATGTCTAACCTATGTAGTATTGTAACAAAATCTGCATAATGTTGGTAATATATTTATTTCTAAAACTTTGAGTACTACAGGCTTGAGGGAAGGCTTCTCTCCCCAAACCTAGAGGCTTACCATTGCTATATTAGAATGACTCGACCAGTCTATATATAGCTTGATTGAAGGACTAATCACTTCATAACACATGGACTCTATTGATGGCGGGCTCTGAATATGGTTTCTATATAGAACACCATCATGACTTATGACAGATGCAAGAAATTGCTCCTAGGGGTGTCTCAGGTGATTGGTTGCGATGACCAAAACCAAACCTAGAAGGAACTCTATTTTTTGGCATCTCATGAATGCTTGGACTGTTTATGCTCTCTGTGTTAAGGGTTTGAATGCTTGATCAATATTTTAAGCAGAAAATTGAAGAGTTTCTTGAAGCTATCTTGTCCTAGTAAAGCTGTTGGCCATAAGGAGCCACTGTGTGGATTCAGACCTGTTCTGTACTAAGTATGAAAGTCACAAAGGTTTGAGGGATTGTTTTTTGCTAGGGAATGACTCTCTAGTTCCACATTCCTCATTTAAGGCTTAAATTCATTACAGACCAACACATTTAGACCTTCGGCATATTCTTCTTACCTCCTATGGATGATTTGCTACTATGCCTTGCAAGAAGAGAGTTGGATAAGTTGTTGGAATCTCATGAATGCTTGTAAAATGATAGGACTCATAAAGTTGCACTATTGTCTATTGATTTTATGAGCACAGAACACTCATGTTAAATTGCAAGCTTGATTGACTAGAAGCTTAGTATAAATGATGGCAGGACCATAGGCTACATTCATCTCATGCTTTACATTACAAAATGTCCCACTCTCACTTGAAAATAACAGAGTATGGAATCATTGAGACATAAGGGACAGATAAGAACTCCTTGTTTTGGGACTATGGTTTTTTCTTTTCTTTGCAGGAGCAAGACGGTTTTTCATGCAAACTTCTCTCTAATAGAGCAAGTCTTGTGGCAATGGATGCCCCCTGAAGTGGAAACTAAAAATGGAATTAACATTCTTTTTGGTTGCTTCCTTTCAAAAATCAGTTTACTTGTTGTGTATGTTTAATTTTCAGGTATTGGAGCTTTGAGTGAAGGCACATGGGAAGGCGGCTGGGCTGACTGCCCCCCAAGGGGATTGTGTCGCTCAGCATTGTAGGCCTGAAAGACTTGAAGACTTATAAATTTGGATACATGCTGGGTTGACTTCCCCCCAAGGGGAGTGTGTTGCTCAGCTCTAAAGATTGAAGATTTGCAGCTTGAAGTAAAGACTGAAGACTTGCAGCTTGAAGCTTGGCAGACTTGCAGATTTTGAAGACTTGAAAGATTTTTCAGACTTGAAAGACTCTACCTTGGGTCTGTGCCGCTATGTATGCTCTTCTCTTAGCTTTGTCGAGGACGACAAAGTCTAGGAGGGGGAGGGTGTTGGAACCGTGAAGTTATGAAAGGCCTATGAAGCTATGAAGGCTATGGAGTACTGGGAGGCCTACCTTGGAGTTAAGGATACTTGAATACTCAAGGCCTTGTGTGACAGTCTCCCAAATTTCCCACTTTTCCCTCTTGTAAATAAGTTTCTTCATAGGAACTCCTGCTTACTTATTTATGTGAGAAAACCCATAAAAACTCAACCTTTCCCTTCTTTTTTGTAAAAGACTCCTTTTTTGAATTCTTGCCTTAGTTTCAAAAAGAGAGCTCACTTTTGGATACGTGCAAATGCTCTCTCTCTAGGAAGATTCTCTTTTTTGATTTTATCAACTACCTACCTTTTTTTAGAACATCTTTAGTTAATGAAGCCTTTGGCCACTTGTATTGAACGGATTCCTCCTCCTCTCTTATATAAGGAGGAGCTCATTTTGTAAGGGGAGGTCCCTTGGCCATGGCCTTGGCCAAGGTGTCATTTGTTACTCTCTTGCCTCCTTGTGTGCAATGGCGTTGGTCTTGGTGTATGGATTTGCATGCGTGTGGGGGTTCTAGGTTCTATACCCATGTCTCCTTGCTCTAGGTCACCTATGTCCGTTTCTGGGATCACATTTCCGAATTCGTCTGTCCTATCTGGGTGACTGGTGACTACATATATGGTTCCCTCTCTGTCCAGGTATGCTCCATTTTCAAACTTGACAGCTGGGTGTTCTAGTCCAATGGATTGGTCAGGGTTTTTAATCTGGACCACAGATCTTCCTAGGCCATCCTCATAGATGCTAGCACCTAATCGGTTGGTCCTAAGGTATTCCAGCTGTGTCTTGTAGGGGCCTTCCACCCTATACAGATATGGCACACTCGAACTTCCTGTAGGTCTGTCCATACCTTGAGACATCTCTGATTCACTAGTTTCAGAGCTAGGGTAATGCGAGTGGTGGCTCAACTGCTGGGCCCAAGACCTAGCAATATGATTAACGCTAGCCTCTGAAGACCTAAGACTTTGTCTTTCTCTTACTAGATGTCGTCCTGATCTAAGGTTCATATGCCTAATTAAGTAGACCAATTTTTGCCCAAAGTGCAACCTCGTTGCCGATCAATTGGTGTCAGTCACTTGAGTCTTTTTTAGTGTGTTATCGTGTTTATGATCTTGTCTGATATCGCGTCGTCAGGAATATTTTATTTGATTTTCTGCACTTTAAGTTGATCGTTCCATGTTAAGTTCTTTTCCTTTAAAGTTATCGGTCACACACATGTTATCTCTTGAACTTGATTTCTTAGATAGTCTTTGACTTGTCACGTGCCTATTGTTTTCCTAACTTACTCCTAGCACTACTCGAACTTAGCCTAAGCTAGGAATTGACAAAGGGAGTTGAGAATATTCCGACCTTTCTTGCTGATCCCTTGTTCTTTAGTGCTCGAGAACCCGATTCTCAAGCTTGCAAAAAGCCCTTGCCTTGGATGCCTTCAAGAGCTCTCAGTGGACCTATGAAAGTCCCAAAGTTAGCTCAAGACCTAAATTCAAATGACAGACAGATCACTTTCATGCATGTAATTTGGATATCAATTATGTCCCCTGACTCTATTGCAAACAATCCTAGAGATCCCTTGGTTTTGTTCCCCCTAAGTATGGTTACTTCAAAATAGGATATCTAATAATCCTGATATTAAATTTACCGTAACCAGTGGAAGTTTTGGTTGTACTCCCCACGAGCTTTCCAACAAAACAAGAATCACAGTAGACTGATTTCGTATGAGGGAGTTATGATAGATCAGGGTCTTGGAGTTAAAATAGGGCTCAATCAGGCTATCAGTTCACCTGATTTTTCTCAAGACACACTTGTAGGGACCTCACAAATCACTAATTGTTTGATAAGTATGCCAAAAATTACCCCAAAAACATGCAAGAGAAAACCCTAGAAATTTGGCCGAAAAAGCCTGTCAATCGTGATTGACAGAGGTGTCCATCGGGCCTGTCGGTCGCGATCGACACGTCAATCGCGATCGACAGAGTTGGTCGTGAGTTCTATCAATCGCGATCGATGGTGTCAATCACGATCGACACGTTTTCTGGGATTTTCGCCGTAATTTCAGTCGATCGGGGATGTGTCCGTCGCGATGGACACGTGGCAACGCAAAAAATTCAATCAATCGTCAAAATTCAATCGGTCGCGATCGACGGTGTCAATCGTGACTGATAGAGGTGTCGATCGTGGCTGTCGATCGCGATTGATGGTGTCAGTCGTGATTGACAGGGTCAGTCGGTCGCGATCGACAAAATCTGTCGATCGTGGCTATCAATCGCAATCGATGGTGTCGGTCGCGATTGACAGAGAAACACGGAATTTTTTAGTTTTTTTTAGTGATTTGGAATGTGCTCCTTGTGTATGTCATGGTGGTGTACTTTGTTTTACCAGAAGGCAAAAATTTCTGTCGATCGCGATCGACAGAGGTCGGCGACACAGAGACAGTTTTGAACTTTTTCGTACCTACGTAGCCTGCTAGAGGGTTGATACAGCTGTACCTGCAAGATCACTCACAAAATATGCAAAAAAGCAATGCACACAATTCGCTCTCTCACTCTCTCTCACAAGTGGAATGAAGGAAATGGAAGGGAGAAGGTGATATGATAAAAAAACTGAAATTCTTCACGATGATGGAGATGGAGATCGGACATGGAGAGGATGATGATGATGATGATGATGGTAAGATAAGAAAGAGAAAAATAAGAAAATTAAAGAAATTACCTACAACGCCAACGTCTCAACTCTACGTCTTGCCATCACACGCTCGTCCTCAAAGCTCGATCCCTAGCAACAACACCAAAATTTGGTGTAGCTCAGTGATGAGTAGCACCTCCTTTAATGTCAATCCGGGAAGACGTGAGGATGGTATGATGACCTCGAGCAAGTGAAGGCACAAGTGCGTGAGTGAGAAGCACACTAACATGCACACACATACATACACGCGCACACAAGGTAAGACAAAGAGTGAGAAGCAATGGAGTTCTTTAGATTACTTCCAAAAAGCTCACACAAGTTCAAATCAATTACAAGCTAACCTCAAAAATGAGCTCTCTAGCTCTATTTATAGTTTTTGACTAGGTTTTGGCCGTGTCTAGACCTAGTGTCTGGCCTAGTTAAAAATTAGGTTCTAGGGCCTATTTGAAGACTCAAACGAAGTCTAAAAATTATGAAAATTGGTAGGTAGCTACTTCGAATGCTCCTCAAGCTCAAGGACTCCTTGGCTTGCACAAAATGGAGCTACAAAAATATGAAATGGTATCTACAATGGCTTTTAGTGATGAAAATCACTATTGTTGTAGGGATTTCTTCTAACGATTTGACATACACATCTTCGAGCTCCCTACTTGCTCCTTCTCCTTGTGTGTCCACATCTTTGATATGCTTTAGTTTCCTGAAAAAATAATGGCCTACTTGCCAGATCGTCGTTGACTACTCTGTCTGCTTGTGCCTTCTCTTTGCTCTGACTCCCGTCGTAAGCTTCCTTGCTGGCCTACTTGCCAGATCGTCGTTGACTACTCTATCTGCTTGTGCCTTCTCTTCGCTCTGACTCCCTTCGTAAGCTTCCTTGCCTTGTGAGTCCTTCAGTTCCTTGACTACTACTAACAACCTTGAATTTTAACCTCAAGGGGTAGGGCAAGCTCATAAGATCCAACCAGTAGAGCCATCGACTTGACTTACCAGTAAAGTTCTAATGTGATCAGCGACTATGGTATTTGTGTGAATACATGATAACACAGATGGACCAAATTATAGGTTGTACATAGAGATTTTGAACAAAATTATAGTTTTTGAACTGCAGCTTAACTAGACCTCACCCAATGCTACCCTCATATTCAAGATGTCGAAGAAACCTCTTGACTGATGAATCTCTTGTAACCTTAGCTATGTGACAATCTTCACCTTTATGCAACAGGTCACAAGTCACTCTTTAGGATTCCTTTACCATGACTACAACCCTTCAAATACTTTTTGTAAACCACCTTACCCAAACCTCCCCAGCTCTTTCCAAAGCCAAACCTCTCTGAAATACATGACCACATTGAGAGTTTTGTAACCTATTCGTTGCTGCTACAGGTAGCAACTTCCGAAAGCAAACAATCAAAGTCCATTCCTTTCTATACAAATAGATGCAGGTCTTAATCCTATGTGTCATGACACTTCAAGTTCTATCCTCTTTTCCGCTGCGTTTTCAACTTTTCGGCTTCACTATAACTATCAGCGGTGGTAGGCATGGTAATGGCTTGCCGTTCCTGTAGATCTAGAAAAGCAATCAGGCAACTCTTATCCTTGATTTAACAATCAGATACGAGAGTCAGAAGCATATTTTTCCCTCCTTTTCGACTCACTCCTGCTCTCATTCTTGTGCATAAGTTGATTTGTAAAGGGTAAAATATTTGTCAAGGCGTTCTATCAGCAGCTTAGGAAACCTACCATTGCCAACCTAAGAGTCCATCCAAGAAGTTGAGGCCACTCCCGATTTAGTGCTCACTGTAGGATGCATCAGGGGATAAGTCCATAATCTGATCATGTTATCTCAGTATTATCAATTTCTTGTTTCTTTGCACATATCCTAGTATCCTCTAGCTTCTGCAAAGAAACTCACTATTTGCATGCAGGTAAGGATTATGTGCCTCAAAATAACTATACGAGACTGTCCGAGGTGTGCCTATCATAGTCTATGGTGAGAAGCAGAGACTCATTCGGATGTATGCCTTTGCGCTCGAGTTGCATATGTACACATGATTCCTCTATACAACAACATAATATCAGAGCGAAACACATTTCAGATCCAAAGCCTGCTTGGAAAACCCCAAACACATCATTGACTTTATGCCGTTTGAAGCACAGTAGTGACCAATCGTCCTTCCAGAGGCGTTACATTCCCTGTATTTACGAAGGCAATGTGGTGTGCCAACATCTTCACGCAAAAAAATTGCAAACAGATCCTCATAAGGCCACAGATCAAACTCCTGACGTAATGGCACTTCGTCAACGTATGATTAACAACGTTATTAACAAGAAGATACAACATAAGAATCACAAATGATGCACCTAATCGTAATCACAAGCATAATAACGACATAATCATACATCAACGTGTCACAAGCGTTAGACAAGAAGAGAACAAGCACACATGCACATCATGACGACAAAAGAGAGCAAGAGTCTATCTACAAACTAGCATTATCTCATTACTTCTCAAAAAGTTCTCCCTAAAAGAAGAGGTGGAGACCTCTTTATATACAAAATGGCAAAAAAGCATGCTATGTGGGATTTCTCAACTGAAAGGAGAATGAATCCCACTTATTCTCTAGTGTGGCACTCACACACACCTATACAAGAGTGCTTTATTAACTGAATGAAAGGTAGAAAAAGGTACAAATGATGATGAAAAAAGAGTGGTTCCAAGATATATATATTTTATGTTCAACAGAATGAAACAATGGGTTTCATGCAATAGCCAATGCACTCTGACTATCAAAATATGTGTAGCAGCATCAATCTCCATGCAAAGATCCATAAATATGCATTTAAGCCATATACACTCCATTGTAGTTGTGAAAACTTCCCCATACTCAGCTTCAAAACCCGATGTTGCCACTATAGCTTTCTTCTTAATCAACCAAGATATGCATGATTCTCTAAGGAAAAAGCAATTACCACTAGTGGACATGCAAGTATCATAACAACCAACCAATCACTATTTATAAAACCATGCAAGCATGGCTGCATATCTCTTCCATAAAAGATACCTAAGCTCAAAGTGCCTTTGAGATATCTAAACACACATTTCACTCCTTGCCAATGCTTAGTGTCAGGGCTATGCATGAAGCAACTCAACTGGGAAACTTCATATTCTATATCTGACCTTGTGTTGCATGCATATATAAGGCATCCCACAACTTGCTGATAAAGAGAAGTGTCAAATGCATCACTAGAATCCTCAACTGAGAACCTAAATCCTATCTCAATTGGTGTGGAAACTGGCTTGCAATCTTCAAAGTCAAAACGTTGAAGTAGTTTTTCAACATACTTTGCTTGATGCATAACAATTCACCCCTCAACGGATACAAACTGGATGCCAAGATAGTAGCTCAAAAGACCAAGATAAGTGGCATCAAACATATGCTGCAAATCAGCCATAAGAATGTCAAGTTTTTCTTTCTCTTAATCTTGTAAACCCACTTTCTACAAATGACATTTTTCCTTTTGGCAATTGACACAACTCCCAAGTACCATTCCTATGTATTGAATCCATTTCTGATTGCATAGCGCTCATCCATTGTGGATCATCACATGCATATTCAAAAGTATGTGGCTCTTCATTACATGTTGTTGCAATAAGAGAATAATCCACAAAATTACTTGATGCATGGTGAGATCTTGATCTTGTTCTACTAAGTAAGGGTGCAATCAATTTGCTATCTTGATATACATGTTTTCATTATCTAATACATCTTCAACATGTATATCATGTGTGGGCTGAATTTCATGCTCATTTTCATCCATATTTTGATGCAAGTATTCAGCCATATGTGGCTCGAAATTTCCATAGTTCTAACAATTTTTTGCTAAAAAATTTTAGCCATGCTTGGCTAGAAATTCTCTGCATTTTCAGCTCTATTTTACTAGAAGTTTTCAGCCTTTGAGCCTCAATTGGCTGGTCTTCTACATGACCATAATCAAATGCACCATTTTGGAAAAAAGGCATGAGTGTATCGAACACATGTTGTGAGCTAACTGTTGGCTGTTTTTTGCATTCAAGTAGAGGGAAAACTGAATTTTTAGCAAATACCATATCTCAATTCACAATAATTTTGTTCATCAATGGATGATAAAAATGATATCCCTTACTTTAAGCACTATAACCAACAAATATACATCTCTTCACCTTATCATCAAGTTTGTGACGTTGTTGTGATGGCACAAGAGCATATGCCAAACAACCAAACACGCGCATATGAATAAGCATAGTCTTATGTCCATTCCAAGATTAATAAGGAGTGATGACTCTCAATGCTTTTTTAGGGCATTGATTCAACACATAATTTGCACACATGATCACTTCCATCCAAAACTTATCAGGAAAGTGCTTTCCTTTAACCATACATTGTGCCATTTCAATGAGTGTTCTATTTTTACGCTCGACAACACCATTTTTTTGAGGTGTATATGGCATCATAAATTGGTGTGAAATACCTCTTTCATGAAGAAAAGCATTAAACTTGTGTGACATGTATTCACCACCACGATCTATGCATAGAGTCAAAAGCTTGTGTGAAGAAAAGTTTTCAACCATAGCTAAAAATGCCTTGAAGCAAGAAAATACCTCATTCTTTGCTTTCATAGGATACACCCATGTATAGCAAGTAGCATCATCAATGAAGGCAACAAAACATACATGCTTCCCAAAATATGGATTCTTGATGAGACCACATACATCACTATGAACAAGTTGCAATTTTCTTGTAGTGTGTGTGTATGACTATCTTTTGGAAAAGAAGCATGATGCATTTTTCCAAGAATGCAACATTCATATGCATGCTTTTCAATGGACTCAAGTGTTGAAAAACCAATAACCATGTCCTTCTTGCAAGTAAAGCAAACAATTAAAGTTCAACTGACCAAAACAAGCATGCCAAAGCTCCATTTCAGCCAAGGAAGAAGTATAAGCAACCAAGGCATTTGAGGCAGCCCTCTTGTATGTATCCATGCAATACAAACCATTACATAATGTATCGGACATCACAATAATATCACCATTGTTGAAATCATGAACCATACAATATCATCAACAAAGTGTACATGAAGTCTAGATTTGGCAATCAACCAAATTGAAATTAAGTTCTTCTTGATACTAGGCACATACAATGCATTTGTCAAGAGAATCACACCTCCATTTGTAGCCTTAAGCCCTATGAGAGCCCAATTTCTCATACTCCAATGATAGGATAACATGTGCTCCTTTGGGTGCATCTTTTAAAGATGCAAAAGACCTTTTGCATGAAGTTATGTGCTTTAAAGAACCACTATCAAAGAACCAATCCAAATCACTATCACTCACAACCATACATCTAGAATGCAAAGCTGCATCATAATGACATGTAACAACACATGCTCAAAAATCTTGAGACATGTTAGCTTCATCATTCTTTGCATTTACTGAATTTTCAGCAATAGTCATGTCGGATTCCTTCTTCTTTTGATTGTCCTTAGCAAGCTTTCTATAGTCATTGTGTACCTAAGGATAAACCCAGGGACTTGTGGGGAAAGAGACTATACCTCGATCCCCCTCAAGTGCATATAGTGGGGATTTACGCTTTATTTATCAATCCGAGGAGTATCAAAACCTAGCCGAGTGTATGAAGACATGCATTCAAATGATGATCAATGCAAATGAGCTTCCCAAAGAGTGCAAACAAGGCTAATACTATTCCAAACAAGCTTCAACAGTTAGTTATGGTGTTGCGATACTTGGAGCAGCATCCAATAGTAAATTGAGCTTTTCTTTCAGCTCCAAACTCCGAATATAGGAAACAACATATGCATTTCGAAGCTCTCGTGAAGAAGCATCCAATCGTTGTATTTTCACTCAATTTTGACACTTTTGCTTCAAGTTATGAGCAAAATACTGAGTCGTAGGAATGACCTTCCTACACTTCAGCACTTCCTACACTTCACACACACCTTAACAATAGTAAATAAACACTTTCATGGCTAGACAACACTTCCTAACACTCTTTTCAAGAAATACACATGCATACAAGCTCACAAAGAAGATGATACAAAGAGGAGAAGACACAAATTCGAAATTTTGTGCTCTTGATTCTCACAACGGCAAAAAGTCTTTACAAAGAGTCACAATTTGACTTATATACATGTGCCCTAAAAATGGTCCTTTCACACAAGAGATCGGTACTTTATTCACTAAAAGGTTAATTTCCTACTAATTTGCATGGGTAAGCTACTAATCTCCATGGGTATGCATCTAGAGAACTCCTCTAGTGCATTTACATCGGAAAATATGTTACAAAATGAATATGATACAAAAAATAAAATGTTTGAATCGGAAAAATTTTGGGGCCCAACTTTTTCTCTGCCTTTTGCTGTTCTTAGCTCTGCAACACTCTCCCCCTCTTTGTCTCTGCCAATGGGGTATTGCTAAGATGTGTTGAGGAGGACAAACAAACAAAGCTAATTGAACAAGCACATGTGAACAAATGGAGAACACACCAAGGGACTCATGGAACCATTAGGGAATTAAAACGATTAGGAGTATACTTGCCTGACATGCCTAAGGATGTCCATGACTACGTAAGTAATTGTGCAGAATGCCAGGAGACAATCCCAGAGGATCATACATCTATACCTTTCTCAACGATAGCATCCAATTGGAGTAAAACATTGGTGAAATTCCTCAAGACAAGAGAACATGAAGAAGGAGTTAGCTTGGCTAGAAAACAATCCCTAGAGGAGATGAGTAAGGATTATGTTCTCAAAGGAAGAAACTTGTTTAGAAGAGGAAAAGACAACCAATTACGATTATGTGTTCATGAAGGAGAGTATTTACCCATATTAGAGATGGCATATGTCGGTGCAGCAAGAGGTCATTTTTCAGCCGAAAGAACCGCAAAAATGATCCTCTTAGCGGGCTTGTGGTGGCCAACTTTACATATGGATGCTCAAACATATGTACGGAGTTGCGAAACATGCCAAAGGGCTAAATACCCAATTCGGAGAGATGACATGCCATTGAGACCTATGGTTTGTGCGAGAGCATTCTCTAAATGGGGTATTGACTTCATAGGACCCATTAACCCACCGACCAAAGGATCACATGCTGAGTACATCATAGTAGCCACTGATTACTTGACAAAATGGGTAGAGGCAAAAGCTACTAGAAAGAAAGATGCTCAAACCACTGCTAAGTTCCTTTTTGAGCATATATTCACTCGTTTCGGATTACCAATTGAGATTGTAAGTGATCGAGGAACACACTTCCTCAATGAAGTAATAGAATCCCTAATGAATGAATTTTTAGTGATCCACAAAAAATCAGCCCCATACCATCCCCAAGCCAATGGTCAAGTGGAAAGTTCCAATAACGTATTATGCACGGTATTGGCAAAGATTGTCAATAATGGGAGGTCTGATTGGGACAAACAATTGCACCATGCAATTTGGGCCTTCCGAGGAGCATAGAAGACTGCTATTGGAACTAACCCATTCAATTTAGTGTACGGGCAGAATGCAATTTTGCCAATTGATTTTTTAATCCCAACTTTGAGAGTAGCCCAACAGTATGAATGGATAGGACATGAATTATCCCAACAACTAGACCAAATCAAGAAGTTGCATGAAACTAGGTTATAAGCGGTAGCAAGAATATATGCAGCCAAGAGAAGACAAAAGGCATATTATGATGCACATATAAAAGACAAAGGACTTAAAGAAGGAGACTTAGTCCGGGTTTACACCTTAAAGCAACATGCCAAGAGTTACAAAAATGCGGATATGGACCTATGATCATCCATAAGATCTCTACTAGTGGAGCAGTTAATCTAGCCACTTTAGATGGAGACATTCTTCCTAACTACATAAGTGGATGCAGAGTGAAACGGTTCATGGAGCCATTGACGGATCAAATGTTAGCACGTCTAGTAGGTGCTCAAAATAGGAAGAAAGAGGAAGAACGGATTAGAGAGGAGGCTCGACAAGAAGCCCTAGAACGCATTAAGAAAAGGAAAGAATGGATTAGGCAAAGAGATGAACGATATCTCCAAGGAGAAGAGCCTGTCCCTATGGCTAATTACCAAGTCCATAAACCTAACACGACGAATTCCTACATGTCACAACCTTATTTAAACCTAGGGATTGGCAAGACAGAGTACAAATTAATAAATGCATTGATACACTCAAGAGCAGGACTTAGTTGCATACGTAATATGGTCATAAACGATCTTCAAATGATTATGAGTCCCACAAAAGCCCAAATGATAGGAATTGGAGGTCAAATCATAGAATGCATGGGAGTAACTAACGTATCACTCACCTAGGAAATTCTTCCATGGAACAACGAGTCTTAGTGTGCAGAGATGAAGATTTAATAGAAGATTTGATCCTAGGACAGGATTGGATCATTGAGAATGAAGTCAGCATCAACCTAGCTCAAGGCTATATTTCAGCCAAGATAGGGCACAAGGAAATTTTTAGTCTATTAGGAGAGAAGCATTTACTACAACCAAAAACCATCGAAAGTGTGGAAGAACGCAAAGAAGAGCTAGTGGAACATGATTCCAACCCCAATACCTCAGAAACCAGTCTAGAAGAAGCAGAAAGCTCAAACCCTAATGTGTCCAAGGAAGAGGTGACATCACCCTATTGAGTTGATGAACGGTCAGACAATAAGGAAACCAACTCTCATGAAGTCTCTCATACGACAGAAGGATTACCATTATGGAAGACAACATTTAGATACTCGCATCAAGGGGAGAACAAATTCAAATGGGTACGCAAAGATCAAGTGCAGAAATCGGAGATGTCATCACCAACTCATAAGGAGAAAAAGGGGAATAACAAGTCAGCATCACAGAAATCTGAAACAAAAATACTCTTGCAAGTATGGCTCCCTAAACCTTTGATTGAAGCTCAGAAAGCACGACAGAAGATATTGATTCCCAAGAAGGTTAAACAAGCAGCCAAGCAAGAGATACGCAATCAGGAGGATACATTACATCAAAAAATTTGAATGACAAAGCAAAAGTAGACTCGTCATAGACACATGAAGAGAAACACCTTTAGTACTAGGACACTAGAGGAAACCAAGAGAACACATGAAGCCCGATGAATCACAGAAAGACAACGAGCTATCAAAGCGACAACGAAAGGGATTTGGAAACCCAAGCAACTGCAAGGAGTGGACCATCGGAACAACAGAGATTCCAATTGCACTCATGAAGTATCAGATGCACCTAAAGTATGCATAATAGAGCCACATTAGAACACCAAGCATTCGGCACATGATGTACATGATAAAGTTAGTGGTGCACAATCTCCAATGGGGATTAGGTCATAGTTTCAACTCTCTTAGGAATGGACATACTATGTAAATAAATAAATGCTTCGGCTATACTAATGCTTGTTTTCTTCTAGGCAAAGAAATGAAAAGATGTGGTAAGAGACCTCACTTATAGAACCAAGGGAAACGGAATAAGGAAACGACAACATATCACTGCCATGCACTGCATAATTGATATGATTTCCATTGAAGCTAATGCACTTTTCCTTACAAGTGTAGATGGCATCTGAAGATTCGGAAGCAACGATTCAAGAGGAAGTATTGGAATTTCCTCTCCAGAGTATCACTAAAGCAAAGGGACATTGGTTTTGAGAAGAACAACCGGCTGGGGAGTATCTCTTCCTAGCAACTATCAAAATCATGGATACAGATCATCAATTTCCAATCATGTCCCAAGATTTCAGAGTACTACATGAACTCCCGTCTACGATAGACATCATGAAGAAAGCGGGCATACACAAATATTTTGAACTGCCGATCTATAAGCCCGACTTCCAAAGATGCACTCAAGTCATGAATACATTACAGCCAGCATTGCATGATCCATTGGTGCCTGAGGCTACAGTGATGGATAAAGTAGGTGAATGGGTAGTCATCCAATTTACACATGAATTGATTAAGGAAGCTTTTGGATGGGAAAAAGATGGCCACACAGTATTAAAAGAAGAGAGACGCGGGGCAAAGACAAGAACCTTCATGGACAGCAATAGAATTGATATAGAAGAGGAAGTCAGATTAATCCATCAACCTTTTTGCTTCCCAAATATGCATCGATACACGGATCCGCAAAAGATAATTGTTCAATTACTCTCCCATGCCATCAAGCAAATTGGCAATCAAATTAATCTGACTCCTTACATACAGGAAAGACTATTCAAAGTAAAGAAGCAATGGAATAATAAGAAGTTCTTGAATGGAAGCATCGCTCTGACAATATTGATTTACCATGCTTTAGGCATTAGAGAGCACCTGCAGGAAATGCCACCTTCGACTGCCATCGCTAAGTATGCCAAAGTCGCCACAGTTACCAAAAAGAAAAGAGTAGTCAAGATTGTGGAAGAGGTAGAAACTAGCTCTCAACCCAGAATGAGAGGCACAAAGAGATTGAGGTGGGTAAAGCAAGTGGAAGAGGAAGTTCCAGCCATGAAAAGAATGCACGTACTTCCAAAGACAAGAATTGCAGAGCAAAGGCCGATTACAGAGGAAGAGTTAACTCAAGCCCTTGAGGATACACATCAATATATAGAAGGGCAAGTCAATTTATGAGTACAAGTGCACCATTATCAGCAGGCCCAACAAGAGATCGAGACCAAAAAGAAGCTCACAAAAGTACACTGCTACAGGGAATTAGGGTTGGAGAAATCAAGCTCATCTTCAGATGCACAAGAAGAACCCGACACCTCATTGTTGAATGTAGATATTCAAAGTGAATCAAAGGATGATGGACAATGGGTGGAATTGAATGCAGTAAACTACAATGAAGAAGAAGAAGGCATAAAAGTGGATAACAACACTACCCACCTAGAGCAGAACACCGCAAGCAAGGAAGCCAACCAAGAAGGAACACATGTGATAAAAATCAATGAGACGTCCACAATTCATATCAAGGAGACAACACCTATAAGAGAGGCATCAATCAAGATACCAAAGAAAGAGCCTCAAGAAGCGGCAATCGAAGAAACAAAACCCTTCACACCAATAAGGGTTGTGGCAGAACCCTCCCCGATGGATGTCACATTTCAAGGGAGTGCCACAAAAGTTATCGATTTGGATGAAGAAGGAAAAGAACAAAACATACAATTACAAATTAGACAACCCCACAACGAAACCATCCATGTCGAGCAAGGAAAAGATGTGCAAACCGGAGAAGCTCCAAGCATACCAAGAACATGGTTGAATGTGGATATCCCTTAGCTCAAGCCTGTAGTGCAAGATATGATTAGAACTGCCATGGACACACAACAATTATTGCTTGAGGCTGATGAAGACTATGATCAAGCAATGCAGGACAAGCATAAATTGCAAGAAATCGGTAAGAATCTTTCTACTGAGTTAACAACAGCAAAGGAGCAAATCTTACAGAAAGAAAATGAAGTTCTCAAGGTCAAAAGTCAGCACAAAACGCTAGAGACAGAAAATGAAAGATTGAAAGAACAACTCCAAGAATTAACGAAGAAATATGAAGCTAGAGAGGCTGAGAAGGCACGAATGCACACCCGAAGTAAAATACTAGAATCACAAATAAAGGTATACATGGAAGAGGCCAAAAACTTAAGGAACCAAAATAAGGAGCTCATGACAGCTCTTCTAAGTGATCAACCCATAGAAGTTCAGGAAAGACCAGAAAAGGATATCAACAAATTGGAAGCCAAGATAGCTAATTATAAACATCAGATCAAGCAGGAGTAGACCACCATTGCCGAATGGGAAAAGAGGTACATGGATGATACCGTAGCTCTAAGGACTAAATGGAAGAAGGTGAAAAACCGCTATCTCATGCAATGTAAGGAAGACACATATCATCTGGATATTGTGGCTAAAGAACTTCTCAAACACAAGGACACTATTGCTAAAGCTAATAAAGAAATCAAGCAAAAAGATGAATTGATTAAACAACTACAAGAGCAGCTAGAGCAAAAGGCACTTGAGGGGACACCAGTAGTTTCAAAATCCGCAGAGGCTACTGAGGAGATTGAGGTATGTCCTCTCTCTCCCCCCTTATATCATTCGCCACTAAGGGAGGAACAGGAGGTCCAAATTGAGCATAATACTCGAGAAATTGGAGAACTGAGCCGATCGGAAAGGGCACTACCGATGTCCCAGCTTACTGCTGAATTTGAAGATCAGATAGTCAAGGTAATGCAGGAAGCCCAAATCGAAAGCAAAAACTTGGATCAAATTTTGAAGCCCTTCAATGTACCATATGGAATACTTAAAGAACAAACACGACAATATATAAAGACTACATCAAATAAGGATCTGGACAACAACCTCCAGTTCAGCCAAGATACATTCAAGTATACTCAAGAAGAATTCAAAAAAGGTGATCCCATATGGAGGCACAAAGTTTTGGAAAAGAATCCCACACTGCGGGTACAATGGGAAGCATCACCATACGTGCTTCAAGTCAATCTCGCATTTTGTCCAGTACGCCGCAGATGCTCCTGGTCATAGTTTTGGGAAGGACAGCGCCAAGGAAGCATCAATAATCAATGGTTGAATTACCCATTGTTACCTAGTCTGCCACACAACTACCTACTAATGGAAGCATATATGGTAAAAACAATGGAATTTTGGATTGCAAGATATACGATTGTCCTAAACTTAGCAGTTAAAATGACCAATAAGATTTTCAGCATGCTATTAATTGTAATTAAAGTCTTCCAGCATGCAAAATACACTTTTTTGAATTTCATCGGCATTACCCAAGGCTCTGAAGCGCTCGTTTTTTATCTCTCTACTATTATGAGCCGCTTAACCCTGATGGCGTATTATTCAAGACTTATGTTTTTGCCGTCAACATACATGCAGACTTTTGAAGAGCATTTTTCACCTGCTTCTTCGAAATAGATTCGGAAATTTTTGTCAAGATGACTTCAAACCTAAATGCATGTCTGGTGGCTTATGAAACCAGCTTTTTTGTGGATCACCGACAAGCACCAGAGGATGGAGTGAAGTCAAGACAGTGGAAAGAATTTATGCTATGTCATGCTAATCTCTTGAATCAAAGAGAGCAGGCAGCCATACAAACCTATTCACGTCGCCACAAAAAGCCTGTTGGGGACGACAGAGTTCAGGAGGAGGGACATGTGGAAGGGGAATCAAGCAAGAAGAAAAGAAGAAAAAGATCAAAGTAAAAAACTGCTCAATAAAGAATGAAGATCATAAAATGAAAGAACCACCCTCTGCCCAAAGCCCCGTAGGGGCACGCATCAGGCAACAACGCGAAACAACCAGGTCCTGAGGAATGGAATTAAAGAACAATCAGAACCAGGACATTTCATGGGAAGGATGGACCAGAGATAGGAACTATCCATGAAGAAGTGCAAGACAATATTTGGTAGGTAATAATCCTTCCGCTGATAGCGTGCATTGTCAACAAATAAACAGGCTCAGAGCAATACAACAAGGTCAGATGTGTGAAGACAAAGACATATCAGAAGACCAAAAGTTAGAAAGGGAAGAGGTTGAAAAATTGAAGAGGGTGACTAAGAAGAGCACATTCCTAGTCATTGGGGGCGTGCGTGGCAGCCCGACTGAATGCAGCAACCCAAATTTGTGATGTACGGGATATCAAGGGGCAAACAGAAGCAAATGACATACAACAGATAAAATAACAAATTCTCTGACAGTCCTTGTTGCCACTTTGACCGCTGAGTGCATGTATTCAGAACTCTTAAACAAGCTGAAGACAAGAAGTAAAGCCTGTCAAGGGACGACCGAGACAAAGAGGGGGAGAGTATTGCAGAACAAAGAAGCACAAAAGAAGAGCCCCAAAATTTTCAAATTAATGGGCACATTTTTCTTCTTCAAAGTCTTAGGAAATTCCCTCAAGCCATGTAAATGCACCAGAGGAGTCCTCTAGTTGCATAATCCCAACTTTTTGTAAAATATCCCTTGTAAATTAGTAGGAATTTCACTTTTTAGTAATAAAGTGCCGGTCTCTTGTGTGAAAGGACCAAACTTAGGGCACATGTATATAAGTCACTTTGTGACTCTTTGTAGACACTTTTTGCCATTGTGAAGAAGGAGAGCTCTTGAATTTCGAATTTACCTCTTTCCTGCAGATTTCCATCTTCTCATTGATCTTCTATGTGTGAGTGATGTTTGGAATGTGTGTGTAGGACTGTTGTCTACCCCTCGCCACTGTTTTTGAACTACTGTAGTGTGTGTTTGAGCTTGTAGGAGTGGTGTGAGTGTAGGTGCTTCTTGCCATTCACAATTTTGGTCATAACTAGAAGCACAGTTGTCAAAATCGAGTGAAACTACTTCCACTAGATGCGTCTTGTCGAGAGCTTCGAAACGAGTACCTATTGATTATATTCCGAGTTTAGAGCTGGGAGAAATCATTGAGTTACTGGAAACTACTGTAAGAGGTATCGTGGCAGAGACTTTTAGTATTTCAGTGAGTTTGAGAGGTGGGTTAGTCTTTTCTCATGCATGTCAGCTGAACCACTTCATTTTCCATCATGTATGCACATGTCTTGATATGCTTGGTTAGGTCGTTTGATCAGATTGACAAGTAAGCATGTGTCAATCTCCCACTATATGCACTTGTGTTGCAAATGAGGTTTAGTCTCTTTGACACAAGTCCTTAAGTCTTCTTGGCTTAGGTACACAGCTTGCTTAAAACTATGGATCAATGAGGAAGAGTTTTTTTTAATCCCAGACTTTGTGAATTCTTCAATTAATTCTTGATAGACTTGTTCCATGTTTTGAAAATTATTAGGGTCTAATGGCTGGAACCAAGCTAAAGCTGTGTCTATCAAAGTTAGACCAAAGGATTCATATTGGATCAAGAAATCTTCCACTTGTTCAGCTCTGATTATCTGCTTGAATTCAGCTATATGATTGTAAGGCTTGCTAGAGCCATCATAATGGTTTCTCATGCATTTGGCAACTTGAATGGGTCGTAATCTTCTTCCTGCTTGGTCTAGGCATCAAAGGAAAAACTGGTCTTCCTATAGGTATACCAAGTCCTCTTACTATAGGTGGTCTATTTGGGATAGGGATTCTATTCCTTGGTTCAATAGGTGGTTGAGGCCGATAGTTAGGGTTATTGGCAGACATAGCAAACTACACATGTGGTCTGACTAGAATATGTGTTTATTGTGTTTGTCCAGACTGTTGATATGAATTATCTTGAAAAGTTCTGTGGGGGTGTTGTGAAGTAGTTGCTTGATCTCTAGAAGGGAACACTGGAATGTTTTGATATTTCAACCCCACTCTTTCTAACTCTGTTAGAGGCCAGTACCTCCTTTGGTTTTTGTCCAAATATGTGATAATGGTGGGGAGTTCTGGGTCTTGTAAGTCATATATAGTAACTGGGTTAGTGGCTACTTCCCATAATGAAGAGTGGGCTTTGAGGAGATGCTCCATTCCATTGATCAAATACACATCCATTAGGGTATCATCTTGGGGAACTAGGTCTCCTCTCCAAACCCTAACAATAGTGGATCTCGGGGTGGTCACTTGCTCTTCATGTCCCTCTTCATTAAGGTTATGAGCATTACCTTCTTCCCCTTGTTCGTTGATGCTTTCAGGGTGTTCCATAACAACATATTGGATATCTCTTTTGTCCATATAAAACCCTCCTACATACTTAACTGCTAGCCTAGGTACTATGTAAGCATCTATAGGTTTCTTTAGTCTGGCCACATATCAGTTTAGACCATCTATGTAGATGGGTATCCCATGTTTCTTGATGTTCACATACTATAAAGATGTCCGATATTCACCCTCAATAATTGACATCATGCCAATTACTGGCACATAATTCTGCATATCCTCTGAAGCCATAGGAATTTCTTCTTCAGACTCACTCGAGGTTTCAGATTAATGTGAATGACTACTTGGTCCGGCTACACTTCCTACAGAAGAAATAACACTTCTTTGGCCTCCTAGGGTTCTCCCAGACCTTAGGTTCATTCAATTGACAACTTCTAGTCTCACTTGGTTAACCTCCAGTTCCTAGAGTTCTTTACTGAGGGTCTGAATTCTAGGGAATATTTGGTTGAAATAAGACTGACCAAGAAGTCACCACACACGATACTTGAACCCAACAAAAACCACGATACTCGATATTTGATAGGCTAGGCCTTACCACGATACTCGATATTTGACAAGACGATACACGATATTAGGCACCTGAGAAGGTCACAATACACGATACTTAAGGGTCATGATACACGATATTCAACCAACTGGATAGATCACGATACACGATACCTGAGGAATACGATATACGATACTTACCCAATATCGCGAGCCAATCACGATACTTGATACTCGATAGTCCACCAAGAGAATCTCCACGATACTCGATACTAGACGGATATCGTTTCTGAGTCCCACGATACTCGATACTTCACAAGTATTGCGAAAAATTTCCAATGATACTTGATATCCACCAAGTATCGCGAAAGCTTCTTTAACGATACACGATATGGCACAGGTATCGCGATCGGAATTCCACGATAGACGATACTCGATAGGTATCGCTATCAGATTTTTGTGATACATGATACACGATATCTGCTTAGTATCACAAGTGTTTCTCAGCGATACATGATATTCAACCACTTCAAGTATCACGATACTTGACCACAAGAGTTCACTATACCCAGGTATCACGATATCTCAACCGCGGGAGAACACGATACTTGAAGCTTTTTCAAATTTTTAGCTAGTGTATTTGGATTTTAAGTGCATACAATTGTTCCTAGAGTGCATCTACCCTCTCCCCTCAGTCTGTATCACAAAACAAACTCTCTGTACCCCTGTTTAATCTTCCACGATACTTGGCGCAGGTCGTTCTACTGAAATACTTGATTTAGTTGGCAAAGATGAGTGGAATATTAAGGTGCTCACCTTGGAAGCTATCTTTCAACTCTTCAAACACTCTTACTCGCCCTGCGTAGCTCAATTATCTCGGTTCTCAGGTCACGATACTCGACTGCTAGTACACATGATACTTGCTTTGGAAACAAGTGATTTGAAAAAGACAATTTTTGGCTTTTATACTTTTGAAAGTTCTTTCTAACTAAACAAAAGGACCAACAAGACAAAGGTTGAAAGCTATTCTAACTTCCTAACTACTCCCTTCTTCCCCCTACTCTACTCTCTCCACTCACTTCCCTAGACTATCAACTCACTACACACACTCCCAGAGAGAGAAGTAGTAAGTGCGGATGAGTGTGACTTACCAAAGAAGAGAAATTCACCAACTTCTCTACTCACTTCAATGCTAAAAGCTACTTACCATCACACGAATGCCTCGGTTTGATTCGCCTTCCCCGGCAACGGTGCCAAAAATCTGTGTACCTGAGGACAAAGCTAGGGACTTGTGGAGAAAGAGACTATACCTCGATCCCCCTCAAGTGCATATAGTGGGGATTCACGCTTTATTTATCAATCCGAGGAGTATCAAAACCTAGCCGAGTGTATGAAGACATGCATTCAAATGATGATCAATGCAAATGAGCTTCCCAAAGAGTGCAAACAAGGCTAAGACTATTCCAAACAAGCTTCAATAGTCAGTTATGGTGTTGTGATACTTGGAGCAGCAGCCAACAGTAAATTGACCTTTCTCTCAGCTCCAAACTCCAAATATAGAAAATAGCATATGCGTTTCGAAGCTCTCGCAAAGATGCATCCAATGGTCATATTTTCACTCAATTTTGACACTTTTGTTTCAAGTTATGAGCAAAATACTGAGTCACAAGAATGACCTTCCTACACTTTAGCACTTCCTACACTTCACACACACCTTAACAACAGTAAATAAACACTTTCATGGCTAGACAACACTTCCTAACACTCTTTTCAAGCAATAAATATGCATACAAGCTCACAAAGAAGATGATACAGAGAGGAGAAGACACAAATTCGAAATTCTGTGCTCTTGATTCTCACAATGGCAAAAAGTCTTTACACACAATTTGACTTATATACATGTGCCCTAAAAATGGTCCTTTCACACAAGAGACCGGCACTTTATTCACTAAAAGGCTAATTTCCTACTAATTTACATGGGTAAGCTACTAATCTCCATGGGTATGCATCTAGAGGACTCCTCTAGTGCATTTACATCGGAAAATATAATACAAAATGATTATGATACGAAAAATAAAATGTCCGAATTGGAAAAATTTTGGGGCCCACTTTTGCTCTACTTTTTGCTCTTTTTAGCTCTGCAACAGTCATCAATATTATGACCAGCCTTTTGGCAATATTTACATCTCTTCTTCTTTTGTAAATCAACATCATTCAAGGAATGAGTGGAAGAGGAAGGTTCAGGCTTTGGTTTTGATGAGTCGAAAGCTGAACCATACTTGCTTTTCCCTTCTGTGAGATAGCAAGTGCTTGTGTTCCCTCAATCAAACCACTCCTATTCACTCTAGATTGCTCTTCTTGCAAAAGAAGAGACACAACCTCATCAAATGCATACATATTGAGATTCCCTTTTGTCACCAAATGGAGTGTAGTGGAAAAGCTTTGAAAAGATTCTGGCAATCCTTTCAACAATTTAGAGATGAGTGATGCATCTGGAATAATCTCATCTATGTTTGCCAAATGCTCTTTCAAGTCCTTGATGTGTGTCACATACACATCCAAAGATTCATTTTTAGCCATACATACATCCTCAAGTTGCTTCCTCAAGTATGCAACACGTGCTTCATTACCCACGACATACAAAGAAGCAAGAGTGTCCGATGCTTGTCTTGATGTATAACATGACTGAATGTGTGGAACTATATGATGCTTCACAGAAAGCACAATCAATGCATGAGCTTGAGCATCCTTTCCATCCCATCTAAGCTTCTCTTGTGTAGGCGGAGAAGGAGTAACCACTATACTTGAAGAAGAAGCTCCATCTCTGACAGCAAATTGTGAAGTAGAAGAACCTACAAGTCTTTGATCCACATCTGCCACTATGTTCCAAAGTTGTTTTGCAACAAGAACATGCTTCATCATGTAAGACCACATTCAATAGTTGGTCCCATCAACCTTATCTTTAGCTTGAAGTATGCCAAACAAGTCATTGTTGCCTGCCATTTCACTAAAGAACAAGAATGTGAAAAAATATTTACTTTGACGAAAGCTGAAATAAATGCTAAAATTTCAGCTCGCAAATCGTCACTCTGATGGCGATTGTGTCTGGCACAACCACTAGGTTTTGAAGGTGAAGAGAAAGCAGGATATGTATGGAAGCTTAGAAAAGCACTCTATGGTCTCAAGCAAGCTCCTAGAGCTTGGAACCATAGACTTTTTACCTATTTGCAGGATCAAGGCTTTGTAGCAAGAAAGGTAGACCCTTCTTTATTTGTGATTAAGAATAAATCAAAGATCATCTACTTGAGTGTCTATGTAGATGATATCATTATTACAGGTAATGATTCTAATGGTATCAAGTAGTTCAAGGCTCAATTGATGAAGGAATTCAAAATCAGTGATCTAGGGTTGTTAACCTATTTCCTTGGCTTAGAACTTGTGTATATAGATCCAGGTATATTCATCACACAAAGGAAGTATATACATGATATGTTGGTAAATTTTAAGATGGAGAACACTAAATTTGTAGGTATTCCTATGGAGATCAATCATAAGTTAAGTTCACATGAGGGTGAACCACTTGAAGATATTACAGGTTACCAACAACTTGTGGGTAGTCTTGATTATGCTACTTTGACAAGAGTAGATATTGCATATGCTGTGAGTACATTGAGTCAATTCATGCATGTTCCAAGGAAGCCACACATGGAAGCTGCAAAGAGGGTGCTTAAGTACCTAAAGGGTACAATGAATGAGCAGAATATAGAGGTTTGGCTAATGCAACTCAGGAAGCTATGTGGCTTAAGCAATTGTATGCACATTTGGAGATACACTCCTACACTCCAATCATCTTTGGAGATAATACCAGTTCACTTCATTTGGCTTCTAATCTTATGTACCATGCCAGGACTAAGCACATTGAAGTGCACTATCATTATGTTAGAGAGAAATTGCTTGGCAAGGATATCCAATTATCCTATGTATCAACGCATTTGCAATGTGTAGATTTTACTTACCAAAGCATTGGATGTAACAAAGATGAACATGTTCAAATTGATGATTGGACTACAAGAGATCAATGAGAAATGAAGATCAAGCATGTTAGGCTTGAGGGGGAGCTGTTGGTGCATTTAAGCCTAAGCCTACACACTTGATCATTTCACATAAGCTTGATGTATTAGCATATCATTTTGGAAGCTTCATATGCACAACCTCTTGTAACTCTGAGTTTAATTAGCCATTTTACAAGGTCAATAAACCCACAAGGAGTTAGGAAACATCTATCTTGTATTATTTGGTAGTTGAAGTCGAGAGAGAATCAATCCTATACTTTAGGATTACTTTTAGGTGGAGATTTGAATTTGAATTCAAATCCTTGGCTCCAACAAAAGCTATAAAACATGAGAAGGAAAGCCCACATGTATCTCGAGGTTCAGAGATCATTTTCCATGTACCTTCATTGAGAAGAGCTAATCTCATAGCTCTGTCATCCTACACTCATTGAGCAATGCCCTATTTCCAATGACTTTGTAATTTTACATGATTTAGTCAGTACATGTTCATTACTTCCTACTCTCATATCTCTGTTACACTCTATCAGAAGAGTGATTTCATTTGAGCTGGTTCGCACCTTGTAGTACATCATTTTGCATGATTTAAAGCGTCAAATCTTCAGCATACTGTCTACTTTGATCCTACAAAGTTTCATTGATATTGGTTTTCACAATCATTGGATATCATTTGATTAATGGTCACTGGTCTGTGATTGTCAAGGCCCATAAAAGTTAGGGTATATGTTCAACTTTCTAAACATAATTCTCTGCATATAGTTTATCATTTTGGATGATTCCACTCATTAATGGTGGCTTGTTAAGTTAATTGAAGATCCCCAAAAGGAATTTTACTAAGAGAATTGTATAAAACACTGAGCAGGTGTCTCAACCAAAATAACAAGTCTTGTGCATTCAATCATATGCCTACCTATCTGTTTTGATTCTATCAATTGTGGCATCATCTTCAAAGCAACATATATGATCATTTATGCTTATTAGCTAGCTAAGGAGGCCTTCAACACTCTCCAGCCATCACTTATAGCAGGTGTGAAGTAGGTTTTAGCTACAACAACTCATCTCTTGTGATTATCCACCATCTCCTCCAACAGTAAGACTGTGTGGTGAAGTGGTGGATGTGAGAGGTGGCAAAGTGGGAGGCAAAATATCCATGTCGTTTGGCACCTCGATGTCGACTCATCACATCCTGGGGTTGAATAAGGTCCCAAGGGTTCGGTTGTTGGCATGACTGTGGGTGTGTGAGTGGGTGTGAACATAGGATTTACAAACATGTATGAATATATTACATGTTGAGTTTTATGGATTAATTGATGTAAAGGGGAAGGCAGAGGTGATGTAGTAAGATTTGAACGGGATACAGGTGACAAAGTCATCAGTGGTGGAAATGGAAAAAGGGGTTGTGTAGGAAGAGGAAAGGAAGAAACGGAAGGGGTGAGGAAAGGATTAAGTGGAATGGGGGAAACTATGGTCGATGTAGTAGGTGTAAAGGTTTTAGTGGGAGTTGGGATGCTGAATGTACTATAGCTTTAGCTACCACACTCGCTAAGGATTGGGTTAATGGAGGTGAGCTGAGGTGTACTAGGGAAGTTGGATGTACAGGAGAAGGGAGGGTTTCAATGGATATGGAGGTGAATTCTGTAGCAATTGTGGGTATGGATGTTGAGGGTTGTGGAGGGGATTCAATAACAATAGTTTCTCCTGCTAGCGGTGACTCAACGACTATTCATGTTTCTTCTGGTTGTAGGGAGGACTAGGTGTTTGTTGAGACATGGATGTATTGGCCGGGCCTTGACATCAAATGGATGCATTGAGGGTCAAACTGAGGTAGTGGTTTTCTCTTTAGAAGGTGAAGTGCTTCTATAATACCTATTGATTTGACTAATTCATTGAAACCTTCTACAAAGGAGGCTTCGAATCCTCCACTAGCTAGTTCTTGTTGTAGAATTTCTTGACTTTGGTCTTCTGAGATCCATTGACTTGCCCATATGGCTTACATATTGCGATACAACTTCCAAATCGCGAGTGTGTAGGTGACCACCTCAAATGTGTCTTCTTCATGTGTGCTAATATCTACCAGAGCTTCAGCCAACTGCTCTTACTGTTCATGTTGGTCATCATCTTGAGAATCTTGACTGTTTTGGCTTGCTTCTTCATCACCTTCTTCGTCATCAGTTACTATTAGATCTTCCTTGTCTGAGCTTGAAACTACTCGTTCTTATCTCTGATTGGGTGATGAGGTGGGATAACATGGCCGTTTATATTTTTGCGAGAAGAATTGTGCTTCTAACAACTAAAATTCACTGGAAATGCATCTTGCATTTCGAAATCAAACATGGTATTGATGGGTTCTGCCTCGAGGTTAGGTATCAAAAAAGTGAATGTTTCTACACCAATGATGGTGGGTATCTCTTTGACTTCTGAGTGGGAGGCATGAGTGGTGGTTTCAGAGGTGAGCACTACACTGGTTGTGCCTTCAGTTACTATTGGATGCGATAGTCAAATACATATAGGAGGTATAGGTGTAGGAGGTTCTGTGGGAGACTATTGAGGGGATGGTTGAGGTGAGGGCAACTCAGGGACCTGTAAGCATGGAATTGCACCCCTCGTGCACTTTCCTACGCTTGCCTTGATTGATTTACATGCTTTCTTGGAGGTGCCTCTAAACCGCTTTAGCTCTTCACTGGTCATAGCACGTTTGATCAGTATGTCATAGGCTAGGCACATGTATATAATTCTTCAGATGATGCAACAACCATGGATGACTCTCTTTCATGCCCATCGTTGTTGTGCTAAATACAATTGGTCTTGAATCCAGTTAGCAAGATTGATTATTTGGGGTCCCACATTTGCTAAGTATAGCCCAAACCAAATGTGCTTCTATGGTATCATGAAATGATCCTGAGCCGAAAAAGCAAAATGTTGCATACATATATGTAGTGGTTTTGATAGCTCTTGTGTAATGGCAAAAATATCTGCCCATTTAAGAACATCAACCCTTTTCATTAGCTTGGGAATGAGCCCTTCCCTTTTTGTTGGAGTGTGCATGCCATGGATCTTGAGTGCAGCTTGGATGAGGTCAACTGAGAGATAGAACTTCTTAAAAGGGGGATTGATAACTATTGATGGCAAAATGATTGTCCCTTGCAATTCCCTCCTAAAAGGGGTTTCGAGAGTGGTCAACAAATAAAAACATTGATAAAAATTTGGTTTGGGTAGGGGAACCTCTAAAATATTATGTGAATCCAGCCCTAGCCCAAATAGTTCGTAATTCCTCTGAATTTCGAAGGGCTTCAAATTCTTGTGAGAAGAATTGGTATCTTCCCCATGTGTCACCACTAAAGCATAGCATCGTGTCATAAATGTAATTTGCATCGGCTAGAAGTCCTGCTTATCCCTGGAACCAGTTGGAATTAATGTGTAGCTTTTCGGCTCTTCCAAGAGGAGGATCCTCAATCGGCATCGGCCCCATAATATCTTGAAATTCTGGTGGTTTCATTGTAGGGTAGGCCTTCACTAACAAATTATCGAAATTTATTGTTGGCTTGCTGGTGCCCGCCTTTGAGGTTCCTTCCATTTTCATGGTGATCTGACTGTGTGTATATGATCTGCTACAAAAGAATAACACATTAGTATGGAAATTAATTATGATCCCAATAAAGTGAGAATGCAATCCCTTTACATAACCGATGTGTGACCCATGTAGGCGTGTGTTGTGAGGTGGTTTATGTCGTGATTCCTGAGAAACTAATGCAAGTCACCAGATAGCCTACATGCTTTAGATAGTGCATACATTGCTTTTGATGGGATTTTATTACAAGTGATAGTGGGTTAGTAAGGATGAATTTATAGAAGGTTTAGTTGTGGGTGAATGATTACAAGGATAAAGGTTAGTCATGAGAGGTGTTATGTCATACAAGGGATTGTGTGAATGTTTCTGGACACGTTTTGGCATCCATCTTCTAAGAGTTGGTGTGTGGGTATGTTTTCTCAGCTGAAGTACAAGGGATGAATCTGGTAGTGGTAGTATGGCTTGGGAGTTGAGCTAGAAGACAGTCTTTGGGTACCCAAATCTGTGTGGGGTTTGGTCCGTTTGTCAGGTACTTCTTGGCGATCCAAAGCTATTGGGTTCTCATTAATGGAGAAGAAGGCTGAGGGGATGGTGGATGTAGATTTTGATTCTGTTGTGGCTTCTTCCCATCATAGCCCACACTGTTAGAAACTGTTGGTACTTTCTGATCTTTTGGCACCCATACTTGCTTTGTGCTAGTTGCCTTGGCATGTTGATACTGCTTCTAGCTTGGGGTCATCTGGTATGGTCATCAGTTTGGGTTCGTAAGTCGTGATTGACTTCTCTATGGTTGAGGATGAGAGGTCTGTTCAACACTCTGCTTTGGAAAAGAAGGGAGTTCCAACACTTGCATGACCTGCCCATTAGGAAGTGAAACATTCTACACAATAGATTTAGGTAGGTTCGCAGGAAGTGTGGAGGATGGGCCTATGGGTGCAATTGTCCCCATTTATCCATTGACGTAACCTAGCTAACCACTGATGTAGTCCACCTGACCCATCTATGTTGGTGTGAATCCAAACCATCACACTTGGCTAAACATTGAAGAATATATGTGCATTCTTTTGATGGAGCATATGAACACTAGCATGTAATAATTTGATCATTACCCAATGTAAAGAAGTTCTGAAGAATATATGTGCATTCTTTTGATGGAGCATATGAACACTAGCATGTAATAATTTGATCATTACCCAATGTAAAGAAGTTTTACATGAAGAGAATCTTATAAGTCCACTCATTTCATGGAGTTAGGAGAAGCTTGTTGATACGAGTTTCCATGAAAGAATATCTCCTCATTTAGCGGAAGAACTTTTAGGTGGAACTTCATTTGAATTTTCAAAATTCAAACTTGAAGAAAGTACCTATATAAGTACTTGGAAATCTTGCGGCCAAAAACACTCCTTAAAGAATCATTCGTTGATCATTTGTAGAGGTTGAGTAGCACAATTAATTGCTCACTCACCTCAATATCATTTGGCATAATTTCTTTGCCAATGATGATGTAAAATCATGTTTCATAATACATATACATCATTAAGAATCTCTATTGGTATCTCTGCTATTGTCACTCAGAACAGTGTACTTGTCGTGCTCATATGTGAGTAATCCCTCCATCATTTTCAATAATCTATAGCTTGTTGGAACCAACTCAAAGTCTAATACAAGCTATCAAAGTGTGAAGAAGTTTTATTTAGCCAATTGAGAGAAAATTGTCTCAAAGTGGCGACTGGTCATTCTCTGCACATCTCCAAAAAAGTCGGGGGTAAGCTTCTAGTTGCTAAAGACATTGCCCTTTGTGTAGTCTATCATTTTATGTGATTCCACTTGGAATCATTAGATCTCTAAGCTAATTAGATACTATTAGATACTATTAGATCTCTAAGCTAATTGCTACTGTACTATGAGTATTGAACAAAACATCCAGCAGGTATCAAGACCGAAATAACAATGTTTTGGTTACTAGCTAGATGCAAACTTATATGTTTTGATGAAATTGGTTGAAGTATCATCTCCAAAGTACATAGGCACTTTAGTGTCATTGGGAAGCTAAGAAGGCCTAAAACACAACTCTAAAGTAAAAAAGGGTAGATACTAAGAAAGGATTAGCAATACCAACTCATTTCTTGATGCATCCATCCATCGTTCCCAACAATGGTATCAAAGCAATTGAGGTAAAATGGGAGATGGTTTCCCTTCTTTTATTGATAAATTGGATAGGAACAATTACCATTCCTTGAGGATGAAGAAATACTTACAAGGAAGGAGTCACTATGGATACATATAAGGAGATGAGGAGATGCCCATTTTTAGAAGCAAAGGACAACCTACAAGAGAAGAGGTTGAAAGACTCAACTCATGGTGTGCCAAAGATGCATTAGCAAGGTCATATCTTCTTAAATCTATCTCTGATTTCCTTCTTCCACATATTAGGAACTGTAAAACATCCCAAGAAACTTGGGATACATTGTCTTCATACTTTTCTTCCAATACAAGAGCAAGAAAGAATCAATTGTGGATTGAGTTTACCACTCAAAGGAAGCAACCTAAGCAAAGTGTTTCAGAATATGTGACCAAAGTCAAGGATGTGGCTGAACAATTGGCAAGCATAGGTGAGGAGACTGTGTTGATATATTTAGGTAGTGATGTGAGTGAACACGCTAGGACCGCTAGGGCACTTTTTTCCATCTTTCAGAGTTTTTTTTCCCCCGGCTTGTATATACACCTATTGCCCTAATGGGCTACTTATCTTTGTACATTCTCTAGCAATACATTCAATATTGTGTGTTGTGCTCCAAGCTTCTTCTCCTTCCTTGTGCTGTTCACGTGCTTCTGTAGACGTCAATCTCCAACAATTGGTATTAGAGCAGGTCGTTGCTTCATATAGGGCACCGTTGACACTCCGCCGGTTGCAGTCTCAAAATCGCATGAATTTTGGTGAGCATACTCAGCGTCTTTCAAAGATCAAAATGGCTTGGCTTTGTGGTGCCAAAGTCGCAATCTGAGCTTGTTTTGGCCTCAGAATGCACTATCGCAATGCTTGTGCAGTCTATTTTGTCTTTTTGTGCCAAAGGTATATACCGATTTCTGTTAGCCAATATAAGCATCTCGAAGTCTGCTACAGGTCTAATGGAATTCGTCTGGGCAGTTCTCTTCAACTTTTTGAGATACAATCAATTTTATGCATCAAGGTATTTTAGTCACCGGCCATGGCTGAAAGCAGTGATTTATTTTGTATGTTGGCTGTTGAGGATAAGTTGGATGGTACCAACTACCCGTTATGGGCTTATATGATGCGACATGTGTTGGTTGCAAAAGGACTATGGAACATTGTGCAGGGTGTTGAAAAACTTCCTATCACACCTGCAACTGTTACAACTACAAGTACAAAAGCTGAGGTAGAAGGTGTTGAAGATGATGATATTCTACATATTCTTGTTTGTGCTACGATTTCTACTGCACCTACTATAGAGAAAACTCGTTGGGATGGGAGAGATGCCCATGCACATGCATTGATAGCTTTTTATGTCAAACGTGCCATTATTCCTCATATTCACTCTTGCAAAACAGCTAAGGATGCTTGGGATACACTTACCACATTGTACCAAGCTAGGAATGAGGCTCGTGTTGCTTACCTTCGAAAATAGTTGGAGAGTGAGCACATGAATGAAGGTGATTCTATGGACAATTTTCTAACAAAGATCAAAGACTTGAAGGAACAATTGATTTATGCTGATGAGGTTATACCAGATAGCTCACTTGTGCAGACTGTTCTGAATGGTCTTCCTGATTCATATCAGAGTTTTGCTTCTACTCTTCGGTTAATGATGAAAGGCAATCCAAATGCCTTGTCATTTGAGGAGTTAGTCTTTGTTCTATTGCAAGAAGATCAGTCCAGGCAGAACAGGTCCATTATGTGTGTTGCAGATCAAGCTTTCCTGGCTAGCTAGAAGGGCAAAGGAAAATGGAGCTCTTCAACTAGTAAGCAGAAATCTGGAAATGCTGCACATTCAAAGAAGGAAGATAAAGATGAGAAGAAATAAGAAAAGCAGAAATTGTTTTGCAAGTACTGTAAAGGGAATGATCATATCATAAAGAACTGTCCAAAAGTGGCTACTAAAGACGCTAGAATGGTTGTTGCAGAGGCCTCTACACTAAAAACAGAGTCTGCTAATCTTGTGCAGGAAGAAGAATGGGCGTTTACTACTATCTGCAATTTTGACCCATCTTCTCATGAGGAGTGCATGTCTGCAGTAGACTCAGATGTTTGGTATTTTGACAGTGGGGTGACCAAACATATTACCTCGCAATGCAATTTCTTCTCTTCACTCGAGCTTGCTCCTACAAGGAATACTATTACATGCACCAACAACTCCTCTTATCCTGTTATGGGAGTTGGTAAGATCATTTTGACTACTGCTAATGGTAGTTCTTTCACTTTGTCTGATGCTTTATTTGTGCTAGGGATAAAAAAGAACCTGTTATCAGTTCTACATTAGCCAAGATTGGCTTGGTTGTGAAATTTGTTGATGACATATGTACAATTCATGATCTATCAAATGGCGATGTGATTATTGCTTTTGGAATTTTATGTCATGGGTTGTATAAGCTCATAGACTATGAAAGATCTCTAAATGATTCGGCATGTGCAGTACATGATTCTCAGGCTATGTCACATGCAAAGCTTTGGCATGCATGCTTTGCTCATCTGAATTTTGCTAGTTTGCTATGCCTGTAGAAATCTGAAATGGTGTCCTCTTTGCCCAAACTTGAGGCACCTGGAAAACATGTTTGTGAAGGCTGTATTCTGTACAAAATGCAGCGCTCCTCATTTCCAAAAGATGGTTCAGTTCAGGTTACTCAGAAATTGCAGCTTGTACATAGTGATGTCTGTGGTCCTATGTAGACACCTTCTTTTGGAAATTATCTTTACTTCATGACTTTCATTGATGATTTTCCAGGCACGCATGGGTATATCCATTGAAGGCAAAGTCCGAAGTGTTCATGTGCTTCAAACAGTTTTTGGTTTTGGCTGAAAATCTGTCAGCATGTAAAATGGGCACTCTCCATTGAGATCGAGGGGGGGAATATATGTCTTCTGATTTTAATGTATTTTTGGCTGATCATGGGATAAAACACCAGTGTACAGTGCCATATACACCTCAATGGAATGGAGTTCCTGAACAAGAGAACAGGTCACTCATGGAGATGGCCAAGTGTATGGTCGAGTCACGATTTATCACATAGTCTCTGGCTTGAGGCTGTCATGTGTACAACATATGTACTTAACAGGTTTCCCACTAAAGCACTGCAGTCTATCACTCCATATGAGGCTTGGCATGATCGCAATCCATCTGTTGCTCATCTGCATGTTTTTGGTTGTTTGGCATATGCATTAGTGCCTGAACAACATCGCAGAAATTTGAATGATAAAGTAGTAAAATTTATTTTTGTTGGGTACAATTCTGAAAGTAAAGGCTATCGTCTGTATCATCCACATACTAAACGCATTCTGGTTAGCCGTGATGTTGTTTTTGTGGAAGATGCTATTCAACCATTGCTTTCATGTACTAAGGAGACATCTGTTAGCTCCAAAGACATGTATGATACTTTGATGCCTCTTTTTACAGATGGACAGTCTAGTGTTGGTCCCAATGAGGCAACTTCTCAGCCTTTGTAGGTTTCATGTGATGATGCAGATCATTCCATTTCTGATGCAGATTTACATGATGCACTAGTTGATGAGAGAGTTGATATTGAGCAAGCAAAAACTATGCCAAAATGGCTGGTCTAGACTTTGTGTGATAGCAAATTAGATGCACCTCTGTCATATCGTACTCGTTCAGGCTCTCATAGTGCCTCTTTTGCATGAGATTGCTATGCTATGGCTACATCTAGTCTCTTTGATGAGAATAAGTCTATTTAGTTTGATGAAGCACAAAATTCAAAAAATTGGATGGTTGCTATGCAATCTGAATATGATGCTATAATGAAGAATGGTACTTGGTCTTTATGTGACTTGCCTCCTGGCAAGAAGGCCATTGGGACTAAGTGGGTATACAAGCTGAAGCATAGGCTTGATGGTACAGTTGACACGTATAAGGTTAGACTTGTTGCAAAGGGTTATGCATAGGAAAGAGGCATTGATTTTGATGAGAACTTTGCACCTACTTGTTGAATGACTATAGTTCGTAGCATATGTGCACTTGCAGCTCATCATGGTTGGAATGTACATTAGTTGGACATTAAAACAAAATTTCTAAATGGTGACTTGCATGAAGAAGTGTATGTTTTTCAGCCCCGTGGCTTTGTGAAAAAGGGCATGAAAACCAGTGTTGGAAACAGTGTCATTGGACAAATTTTGCTCAGTATACACAGTGTGTGTACAAGTTCTGTAGTAGCTCTTTACAAGCAAATGGTGTTGGAAGGGTGGCTACATCGATATCCTTCTATTCAACCCACCAAGGATCGATTCCTGACAGTAGCACGACGTGAACTTGTTCTTTTTTAGATGTTTTCAAAAAGCTTTTCAAAAGACGGACAGCGGACATTTTTAGCGAGTGAGTTTTTTGTATCAATAGCGATCGCGTTTTTGTGCTTTTGGAAGTAGCTTTATTCATGGAAGCTATACTATAAAAGAGAGTCTTTGGGATCACTTTGTTTATCCTTCACCTAGTTCAACAACAAGCCTTGGAGCTTTGTTACCTCAATACACGTGGTGCTTCTAGCACATGGGGCAGCCATGTTGCACTCTTGGAGCATGTTGAGGAGCGGCTATGGAGTTCTACTTGGAGAAGAAGAGTGTGCTCACACTCTTGCTTATGGAGAGGCTATTAGCAGCTTGGTGGTGTGGATCGGCCATTCACATGATGTATTTGAAGATTGTCTTGTACATGAAGATTTTGGGTTACTTCAAAGACATTGGATGGTGGTTAGCATAAGGTTTGCATCTTGTGTTAAGAATTCAGGTACATATTCTCTTTATGCACACAGGTACTACTTGAAGTTTATGGAGGCAATGACATCCATATCAGGAGGAGTCCTATTTGGCATAGGTACAAGAGAATCAGTACATGTATGCTTTATGCATATTTGGATGAGGTGTTCGAGAAGGTATGTTCATATGAGTTTGAGAATTTCTGGCAGCAAACTTGTTAGCATCCTTTGCTACTTTTGTAAGTACGTGATCTTTTCACACATGGATATGACTTAGGGTCTTCCATAGCCTAAGTTCAGATGAGGGTTTGCTGATTATCAGTTTTAGACTGATCCTTCCTCTTTCTGTCACTCATATTCACTCTTCTACAACCTATTAGGTCACACATCTCATATATATTCAGATTTCTGTCCATACATATGAATATGTTTGTTATATTTGTACATTCTCTCTTCCATCTATTTTTGTTCACATAGAGTGGTTGAGATTTTGACTCCCACATTGTAAATTGACATTTGTATATATGATAGTGTGAGTAAGTAGTGGCTTACGTAACACTTTACACATGTTGTCTAGTATCTCTCTATCTTTGTCTCATCATTTGTATGATTAAGTATGATATGTTCATGTTTTGTCAATATTGGAAGATTGCTGGAATTTATGTTGTAGATGCTGGACCTATGGAACTATGGACCTGTGGTATTAATTATGGGCCGGGCCTACCTAATTTCCAACATTTGGTATCAGAGCTTTAGGGTTTTTGATATCAGAGTTCATTTAGGCTCTCAGATTCCCAGGTTCCCAGACTTCGAGGTTTATAACATATGATTTAAAAGCATCTTCTAACATTTGACATTTGACATTTGACATACACACTTAATCTAGATGAGTAGAGATTTGAAAATTCGACAATTCAATCACATGTTTATTCATCAGTGTGGAGTATGAAGTTGATGATCTGATTAGCAGCCAAATAATGTTGGATGAGTATGAAAATACTTTACAAAAGTATTGTTTGAAAACCAAGACTTGATGAAGATAAGGCTAGTTCAAATTCAAGGAAGAACAATGGTTTGGAGAAGATGAAGGAATCAGATCAACATCAAATCAAAAGTATCAGTTTTTACTATCAGATTATCATTTGCAGGTCATATCTTAGAAGAGAAGTTATGATGAGATTTGAAGGATTCAAGGAGTGCTTTTATACACTTTGATTATTTGAAAGTTAAAGGCTACATCAAAACAAGCATCTAGAGGTTTTTCTAGAAATTTTTGAGAGATCTCTTTCATGGCAAGAAAGCTCATCTAAGAAGACAAATTTGGAGATGGGATGAGTTTTCTGTTCAACCAATTTTCTGTTATAAGTTGGTTGGATATCCAGGTATAGAACTTGATCTAGAGAGGTAACTCTAGAAAGCTAATTCATGTCGGTGAATTTAGTCATATCAGTCACATATGAAGCAGAATTTTGATTCAAGAGATATGAGGAGATGATAAAACATGATTTTGTGTTCACTTCCATTTGTATATCATGTTTGTTCTGTCTCTTACTCTTAGCACTAGAGGAAAAGAAAAATTCATTTGAAGAAGTTAAGAGTGCTTGCTACTTCAAGATGAAGAGAACAAAAGGTATGGAAGAGAAGTTTGAAGATGTTGACATCATCAGGTGGAAGAAAGATGCAGAAGAAGAAAGTCCAATATTTCCAAAAGAAAAGTAAGACTTCCTTTTCTCACATATTTTCCATATGCTTTTCGTACTTTAATCCTCTACATCCAAAGACAAGTCTACGAGAACATCTTGTGAAGAAGATAGTTTGAAGAAGAAGTAGTTGTTACACTTATGTGTTCCTCGAGTAGCTTTGATGTGAACCTTTTCCCTATACATGGGCACTTTTTACTCTAGTGCTGGCTAGAGGTTTTTTCCCCATGTTACCACATACTTGATACTCTCATATGTGGTGGTACTTTGTACTTAGGGATATTATTCAGCTCTTACTTCAGTTTAGTTAATCGATCAATAGAGAGAGCTATTCCAGCCATCGTCTTCTCCGTGTGTCTTGTTGTGTTTGTGCTCCTTGTGTGTGCTTCTTGTGTGTGTCTCGCACATCTACACACACCCAACAGTGGTATCAGAGCAGGTTCAGCTTCTTCTCAAGTTTTGGTTTTTCGCGTCGCAGCGCGCACGCACTTTAACAGTGCAAATCGACTTTGGAGCATAGAAGTGTGAATTTCAGTAGCCCGAAAACATTTCCACCAGGTGTGCTGGAGTTTTACCCCCATTTCAAAGCCATTCGTGTAGTCAGAATCGCCATCAGAGTGACGGTTTGTGAGCTAAAATTTCAGCACTCATTTCAGTTTTCGTCGAAGTGAAGATTTTGTCACATTCTTGTTCCTTAGTGAAATGGCGGGAAACAATGACTTGTTTGGCATGCTTCAAGCTGAAGATAAGCTTGATGGGACCAACTTGTTGGGAAAGATGGATGGATCCTCCAGAAGATTAAGTAGGTGCTGCTAATCCTGCTTTGCACCAGCCCTCACTGACTCCAGATATGATTAGTAGACACCCTTAGCTTTCAAATGATACCAAGAAATGTTATATGTACTTTGGAAAAAGTTTGAGCAATGACTTGATCAAAACAGATGAGTTTGTGAATCACAAAGCTAGAAAACTTTCTATTTTGGTGTTGATACCTGCTCAGACTTTCACTCAGTATTACCAGTACACTTACAATTGGCAAAATTCCTTCTAGAGGTATTCTATTAGCTTAGTAAGCTACCATTTGCAAGTGGAATCATTCAAAATGATAAACTATACTAGGAGAAATCACTTTAGCAAATTTATGGACATCCCCGACTTTTTAGGAAGTATGCAGACAAATACCAGTGAGCACTTCGACGACACTTTCTCGAGATTGGCTGAACCAAGTTGCTTCAAACTTTGTATGCTTGTAGTATGCTTTGATTTGGATCCACCAAGCTTTGAATCACTTGATTTGGTGAAGTAGGCACTGAGATATGCCTCTTTGAAGTTGGCAGACTTGAAGTGGTACACTCAGAGAACACAGAGTTGATGAATGTGAATATATCTATTAATTAACATAATTGTACAATCTCATTAGCATGATAAACATAGCTAGATGAGGTAATGAGGTATGGGCTTCAATGTAGGACTTATATACACTCAGATACAAATGATAGATATCTCGGGAAGTGAGCTAGAATGAGCTGAGCTACCCGCGACTTTTGACTTGCATCTTTTATAGAGTTGAGTTGAAACTTCAAGTTTGAATTCAAATTCAAACTCCTAGAATCTTTCACCTAAAAAGTAATGAGATATTCTCTCAATCAATCAACAACTTTTTTCACGACTCTAATCAAGTAGGTGTGTACATAAGAAATGCCAAGTCTTTTAGACTTTTACAAGGAGTAAAATGGTAAGAACTTATAAGCATAAGTTCCTATGGTCCTTCCTTTAAGTGGTGTCTTCATGAAGTAATCCAAGCCAAATTGTGAAGGCTTGAATTGCACCAACACAACTATCGGATGTGGTCTTACATGATGAAGCACGTTCTTGTTGCAAAACAAATTTGGAACATAGTGGCAGATGTAGATGGAAGACCGGCAGGTGCTTCTACTTCACAGTCTACTATCACAGATGGAGCTTCTTCTTCGAGTACAGTGGTTTCTCAATCTCCACCTACACAGGAGCAGCTTAGATGGGATGGAAAAGATGCTCAAGCTCATGCTTTGATTGCGCTTTCAGTGAAGCGTCATATAGTTCCACACATTCGGTCATGTTCTACATCACGACAGGCATGGGACACTCTTGCTTCTTTGTATGCCGTGCGTAATGACGCACGTGTTGCATACTTGAGGAAGAACTTGAGGATGTATGTATGGCTGAAAATGAGTCAGTGGATGTGTATGTGACACGCATCAAGGACTTGAAAGAGCAATTGGCAAACATAGATGAGATCATTCCGGATGCATCACTCATTTCTACATTGTTGAAAGGATTACCGGAATCTTTTCAAAGCTTTGCTACTACACTTCGTTTGGTTGCAAAAGGAAATCCTAATATGTATGCATTTGATGAGGTTGTGTCTCTTCTTTTGCAAGAAGAGCAATCTAGAGTGAATAGGAGTGGTTTGATTGAAGGAACGCAAGCACTTGCTATCTCACAAAAGGGGAAAAGCAAGTATGGTTCAGCTTTTGGTTCATCAAAACCAAAGCCTCAAGCTTCCTCTTCCACTCATTCCTCTAATGATGGTGATTTGCAAAAGAAGAATAGATGCAAATATTACCGGAAGGCTGGTCATACTATTGATGAGTGTAGAAAGCTTGCTAAACGCAATGAAAAGAAGAAGGAATCGGGCATGTCTATTACTGAAAATTCAGCAAATGCAAAGAATGATGAAGCTAACATGGCTCAAGATTTTTGGGCATGTGTTGTTACATGTCATTATGATGCTTCTTTACATTCTAAATGTATGGTTGTGAGTGAGGCTGATTCGGATTGGTTCTTTGATAGTGGTGCTTCAAAGCACATAACATCATGCAAAAGATTTTTTGCCTCTTTGAAAGATGCACCTAAAGGAGGACATGTGGTGTGTGCAAACAATGCCTCTTATCCTATCATTAGAGTAGGAGAAATTGAGCTTACGGCTGCAAATGGAGGTGTGATTCTCTTGAAAAATGCATTGTATGTGCCTGGTATCAAGAAGAACTTAATTTCAGTTCCGTTGATTGCCAAAGCTGGACTTCATGTACACTTTGTTGATGATAAGTGTATGGTTCATGATTTTAGCAATGGCGATGTTATTGTGATGTCCGGTACATTATGTAATGATTTGTATCGCATGGATACATACAAGAGGGCTTCCTCGAATGCTTAGTTGCTCATACTTCTTCCATGGCTGAAATGGAGCTTTGGCATGCTCGTTTTGGTCATTTAAACTTCAATAGTTTGCTCTACTTGCAAAAGAAGGACATGGTTATTGGCTTGACTACACTTGAGTCCATTGAAAAGCATGCATGTGAAGGTTGCATTCTTGGAAAAATGCATCGTGCTTCTTTTCCAAAAGATAATCACACACACACTACAAGAAAATTGCAACTTGTTCATAGTGATGTATGTGGTCCCGTCAAGACTCCATCTTTTGGGAAGCATGTATATTTTGTTACCTTCATTGATGATGCTACTCGCCATACATGGGTGTATCCTATGAAAGCAAAGAATGAGGTATTTTCTTGCTTCAAAGCATTTTTAGCTATGGCTGAAAATTTTTCTTCACAAAAGCTTTTGACTCTACGCACGGATCGTGGTGGTGAATACATGTCACATGAGTTTAATGCTTTTCTTTGTGAAAGAGGTATTTCACACCAATGTACGGTGCCATATACACCTCAACAAAATGGTGTTTCCGAGTGTAAAAATAGAACTCTACTTGAAATGGCATGATGTATGGTTAAAGGAAAGCATCTTCCTCATAAGTTTTGGTTGGAAGCAGTCATGTGTGCAAATTATGTGTTGAATCGCTGCTCTACAAAAGCATTGAGATTCATCACTCCTTATGAAGCTTGGAATGGTCATAAGCCTATGGTTAGTCATATGCGTGTGCTTGGTTGTTTGACATATGCTCTTGTGCCATCACAACAACGTCACAAACTTGATGACAAGGCAAAGAAATGTATATTTGTTGGTTATAGTGCTGAAAGTAAGGGATATCGGTTGTACCATCCATTGACGAACACAATTATTGTGAGTCGAGATGTGGTATTTGCTGAAAATTCAGTTTTCCCTCTACTTGAATGCAAAAAACTGCCAACAGTTAGCTCACAAGATGTGTTCGATACACTCATGCCTTTGTTCCAAAATGGTGCGCTTGACTATGGCCATGTAGACCAGCCAACTGAGGTTCAAAGGGCTGAAAAATTCCAGCCAAATAGGGCTGAAAATGCAGAGAATTTCTAGCCAAACATGGCTGAAAAAATTCAGCAAAAAATTGCCAAAACTGTTGGAAATTTTCAGCCACATATGGCTAAACATTTGCGTCCAAATATGGCTGAAACTGAGCACGAAATTCAGCCCACGCATGATGTACATATTGAAGATGTTTTACATAATGAATGCATGTCTATCAAGAGTGCACAATCTATGCCAAAGTGGCTGAAACAAACTTTGCAGGACAGCAAATTGAGTGCACCTTTACTTGGTAGAACAAGATCAAGCTCTCACCATGCATCAAGTAATTTTGTGGATTATTCTCTTATTGCTACAGCATGTAATGAAGAGCCACTTTCTTTTGAAGATGCATGTGACGATCCACAATGGATGAGTGCTATGCAATCAGAAATGGATTCCATACATAGGAATGGTACTTGGGAGTTATGAGAATTGCCAAAAGGAAAGAATGCCATTGGTACAAAGAGGGTTTATAAGATTAAGAGAAAATCTGATGGTAGCATTGATCGCTACAAAGCTTGATTGGTTGCCAAAGGATATGCACAACAATATGGCATTGACTATGAGGAAAATTGTGCACCTACTTCACGCATGACTACCATTCGTACCGTGGTTGCATTGGCTGCCCATCGAGGTTGGAAAGTGCATCAATTGGACATAAAAACAGCCTTCTTGAATGGAGATTTGCAAGAAGAGGTCTATGTGAAGCAACCTCTTGGATTTGCTATGAAAGGGAAAGAGCATAAGGTTTGTCGCTTGCATAAAGCCTTGTATGGTCTCAAGCAAGCTCCAGGTGCATGGTATGACAAAATACATAAGCACTTGATTGCTCTTGGCTTCACATGTAGTCCAATTGAAAGCACACTCTATGTACGCAAAAATGGGGCTGATCTTATAGTGCTTGTTCTTTATGTCGATGACATACTCTTGACTGGGTCATGTGATGCGAAACTTTACATTCTTATGGCTGATTTGCAGCATACTTTTGATGTCACTTATCTTGGTCTTTTGAGCTACTATCTTGGCATCCAGTTTGTATCCGTTGAGGGGGGAATTGTTATGCATCAAGCAAAGTATGTTGAAAAACTACTTCAGCGTTTTGACTTTGAGGATTGTAAGCCAGTTTCCACGCTAGTTGAGACAGGATTCAGGTTCTCGATTGAGGATTCCAGTGATGCATTTGATACTTCTCTTTATCAGCAAGCTGTTGGATGTCTTATATATGCATGCAACACAAGGCCGGATATACAGTATGTAGTTTCCTAGTTGAGTCGATTCATGCATAGCCCTGGCACTAAGCATTGGCAAGCGGTGAAACGTGTGTTTAGATATCTTCGAGACACTTTGAGCTTAGGTCTCTTTTATGGCAGAGATGTTCAACCATGCTTGCATGCTTTTATAGATAGTGATTGGGCTGGTTGTTATGATACTCGCGTGTCCACTAGTGGTAATTGCTTTTTCCTTGGAGACTCATGCATATCTTGGTTGAGTAAGAAGCAACCTACAGTGGCGACATCGAGTTGTGAAGCTGAGTACAGGGCAGTTTTCATAGCTACTGTGGAGTGTATATGGCTGAGACGCCTATTGATGGATCTTTACATGGATATTGATGCTGCTACACATATTCTCACAGATAGTCAGAGTGCTTTGGCTCTTGCACGAAACCTAGTGTTTCATGCACGAACCAAACATATTGAGGTGCATTATCACTATGTGAGAGAGCGCCTTCATGCAGGAGATATTGATTTGGTATATGTGCCTACACAAGATAATGTGGCAGAGATATTCACCAAAGCTCTTCCACGGGAAAAGTTTGAAGCTTTTCGCAAAGCTTTAGGCTTGTTACCTTGTGGGGGCTGATCTGTCACTCCCTGTATGTGTTCACATCATTCGCTCCAGGGGGTTTGTTACACTTATGTGTTCCTCGAGTAGCTTTGATGTGAACCTTTTCCCTATACATGGGCACTTTTTACTCTAGTGTTGGCTAGAGGTTTTTTCCCCATGTTACCACATACTTGATACTCTCATATGTGGTGGTACTTTGTACTTAGGGATATTATTCAACTCTTACTTCAGTTCAGTTAATCGATCAATAGAGAGAGCTATTCCAGTCATCGTCTTCTCCCTGTGTCTTGCTGTGTTTGTGCTCCTTGTGTGTGCTTCTTGTGTGTGTCTCGCACTTCTACACACACCCAACAACAGTTTCTTGTTTTGCATGATACTTGGTCATGATTTAGTAGATTTGACAAAGGATTGCATTGAGAGAAATAAAAGCAGCAGCTTTTGAAGACAACTTGTATGTTTTGACTCATATGTATGAGTTCTATATAAGTTGAAGTTTTTGAGCAGGCAGCTTATATGTTCCCTCAAAGAATTCTTGGAGTGTCAATTCAGAGCTACTTGGTATATGACAAGTTGCAGAGAAGTATATTTCTTCTTTATCTAACTCTTGAGGTAAAAAAGTTTTTTGTGGAAGATGTTGAAGACTTCGGTTGAGGTTTTGTGTTTGGAAAAGTTACCTCATATTCAGTATTTTCAGAAAACTTCAAAAAATTCAGATTTTTTGATGTACTAGTCAATTGAAGAATCTATTTTCTATAATTGTCTTGTTTTTAGATACATGTTTGTATTCAAAAAGGTGTTCTATCATATCCTATCACTTGACAGAGAAGTGGACTTAACCAAAAGAAATTCAAGTAGGTACTTTCACATTTCACCCAGGAAGAATATGAAAAGATGAAGTATCAACTTGCAGCTTTTGGAGTTCTCAAGGTGAGAAGTTTGTCCACTTATGTTTCAAGTAGGAGTTGTAGATTCTTGGAAAGGATTTGGTTAAAGAAAAGTTTTACAACTTTGTGAGAAGCATGGACACTTAGAGACATTCAGGTAGCAAATCAAACATTCAAATATGAAGGTTTGATGAGAGCAGATTCTACACAGGTATTTTGTTGGAGGGATCATTGATCTTGGATGATCTCATATGATCTTGTAAGATCTTGATAGATCTTTTATGATCTTATATGATCTTGGATGATCTTGAAGGTCTTGAAGATCTTGAGTATTTATGAGTCAGTTATCTATCCTTTATTTGTAAGGTCCTTAGCATTGGAAGAAGTAAGTCAAAGATTCAGGTTCTATCAGATTTGTGTTGCAGAGAGATAGAAGAAGATACTTGTTATGTTGCAGAAAGGTTATGAATCCTAAAATGCTTTTAGTAAGGTTTTTATGATAGATCGGCTAACCTTATTCTAGATTTTGGGAAGCCGAGGAGTAAATAGTGAAAGCCATTAGCATTTGCAGTGCTAATAAAAATGATTTAAAATTTTTGTTTTAGATACATGTATTTGATCACTAAAGATCAGATTTATTGAAAGAAGGAAGACATTTCAGATTTCATAAAGCCTGATATACTTGAAGAATTCTGGATACTAGTGTTAAATCATCCAGGGGGTGATGAAACATGAAGACTTATTTTCAACCATATATGAAAGAATGCAGAGTCATACATATAGGTATCCCTATTTCAGATATTCCTATATTTCCTTTGTCAGGTTCTCTTTATGTTCTAGCTTTGTAAGAAGAAGGAAGAAGAAGAATGTCTCGAGAAAGTTCCTGTTAGGTGTTCCTGTTCAGGAGAAGGTTCTAGAGTTCTATTGAAGAGAAACTTGATATTTCAGAAAGGTATGTTTTCAGAGGTGCACACATATATGTTTATACCAGATTCTGAAGGAAAGAGGTATGAAGGATTTATAGATTGAACAAGGATGAAGACATGATGACATCATAGAGTTTTTTATGAGACTCATGAGTTGAGTTGAGTTCAATTTATTTTAGTAGAATCAGAGATGAACCAACAGTGTTCATAATACACTAAGTTGTGAGTTGTGAGTCACAGGTTCCATGATTTAGTTCTTGATTTTGTTTAGTGTATCTACATGACACAACAGAAGTACGTTGAGAAACCTTTTTGGAAGATAAATGCAAATATGTGGATCCTAGTGTATGTTTCCAAGTTTGTGAAGACAGGAGATAGTAGGTCCAGAGTCAATACTTGCTACATTTGTTGTCAAGCAGTAATTGCTTGATGAGTACACTATTGGATATCTAGAATGCATATTTTTCAAGTATTATGGTTCATATTCAGCAAGTTCAGGTATTTGAAGTTTGAAGAAAAGTCAAATTTAGTTTTGAAGAAGACTTTTGAAGAAAAGGTTTGAAGGTCAGATCGGGAGTACAAGCTTGAAGCTTATGAAGTTTGCAGATCCAGTTCAGTTTGTACCATTGTGACATTACAGGGGGGATTGTTGGAAACAATGACCATTGGACAAATTTTGCTTAGTATACATAGCATATGTACAACTTATGTAGTAGCTCTTTACAAGGAAATGGCATTGGTAGCGTGGCTACGTCGATATCCTTCTATCTAACCCACCAGGGATCGATTCCTGATAGCAACGCGACACATACTTGTTCTTTTTTAGATGTTTTCAAAAAGCTTTTCAAAAGACGAACAGTGGGCGTTTTTAGCGATTGAGCTTTTTTATCAATAGCAATCGTGTTTTTGTGCTTTTGGAAGTAGCTTTATTCATTGAAGGTATACTATAAAAGAGAGTCTTTGGGATCACTTTGTTTATCCTTCACCTAGTTCAACAACAAGCCTTGGATCTTTGTTACCTCTGATGGAGAGTGTTAATCTCCAAAAGAACAACCTACTCTTGAATTTAGAACACCTCTATATCAAGAGTAAGTCAAAACCTTCACCAATTTAAGTGATCATTGATCAAATATCAATTTCTTGACTAAACTGTGAAGAAGGAAATTCTTCGGAAAGTCTACTGCATAGATCTTGCTCATTGACTGAGTAAATGTGTAAAGATTTTTATGAAACTTTGCACAAGGTGTCGGCTAAAGATTGTGCACCTTCTCCAAGTTAAATTACTTCAAAAGGTTCAGTAGATCTTGAGAAATCTACTTACCAAGTCAGCTATGTCTAAATCTGCACTTCTGAGAAGTCGATTTTGACACCCCTAACTTCTTAACTTTAATTCTCTCAGTATAGAACCCGTTTAAGCAAATGCTTTTAGCCACGAGTAGCTTACCTTCCAACTTAAAGATTAAGTGCTTACTTGCACAAAACTTTAAACTGTGGAGTGAGAAATGATCAAATCATTAAGATCGAAATTTGCGCCTGTTTCAGGAACCAGTGAGTACTTTCTCACATGTAAAAGTTCCTACACACAATTCTCTTAGCTTGATCACAATTAGACTCTCAAACTCTAGCCATAGATTGATTAAATATGGACTTAGATATCTCCAAAAGGAATTCACAAAAGATCTATCACACAGGGAGAAAACACAGAAACATCGGGCGCAATTTTTCCTTCTATTTCTCAGAAACTTACAACTGTGTGAGGATGGAGAATTCAACTCACTTCACATGTGTCTAATGACATTTTTTTACTACTCAATACACTATTCTCATGATCTCCTATTGTCTCCTCACTTGCCCCGACATTTTTTCCAAGTATTTATAGGCAAATATGTACAAGTTTATGACTATTCAAAACTCTAAGTGATCTATGTCTTCACTAATGTACATATGTGTACAAATCATTCATCCTCTGAATGTATTCATCTTCTTTGCTTCAAAACTTGATCTCATCTCCATCCTTTGTCCTTCAAATCTTCAATTGGTGATTGGTCTGCACCAACAGCTCCCCCTCAATCATCAATTGAGGTTTCTCTTATCTTCTTTATACCTGCCATATCTTTAAACTTCTGTAGCTTTGCTCCATCCAAGCTCTTTGTAAGCATATCAGCTACCTGATCTTTTGTTGAAGTATGTATGACTTCAATCTCCTTATCCATCACCTTCTCTCTTAGAAAGTGATACTGTATCTCAATGTGTTTAGTCCTGGCATGAAAAACAGGATTAGCAGCTAGATATAATGAACTCATGTTATCACCATAGATGATAGGTATGCTCTGTATAGTATCAAAACTCTTCATGAGAGTTTTAAGCCAAATCACTTCTTTTGCAGCTTCAACCATGCCTTTGTATTCTGCTTCTGTAGATGACAAAGCAACTGTATGTTGCTTCTTTGAGCACTAGGAGATTAACTTATCTCCCACATAACACATGTATCCATAGGTTGACCTTCTATCATCTGGATTACCTGCCCAATCTGCATCACTATAGATTTTGATATTTGTATCTGATGTAAAACCATAATACAAACCTTCTTTGAGTGTACCCTTAATGTACCTCAACACTCTTTGACCTGCAATCCAATGCTCTTTCCTAGGACAATGCATAAATTGAGACAGAACCCCAACTGCATATGATAAATCAGGTCTAGTTAAAGTAGCATAGATAAGACTACCAACCAAACTCTGATATTGTCTCATATCCTTGAATTCTTCTCCTCCAAATTTACTCAATTTGTGATTCACCTCCATTGGTGTAGGTGCTACCCTGCAATCATTCATTTTAAACTTGATTAACAAGTTCTTCAAATACCTTTCTTGAGTCACAAATACTCCATGTTGAGTATATGTAATCTCCATGCCCAAGAAATATGACAAGTCTCCCAAGTCACTTATTTTGAACTCCTTTTCCATTTGCTTCTTTAGGCTTTGTATGCCTTTCTCATCTGTACCTGTAAGAATGATATCATCAACATATATGCACATGTAAATAAACCCATCTTCACTTGCTTTGACAAGCAAGCTACTATCTACTTTTGATACTTGAAATCCAAGTTCTTTTAGGAACTTTACAAGTCTATAGTTCCATGCCCTTGGGGCCTGCTTCAAGCCATATAAAGCTCTCTTGAGCTTACACACATAATCTGGATATCTTCCATCTCTGAATCCTTGAGGTTGCTCCATGAAAACTTCATCTGAAATGTAACCATTCAAAAAAGCATTCTTCACATCTAATTGACACAATTTCCAACCTTTGCATGCAGCAATTGCTATAAGTGTCCTGATGGTTGTCATCTTTGCCACAGGACTATAAGTCTCATCATAGTCAACACCATATGTCTGAGCAAACCCTTTGACAACAAGTCTAGCTTTGTATCTAGACACACTTCCATCTACAAATCTTTTTGTCTTATAAACCCACTTACATCCAATGATCTTCTGGCTATTTGGCTTTGGAACCAAATCCCATGTTTGATTCTCCAACAATGCATCATATTCTTCCTGCATAGCTTTCTCCCAATTTTCTTTACCTTTTGCCTCTTCATATGTAGAAGGGTCTTCATCTGCTTTAATCATGTAAGCATAATCTTTGGTAGCCAAAAATGAAGTATCATAGCTATACCTTGTAGGTTGCCATTTGTTCCTTGTAGACCTCCTAAGTTCTCCACTTCTTGAGGTTTCTGGTTCTTCATATTCAGGATCAAATCTTGGTGTTTCTTCCACTTCAACATGCACTTCATTATTCTCTTGCTCATCAAATATCTGAACCTTTGATTTACCTTTCCTTTGGCTCACAATTTCTTCATCATCTGTATTAATATTGATAGTACCTGCATACCAAGTACCTTGCTCATCAAATGTAACATCTTTTGATACAAGAAAATGTTTTGTGGATGGATTCCACAACTTGTATCCCATCTGCTTATCATCATAACCAATAAACACATATTTTTCAGCTTTAGGTTCCAATTTGTGCCTTAATTGTGATGGCACATATGCATAGGCCAAACATCCAAATACTTTGCAATGGTCTAGTGTAGGTCTCTTACCCCACCATGCCTCATAAGGTGTCATTCCCTGCAAAGCTTTACAAGGTAGCCTATTGACCAAATAAGTAGCTGTGTTTACAACCTCAGCCCACAAATAATTTGGGCAATTTTTCTCCTTCATCATGGACCTTGCAAACTCAACAAGTGTCCTATTCCTCCTTTCTGCTACACCATTTTGTTGAGGAGAGTACCTGCAAGTAACTTCCCTTTTTATACCTGCATCCCACAAGTAATCAATGAATTCATTAGTGTTGAAGCTGAAGGTCAAGGACAAAGTATAGGAGCTCATCTAAGAGGTGGACACACAAGAAGAAGGAGCAAGTAGGGGGCTCCAAGAAGTACATGTCAACTTTTCAGAAGAATCCCCTACAAAAATAGTGATTTCCATCACTAAAACCATTGTAAATACCATTTTCTATTTTTGTAGCTCCATTTTGTGCAAGCCGAGGAGTCCTCGAGCTTGAGGAGCATTAGAAGTATCATCCTACCAATTTTCATAATTTTTAGACTCCGTTTGAGCCTTCAAATAAGCCCTAGAACCTAATTTTTAACTAGGCCGGACACTAGGTATGGACAGGGCCAAAACTGGTCCAAAAACTATAAAAAGAGCTAGAGAGCTCATTTTTGAGGTTAGCTTCTGGTAGATTTCAGTTTTGTAATAGATTCCTTTTGTAATCAAAATCCTTCCATTGTTCCTCTCTTTGATCTTGCCTTGTGCGCGTGTGTGTGTGTATGTGTGTGCATGCTTGTGTGCTTTCACTCACGCACTTGTGCCTTCATTTGCTCATGGTCTTCATACCGGTCCTCACGTCTCCGCGGATTGACAAGTAAAGGAGGTGGTGCTTACGCTTGAGCTACACCAAATTTTGGCGCCGTTGCCGGGGAGAGAGCTTCGAGGACGAGCGTTGTGATGGTAAGATCGTAGATTTGCGACGTTGGAAGGTAAAAAATTGTCATTTCAGTTCATTTTTGGTTTTTTCCTCTTCATCTTCATCATCATCATCATCTCCACCTTCTTCCATCTTGTTCTTTATAGAAATTTCTTGTTTTTTAGTGCATTTTCACCATTTTCATACCATTTTTCATGCATTATTGTGTGGGAAGGAGTTAGCAGGTGCAAGGGAGAGCAAGCGCAGTGTTTTCTTCATGATTTTCTGCTCATATGGAGCTCGCCATAGCCGGCGCTCAGAAATTTGAATTTCCCGCCAAAAAACGCGATTCTGTGATGAAAATCGCGATTCTGTGAAAATTCAAAATTTTTGAAAAATCACGATTTTCTGTTTTCCCGCCTAAAAGTTGGCTAAAAAAATCACGATTCTGTGGTCATTCTCAGAATCGTGATTCTGTGATTGTGCTCAAAATCGCGATTCTCATATAAAAAAAACACGATTCTCTAAAACACGATTCTGTGCTCAAAATCGCGATTTTCATATCAAAAGAAATACGATTTTCTAAAAACACGATTTTCAGCAGGCTCAAAATCGCGATTCTCACAAATCACGATTTTCAGCCAAAAACACGATTTTGTGAAAAAAACACGATTTTGTGAATCACGATTCTCTGAGTCAAAATCGCGATTTTCAAAAACACGATTTTGTGCTCAACATCGCAATTTTCAAAAACACGATTTTGTGCTCAACATCGCGATTTTCATGCCAAAAACACGATTCTGAGAAAACACGATTTTGTGAAAAAAACACGATTTTGTAAATCACGATTCTCTGAGTCAAAATTGCGATTTTCAAAAAACACGATTTTGTGCTCAACATCGCAATTTTCAGAAACACGATTTTGTGCTCAACATCGCAATTTTCAGAAACACGATTTTGTGCTCAACATCGCGATTTTCTTGTGTCCATTTTTTGAGCTCTATAGCTCGTTGGAAAGCTCGTTTCGAATCCTACATGACCTCAACTGTTTTTTATAAGAATAATGCGTTGATTTTCAGATAGGATAATTTGAAGTTGGGCATCAAGTGGGACTAGGAAACCGGGGGGCTCCCAAGGATTTTTGAGCAATACAAAGGGGGAGAAAATTGTGTCATGGGAAAGAAAAAAGCAAAAGATAGAAGAAAAGGGGCTAAGATTGAAAAAAAGGAGGGGGATAAACATGAAATACATGAGATAATATCACATAAAGGTGAAACATCTATAGAAGAATTGCAAGGAGTCAAGGAAACGGGGGAAATGTCTAAGGGGGTTGGATCCTTATTTGCAACAAGAGAATATCATAATACTTTTGTGGATATCAGAATAGGATATGACCATAGAAGGTTGGGTGTTTATATCAATCCTAATTGTTTAGATTTGGAAATGACATAAAAAATTCATATTGACCTAGTGACCATTATCTTTGAGAACATTCAACCAACAACTCATCCTTCTATCCTCATGGATGGGGAACATTATGAATGCATGGGTAAAGTTGTGTTGCCTATTATGGTGGATGATCTGCAGTTTTTGGAAACATTCTTTGTCATGAATTGTATAGATGAAGACTTGATCATTGGCACCCAAAGGTTCATTACACAAAATCATCAAGAATTTGAGGTGCCTTATCCACCTATTATCCGTGCTTCTACATATATGTCTATGGAAAATCCTAATGACTATCCACCTTATGATAATTGGGGGCAGAATCATCTTTTCAAAGAGTGTGCTTTTCATGAAAATTTTTTTCTTTCTACTCATGTTTTTGAATCTAATCCTTCTTTGAGTAAATCACAGGAAACCTTAGAGAATGGAGAAATGGAGGACTCCAAGTGTTTAGGGGATGTGGAAGGACCCTCTCTTCCTGTAAATTTGGATTCCCCTCATGAAGCCATAAGCAGGGATGATCTACTCTCATATGGTCAAGAAGGAGATGATCAACCAATGCTTTGTATCACTGATGTGGAAAAGGATGGCGACTCTAGGGTGAATCATGACAATCCATCACCCATTTGTACACCTAGGGATTCTATGTGTAATAAGGATAAATGTCTCGATGAATCTCTAGATCAATCTCAAACCACACAACCCATTGATCCCTTGCATAATTTTGATGTAGGTATAGAAGATCAACCCTTGTTGCATTCCCCATGTAAAGATGAGTTTTCTCAAAAAACTCACATAGAAGGCCCAAAAGACCCTTACATCAAGAAACAGAAATCACATTTTCTTGGTAATGTCAAGCAAATTTGGGTGGCCAAGAAATTACTTAGAGCCCAACCAAATCGCACTATGATATGGGTACCAAAGAAAGCCCTTGCACAAAATCAGTCCCCTCACACTAGACTTCAAAATCTATGGTCTAGGCCTACCATGACTTATCCTCAAGAAAGACCACTTCCAATCCAAGGATCCCAAGCAATCAAGCCTAAGCTCAGAAAAAATCCAAGGGGGGGCTTCAAGGCAACAACCTGCACAACAAAGACACCAAGGCGAGGTAAACGGTTTAATCAAGCACAGAGCTCCAATAGAGATCAAAGAACCTCTTCTGCAAGGATATGGGTTTGGAAGACGAAAGTACCGATAGCATCCGCCAAAATAAAGAGCCAACCACGATGGATCAAACCCTCACGAAATCATTCAAACATGAAGCGGCCAAAGGTGATCTCTACCCAGTCGCAGACCGTTCTCAAATGGATCCCTATAAGGAGGAATGATCAGTTGTCATCTCGAGATACAATGGATACCTCCAACAAAGATGGCATCAATATCTGCAGATAACATCGAAAGCCTCGACGAGCGACAACCATGTGCTCCTTGCACAACCCTGTCTTATGCACCATTGAGGTCATGCATTTCCAAAGTATGCATTATTATAGGGCCACAGTACATGGCCGTGCACAGACACATTTGAGAGTCCCATGCACAAGAGCACATTGACATATGCCAACTATGTTTTCTGATACTAACATCTGCCTTCTTGCTTGTGACATGGTAAAAAAAAAAAAAAAAAAAAAAAGGGAAAAAAAAAGAGCTTGTTCCTAGGTTTGGCTCATGGAACACGAATGAGTCATGCTTAGTGGAAGGTGGAACCGTTGATTATTGGGCATTTATCAGTTGGATAGAAGTGTGTAATGGCTTGCAGATGATATTATTGCCGCCGTATCTGGTAGATGGCAAGCACTTGGCATTAACATAGCATCCACAACTATTGTTTCCTCTTACCATGGTAGGAGGGAAGAACTTGAAGGTGAGAAGACTCCTGCTTAGGGTGAGCCAAAGAGAATATGTGAAACTAAGCTCAGTGTAGTTACCCAATGCTGTTTGTCAAGGAATATAAAGAAATTCAATTCTCGGTATTTGGCAAATGCTACTTTGAAGAGAGGGGACAGGACCACGTTCTCGACGAATCTCCCATTCGTGGACCATCAACCAGGGCATTCATCGATAATGATAGACCAACCAATGGTCCATCACAATGACAGGTGTACAACACGAAGAGATCCGCATTGACTAACCATTCACTATGGTAAGAATCTCCTACTTGGGCCATATTATAACCATGATAGAGTAGGAAACCTCTTCATCAGCATACCCTTGAGCACTTAGCTCAAGACCCCAAATTTTTGCACCATACTTCTTCCAATGCATTTTCCAAGTAAGCATGCATAGGGCTACATTACAAGGCCGTGCACAAGGCACAACCCATGCACTGACACACTTACCCATCATTCACTATGGGTTATGAGTACTTGGCATGACTACTCTGAACATCATTTTTAGAAGCGCTAGAGGACATCCTCGGGGCAACATCCATACCTAGGAAGCAATTCGAAGCTAGTAGTTGCTCCAACTCGATCTTGACAACCTCTTTTGAGCAACTCGTGATTTTTGAAAGCTTACAACGACGCATTCATGCTGCAATTCATGAAAGAAGCACATACCAAGGGACTACAACTTGCAAAGGCTTGCAGTGACAAATGAAGAACCGGACAACCAACGCTGCCAAATTTGGAAGATAGACGGCTCTTGTTCATACAAAATGGATACTACCTCTCAAAGCACTACATGGAACAACCACTACAACAAGGTCTGTCAGGGACGACAGACTCGAGGGGGGGGGGAGTGTTGAAGCTGAAGGTCAAGGACAAAGTATAGGAGCTCATCTAAGAGGTGGACACACAAGAAGAAGGAGCAAGTAGGGGGCTCCAAGAAGTACATGTCAACTTTTCAGAAGAATCCCCTACAAAAATAGTGATTTCCATCACTAAAACCATTGTAAATACCATTTTCTATTTTTGTAGCTCCATTTTGTGCAAGTCGAGGAGTCCTCGAGCTTGAGGAGCATTAGAAGTATCATCCTACCAATTTTCATAATTTTTAGACTCCGTTTGAGCCTTCAAATAAGCCCTAGAACCTAATTTTTAACTAGGCCGGACACTAGGTATGGACAGGGCCAAAATTGGTCCAAAAACTATAAAAAGAGCTAGAGAGCTCATTTTTGAGGTTAGCTTCTGGTAGATTTCAGTTTTGTAATAGATTCCTTTTGTAATCAAAATCCTTCCATTGTTCCTCTCTTTGATCTTGCCTTGTGCGCGTGTGTGTGTGTATGTGTGTGCATGCTTGTGTGCTTTCACTCACGCACTTGTGCCTTCATTTGCTCATGGTCTTCATACCGGTCCTCACGTCTCCGCGGATTGACAAGTAAAGGAGGTGGTGCTTACGCTTGAGCTACAATTAGAGAAATACTCTCCCCCTCCATCTGACCTTAATCTCTTCAACTTATGTCCTGTAATTCTCTCTGCATACATATGATAATGTTTGAAAGTATTGAATACTTCTGACTTATCTTTGATCACATAAATAGTGATCCATCTGGTAGCATCATCAACATAAATCACATAATACCTTGAGCCACTGATACTAAAGTCCTTTGATGGTCCCCACACATCCGTGTGTACCAACTCAAGTTTCTCTGAATACATAAAACCATGCTTGGAGTGGGGTTGCTTATGAGCCTTACCTAATTGACATGCCTCACATCTGTATGTCATATGTTGACCTGCAACATTAGGCAATCCAAGCACTGAACCATTGTTAATCATGTCTTTAATACCTCTTTCATTGAAATGTCCAAGCCTCTTGTGCCAAAGATCTAACTCAGAGATCTTATGTCCTCCATATGTGAACATGGCATGACCAATATTACCTTGAATTTTCAATGTGAATAATCTTCCTTCTTTCTTCCCTGAAACAATTTGTTTATACCCATTGCTAGGGTCTTCCACAAACACTCCTTCATTAGTGAACCTTACTTCATAACCTTTTTCCACAATTTATCCTACACTTATTAAATTCTTAGGAATTGTAGGAACATACAAGACCTTACTCAATAAGGTGCTACCATCCTTGGCCTTCACTGATCCAATTGACTTCACATTGTGCTTTGTGTTGTCACCTGTTTGAACAACATGATTAGATACCTTATTCTCCAAATCAGTCATCAAGGCTATATTACCACTCAGGTGATTGCTACACCCTGAGTCAATGTAGAAGACTCTTTGATCTTCACTCTGCCTTTCACAAGTTGCATTCATTATCAATGTTGAATCTTCCTTTTGATCTGAAGCATAATTGTAGTAGGTGTTGTTATATTGTTGACTTTGGAAACCTCTACCTGCATTTCTTCCAAAATAACCCCTACTACCTCTGCCTTTGAAATTACCTCTTTGATTTCTGCCACCTCTTCCTCTTGCATTATAGTTTTGACTATATCCATTATTACTCTGAGTATTGTGCCAACAATCATTAGCTAAGTGATTTGTCTTACCACAAATCCAACAAGCTTTGGCTCCATCTTTGTTGTTCCTGCCTCTTCCTCTACCTTTGCCACCTCCTCTTCCTCTTAGGAAGTTGGCTTGACTAGTTGTTCCTTCATCTTCATTTGCTTGTTGCTTTCCTTTGCTATTCTTCTTCTTGTCCTTTGAGTACATTGCATGACCTGCACTCTTGTCACCATCTCCTTTAACATCCTGCTCAAATGTTAGCATATGACCTAACAACTGATTTAAATCAGGAGTGAAATGATCAAGTGATAACTCTGTAGACAAAATGAATGGCTTCCATTTGTCATCACCTCTTAAACCTGTAAGAATTTGTCTTACCAATTTATCCTCCTCAATGTCTTTATCAATAGCTCCTAAAGCATCTGCAATATCTTTCATTCTTGTCACATAGTCTGAAATGGATTGAGAGGCCTTCTTCTTGAAGGTTGTAAATTCTGCCCATAAGGATGCCTTCCTTGACTTAGTAGTATTCTGGAAATGCTCCTCCAAAGCATTCCAAATATTAGTTGCACTTTCAAGACCTCGAATATGAGGTAACAAGTAATCATTAACTGCCATATAGATAATGCTCCTAGCTTGAGCATCTTTCTTCATCCAATTTTTCAAATCTGCTAACTCTTCCCTAGTTGGAACACTAGGATCTCTAAACTGTGGCTTCTCTTCTTCTCCTGTGATGTAAGCTATTAAATCTTTGCTCATAAGATGAGCTTCCATCCTCATTGACCATGTAGGATAGTTTTCCCTATCCAATTTCTCTATCTGTAGAGAATCTCCCATCTTGTGTCCACCTGTGTATTGAAATCTTCAAGCTTTATGAATAATATATGTACCTTTGCTTCAAATTAGAGTCCTTTTGTCTTTCTTGATGTCGTATGGTCTCTTCCTCAAGCTCTGCCTTCAAGCTTTCACCTTTTAGTTCTTCAGTTGTTGAATTTCTTGAATCTGCAGTAGTCGGGATCCTCCTTTCCTCGATTTTGATGTTTCCTGCTCTGATACCACTGATGGAGAGTGTTAATCTCCAAAAGAACAACCTACTCTTGAATTTAGAACACCTCTATATCAAGAGTAAGTCAAAACCTTCACCAATTTAAGTGATCATTGATCAAATATCAATTTCTTGACTAAACTGTGAAGAAGGAAATTCTTCAGAAAGTCTGCTGCATAGATCTTGCTCATTGACTGAGTAAATGTGTAAAGATTTTTATGAAACTTTGCACAAGGTGTCGCCTAAAGATTGCGCACCTTCTCCAAGTTAAATTACTTCAAAAGGTTCAGTAGATCTTGAGAAATCTACTTACCAAGTCAGCTATGTCTAAATCTGCACTTCTGAGAAGTCGATTTTGACACCCCTAACTTCTTAACTTTAATTCTCTCAGTATAGAACCCGTTTAAGCAAATGCTTTTAGCCATGAGTAGCTTACCTTCCAACTTAAAGATTAAGTGCTTACTTGCACAAAACTTTAAACTGTGGAGTGAGAAATGATCAAATCATTAAGATCAAAATTTGCGCCTGTTTCAGGAACCAGTGAGTACTTTCTCACATGTAAATGTTCCTACACACAATTCTCTTAGCTTGATCACAATTAGACTCTCAAACTCTAGCCATAGATTGATTGACTATGGACTTAGATATCTCCAAAAGGAATTCACAAAAGATCTATCACACAGGGAGAAAACACAGAAACATCGGGCACAATTTTTCCTTCTATTTCTCAGAAACTTACAACTGTGTGAGGATGGAGAATTCAACTCACTTCACATGTGTCTAATGACATTTTTTTACTACTCAATACACTATTCTCATGATCTCCTATTGTCTCCTCACTTGCCCCGACATTTTTTCCAAGTATTTATAGGCAAATATGTACAAGTTTATGACTATTCAAAACTCTAAGTGATCTATGTCTTCACTAATATACATATGTGTACAAATCATTCATCCTGTGAATGTATTCATCTTCTTTGCTTCAAAACTTGATCTCATCTCCATCCTTTGTCCTTCAAATCTTCAATTGGTGATTGGTCTGCATCAACAACCTCAATACACGTGGTGCTTCTAGCACATGGGGCATACATGTTGCACTCTTGGAGCATGTTGAGGAGCAGCTATGGAGTTCTTCTTAGAGAAGAAGAGTGTGCTCACACTCTTTCTTATGGAGAGGCTATTAACAGCTTCATGGTGTGGATCGGCCATTCACATGATGTATTTGAAGATTGTCTTCTACATGGAGATTTCGGGTTACTTCAAAGACTTTGGATGGTGGTTAACAGAAGGTTTGCATCTTATGTTAAGAATTCAGGTACATATTTTCTTTATGCACATAGGTACTACTTGAAGTTTATGGAGGCAGTGGCATCCATATCAAGAGGAGTCCTATTCAGCATAGGTACAAGAGAATCAGTACATGTATGCTTTATGCATATTTGGATGAGGTGTTCGAGAAGGTATGTTCATATGAGTTTGAGAATTTCTGGCAGCAAACTTGTTAGCATCCTTTGCTACTTTTGTAAGTATGTGATCTTTTCACACACAGATCTATCTTAGGGTCTTCCATAGCCTAAGTTGAGATGAGGGTTTGCTGATTATCAGTTTTAGAATGATCCTTGCTCTTTCTGTCACTCATATTCACTCTTCTACAACCTATTAGGTCACACATCTCATATATATTCAGATTTCTGTCCATACATCTGAATATGTTTGTTACATTTGTACATTCACTCTTCCATATATTTCTGTTCACATAGAGTGGTTGAGATTTTGACTCCCACATTGTAAATTGACATTTGTATATATGACAGTGTGAGTAAGCAGTGGATTACGTAACACTTTACACATGTTGTCTAGTCTCTCTCTATCTTTGTCTCATCATTTGTATGATTAAGTATTGTATGTTCATGTTTTGTCAATATTGGAAGATTGCTGGAATTTATGTTGTAGATGCTGGACCTATGGAACTATGGACCTGTGGTATTAATTATGGGCCGGGCCTACCTAATTTCCAACACCAGGTGTGCAGGTTAAAGAAGGCATTATATGGTTTAAAGCAAGCACCATGTGCTTGGTATGAGAAGATACATGCCTATCTGATTGCACATGGTTTTGAGAACAATCCAGCTGAAAGCACCTTATATGTTAAGCATGCTAATGATGTTTTTTTATCATTGTTGTCTATGTTGATGACATGCTGCTCACTGGACCTATTGAGAAGCATATTACCGATTTTAAGGCTGATTTTGCATGCCTCATTTGAGATGTCTGATTTGGGGCATTAACATCACTATTTGGGCATTCAGTTTATGCAAGTTGATCGTGGAATGGCTTTGTGTCAAACAAAATATATTGACACATTATTGGAGCATTTTGGCCTTGAAGAGTGTAAGCTTATTGCCACTCATATGGAGATAGGTTTACAATTGAGTCTTCATGATGCTGGAGATGCATTTGATGCTGTTCTCTATCAGCAGGCTGTTGGATGCTTGATTTACTTATGCATTACTCGACCAGATATTTAGTTTGTTGTCTCATAGATGAGCAGGTTTACGCATTGCCTAGGAGCCAAGCATTGGCGGGTTTTTAAGTGCATCTTTTGCTACTTGAGTGGTGTTGGTGTAAATCACAAGCCTACACATTTGGCTTGGAAGATATCATGAAGACTCTACATGCATGAAGAATCATAGGAACATATGCTAGTGATTACTTAACACTTTACCTCATTGTAAAAGTCAATTTGACTTAGGGCACCTACCCAAATGAGTCGTGGAAACGTTAGTTCACCTGATTGAGAGAATAGCTCCAAGTTTTTAGAATCTTGATTAGAAGGGGCCAAGAATTTGAATTTGAATTCAAATTCTTACACATTCCATATAAAAGGTGAACTTGAAAAGTCGCGGTGAGAGACATCACTCTCGAGGTTCATTCTACTGTCATTGAGTGTGTGTGAGCACTACATCATATTCTACACCTCTCTACACCATTAGGCAATGCTTGTCATGCCAATGGGATTGTACACAAGTGTTAATTTATAGATACATTTACATCATTCATCTTTGTGCTCACTGATTGTCTACTCCAAAGTCTGTCAACTTGTCAAGGGCATATCTCAGCCAATACTCCACCTAATTCAGTGATTCAAAGCTTGTTGGATTCAACTCAAAGTTTCTACATGCTGACAAAGTTTGAAGTGATTTCATTCAGCCAATTCAGAGAAATCGTCATCGAGGTGCTCACTAGTCTATCTCTGCTATAGTCCTAAAAAGTCGGGGGTATACCAAATCTTGCTAAATTAATTTCTCTTAGCATAGTTCATTATTTTACATCATTCCACTTGCAAATGGTAGCTTACTAAGCTAGTGGAATACCCCTAGAAGGAATTTTATCAATTGCTACTGTGCTGGTCACACTGAGCAAAACATTGAGCAGGTGTCAAGACAAAAATAGAAAGTTTTCTTGACTTTGTGACTTCCAAAGTTATCTGTTTTGATTCAATCATTACACACTTCATTTCCAAAGGACATAGGCCATTTCTTGGTGTCATTGGAAAGCTAAGGGAGTCTAATAGTCAAGTCTGAAGCTAAAGAGCGCTGGTACAAAGCAGGTTTTAGCAGTACCTACTCAATCTCTTGGATCATCCATCCATCTTTCCCAACAGTGGTATCAAAGCAAATAAGGTAAAATGGGAGATGGTTTTCCTTCATTTATTGACAAATTGGACAGGAACAACTATCAAGCTTGGTCTCTAAGGATGAAGACCTACTTACAAGGAAGGAGTCTCTATGAATACATCTCAGGAGATGAGGAATTGCCCTCATTCAAAGCAAGAGGTTTACCAACCAAGGAGGAGCAAGAAAAACTCAACACATGGAGTGCAAGGGATGCATTGGCAAGGTCTTATCTACTCAACTCTATATCTGACTTTCTTTTACCTCATATCAGAAATTGTAAGACTTCCAAAGAGACTTGGGAAACCTTGTCATCATATTTTTCCTCCAATACAAGGGCTAGGAAAAATCAGTTGTGGATTGAATTCACAACACTAACGAAGCAACCTAAGCAAGCTGTTTCAGAATTTATGACCAATATCAAAGATGTTGCAGATCAGTTAGCAAGCATAGGAGAAGAGATTGAAGAGGAACAAATTGTAAGGCAGGTAATCAATGGGATCAACGCTGATGACAAGTGGGAAAGCTTCACCACTGCAATGGATCTCTACATGGACATGCACACTCCAGATCTTACAACTCTCATGGGTCAACTATTCACACATGAAGGAAAGCTTACCAAGAGTGGAGATACTACCAAAGGTAACAACTCTTCTGCCCTATACACTGATAAGAAATCTAAGGATAAAGGCAAGAGTAAGAAGGTGGAAGATGAATGCTCTACCTCCCAAGCCAACTATGCAGGGAGAGGTAGATTTTCAAGAGGTAGGGGCAGAGGAGGTAAGCAAGGTAGGGGGAGACCCTATAACACATCACCATGTAACATTTGTGGTTTGTCAAACCACACCACAAATGAGTGTTACAGGAATTACAAAAACCAGAGAGGAAGGGGCTACCAAAGAGGTGGATACTCTCAGTCTAGAGGAAGGTTCAACCATCACCAAGGCCACAAAAACAATTATAACAACAACTACAACAACAATTACAATGGCAACTACCAAGGAGGATTCAGAAACAGAAAGGACTACAACAACTACACAGAGGAGCAGGATGACTCTCCCTTGATCATGAACATGAATTCAAAGTCAGGTACAAATGATGATCACTTATTTTATATTGATTCAGGGTGTTCAAATCATGTGGCTGGTAATGTTGCACTACTCTCTGATCTTGAGGAACCAAAAGGTAAACACCAATTCCAAACATGTGATGATACAAAGCATTCTGTAGTTAAAGTTGGAAATGTGAAAACTTGTGATGGTAATCAGAATTTGTTGAGCAGAGTACTTTATGTACCTACAATTACAAAGAACTTAATGAGTGTTGGTTAGATTGTAGAGAAAGGGTTGCAGGTCAGATTCAATCAGTATGGAGCATTTGTGGAGGACCCAAGACATGGATTTAAAAGGATAGTTAAAGGAGAAAAATCAGGTAGACTTTTCACTTTTGAGTTGGAAGATACAAAGAACATTGCATTATACAGTTATAAAGATCAAACACTTTCAGAGCTTGAGATTTGGCACAAGAGATTAGGGCACATAAGAGAAAGGACCTTGAAACAAATGTGCACAGACCAATGTGTGCTTGGGATACCTAATGTATCCAAGCAACATATGATTTACAAGTGTGGTGCTTGTCAATTTGGTAAGTCTCACAGGTTACCCTTCTCCAAGGAAGGATATATGCATGAAGACTATCTAGAGCTTGTACACACAGATGTATGGGGACCTAGCAAAGACCCCTCAGTCTCAGGTTCAAGGTACTATGTGTCTTTTATTGATGACTATAGCAGATGGACTGTATTATACTTTATGAAGCACAAGGATGAGGTATTTAACTGTTTTAAGAAATATCTTGCATTAGTTGAAAATCAGACAGGAAGGAATTTGAAGAGGCTAAGGTCAGATGGAGGAGGTGAGTACTTCTCCAATGAATTTGAGGACTTCTTGCAGGACAGAGGCATCAAAAGGGAAATAACCACAAGGTACTCTCCTGAACAGAATGGTGTAGCTGAAAGAAGAAATAGGTTAATTGTTGAGACAGCTAGATCTATGCTTAATGAGAAGAAATTACCTAACTATCTATGGGCAGAGAGTGTCTCTACTGCCACCTATCTCATAAACAGGTTATCATCAAAGTCACTTGATGGTATGACACCATATGAAGCATGGCATGGTAAGAGACCATCATTGGATCACTGCAAAATTTTTGGATGTGTAGCATATGTACACATTCCTTGACAGGTAAGAGGAAAGCTAGATCCAAAGGCAGAAAAATATATTTTCATTGGATATGATTTGAATAAAAAAGGTTACAGGTTTTATAACCCTACCAATAAGGGATTTATGGTAAGCAGAGACGTGATCTTTGATGAGAATGATTCTTGGTATGAGAATGAATGCGGGAAGGTCAGACTACCCTATGATTTGGAAGAAGAATTTCCAAAACTTACAAAGGAGGAACCTACTCAGGATGGAGAGTCAAGTTCAGATGATGAAGATACAATCAACCTTGAAAAGAGTTCAAGGCATGGAAGTCCAAAGGCAAAATGAAGATGAAGAAGCTTGATGACATACCATAATCTTCAACTCAATCAATCAGAAGGTCTCAAAGAGAGAGCAAAAAACCTATCAGATATGGGTATGATACATCTCTTGTTACTAAACATTCAATTTATCTTGCAAAGGATTTGCTAAATGAAGAACCAGGATCATATGAAGAAGCAATCACAAAATCAAAATGGAAGGAAGCTATGGATGAGGAGATTGAAGCACTCAAGGAGAGTGATACATGGGAGCTAGTACCCAAGAAGGACTCCATGAAGGTAATAGCATTGAGATGGATCTATAAATTGAAAAGAAATTTTGATGACACAATTAACATGTACAAGGCCAGATTGGTAGCCAAGGGTTTTGCACAAACCCAAGGCATTGACTATGAAGAAACATTTTCTCCTGTTGCCAAGATGCCAACAATCAGAGTGTTGGCGAGTGTGGCTACATCAAAGAATTGGAACATGTACCAATTGGATGTCAAGAATGCTTTCTTGAATGGATGGATCTCAGAAGAGGTTTATATGTCACAGCCTCCTGGCTATGAAGACCCTAAGAAGGTAACTTATGTTTGAAAATTAAAGAAGGCTTTATATGGATTGAAGCAGGCACCTAGGGCATGGAGTTACAGGCTAACTACATACCTCAAGACCAAGGTTTTGTCATGAGTAAGGCTGACACTTCTCTGTTCATTAAGAGAAGTAATTCAGAGATAATCTATCTCTGTGTCTATGTTGATGATATCATCATTGCAGGTAATGATGTCAATGGAATCAGAAGCATCAAAAGCCAAATGATGAAGGAGTTCAAGATCAATGATCTTGGGCTATTGAAGTATTTTTTGGTACTTGAATTAGTTTACACTAATTCAGGAATATACATTACTCAGAAGAAGTATGTGCAGGACATGTTGAAGAAATTTCACTTGCAGGATGCTAAAGCAGCTAGTACTCCAATGGAGGTGAACCTAAAGCTAAGTGCCCATGAAGGTGATGAAGTCCAAGACATTACATGTTATCAAAGTATGGTAGGTAGCTTGAACTATGCTACTCTTACAAGAATTGATATTGCATATGGAGTTAGTGTGCTAAGTCAATTTATGCACAAGCCAAGGATACCTCACTTAGAGGCTACCAAAAGAATCTTGAAGTATCTCAAGGGTACACAGAACCATGGTTTGTACTTTCCTTACACTTTAGATATTGATATAAAAGTTTATTCAGATGCAGATTGGGCAAGATGCAAGGATGATAGGAGAAGCACTTCAGGATACATTTCTTTTGCAGATGACAAACCAATTTCATGGTCTGCAAAGAAGCAACCAACTGTTGCATTGTCTTCTACAGAAGCAGAGTATAGAGGACTAGCTAATGCCACTCAAGAAGCAATTTGGATTAAGCTTTTGTATACAGAATTGGGCTTATATACTAGGCCTCCAATTATCTTTGGAGATAATACAAGTTCTCTTCACCTTGCAGCTAATCCTATCTATCATGCCAGGACCAAACACATAGAAGTTCATTATCATTATGTGAGGGAGAAGTTGCTAAGCAAGGACATTTAGCTGACCTATGTGTCAACCAACATGCAATGTGCAGATTTGCTGACTAAAGCTTTGGATGGGACCAAACTTTGCAGGTTCAAATCTATGATTGGATTGCAGGATGTTCTTGAAGATTGAAGATAAAGACTTAAGCCAAAATGTTTGGCTTGAGGGGGAGCTGTTCGTGTAAATCACAAGCCTACACATTTGGCTTGGAAGATATCATGAAGACTCTACATGCATGAAGAATCATAGGAACATATGCTAGTGATTACTTACCACTTTACCTCATTGTAAAAGTCAATTTGACTTAGAATCTTTTGTAATAACCTACCCAAATGATTCGTGGAAAAGTTAGTTCACCTGATTGAGAGAATATCTCCAAGTTTTTAGAAGCTTGATTAGAAGGAGCGAAGAATTTGAATTTGAATTCAAATTCTTACACATTCCATATAAAAGGTGAACCTAAAAAGTCGCGGTGAGAGACATCACTCCCGAGCTTCATTCTACTGTCATTGAGTGTGTGTGAGCACTACATCATAGTCTACACCTCTCTACACCATTAGGCAATGCTTGTCATGCCAATGGGATTGTACACAAGTGTTAATTTATAGATACATTTACATCATTCATCTTTGTGCTCACTGATTGTCTACTCCAAAGTCTGTCAACTTGTCAAGGGCATATCTCAGCCAATACTCCACCAAATTCAGTGATTCATAGCTTGTTGGATTCAACTCACAGTCATCTACATGCTGACAAAGTTTTGAAGTGATTTCATTCAGCCAATTCAGAGAAATCATCATCGAGGTGCTCACTGGTCTATCTCTGCTACAGTCCTAAAAAGTCGGGGGTATACCAAATCTTGCTAAATTAATTTCTCTTAGCATAGTTCATTATTTTACATCATTCCACTTGCAAATGGTAGCTTACTAAGCTAATTGAATACCCCTAGAAGGAATTTTATCAATTGCTACTGTGCTGGTCACACTGAGCAAAACATTGAGCAGGTGTCAAGACAAAAATAGAAAGTTTTCTTGACTTTGTGACTTCCAAAGTTATCTGTTTTGATTCAATCATTACACACTTAATTTCCAAAGGACATAGGCCATTTCTTGGTGTCATTGGAAAGCTAAAGGAGTCTACTAATTAAGTCGGAAGCTAAAGAGGGATGGTACAAAGCAGGTTTTAGCAGTACCTACTCAATCTCTTGGATCATCCATCCATCTTTCCCAACAAGTGGTACTTAGCTACTTGGGTTGTTTTATCCCAAGGGGGGATCACTACCGCCAGTTTTGCATGCTTTTTTTTACTTAGATTGGGCTGGTTGCTATGACACTCGTGTGTCCACTAGTGGCTTTTGCTTCATGCTTGGTAGCTCATGTATATCTTGGTTGAGCAAGAAGCAGCCTAGTGTGGCCACTTCTAGTTGTGAGACTGAGTATAGGGCAACTTTCACAACGACTGTTGAGTGTGTGTGGCTCAGACACCTTATGGCTGATTTGGGTTTTGGTGAGTCTTCTGCCACCACCATCTTCATTGATAGTCAGAGCACATTGGAAGTTGCGAGGAACCCTGTGTTCCATGCTCGCACTAAGCACATTGAGGTGCATTATCACTTTGTCAGGGAGAGGTTCTCTATTGGGGAGATCAGCTTGGCATATGTGCCCATGCAGGAGAACATTGTAGAGCTTTTCATGAAGGCTCTACCTAGGGAGAGGTTTGAAGCTTTCAACAAAGCTTTCGGCGTACTTTCTTTTGTGGAGTGATTTCCACATAGCTTGGCACTTCCTTATACGTGAGTGCCAGTTCCTTGTTCACCGCATCACTCCCAGGGGGGATTTGTTGATATATTTAGGTAGTGATGTGAGTGAACACACTAGGACCGCAAAGGCACTTTTTTCCCTCTTTAAGAGGTTTTTTCCCCCAGCTTGTATATACGCCTATCGCCCTAATGGGCTACTTATCTTTGTACATTCTCTAGTAATACATTCAGTATTGTGTGTTGTGCTCCAAGATTCTTCTCCTCCCTTTTTCTATTCACGTGCTTCCGCAGACATCTATCTCCAACAAATTGAAGAGGAGCAAATTGTGAGACAAGTGATCAATGGCATCAAGGGAGATGACAAATGGGAAAGCTTCGTAACTACTATGGACTTATACATGGACATGCAAATTCCACATCTTACCACACTCATGGGGCAACTCTTCACCCATGAAGCCAATCTCAACAAAAATGGAGATTCATCAAGAGGTAATAACTCTTCTGCCCTATACACAGATAAAGGCAAGATTAAAGAGAAAGGGCAAAACAAGAAAAAAAAAGATGAAGGTACTACTTCTCAAGCTAACTTATTTACATTTTTGGCCTAGGTAGGTCTGCAATCACTCTAACCTTGTCTTCATCCATAGAGATTCCATTCTTTGACACAATGTGTCCTAGAATTTTGCCTTGCCTAACCATGAAAACACATTTTTCTAGGTTCAGACAAACTTGATATTCTCAACATTTGTCATAAACTTGCCTTAATTCAAGGATGTGGGTATGTCTCATGTTAGAATGTGCACACACGTCAACCACATAAGCTTCCGATTTCTTTCGTAAGAATTCCTTAAAAACATGACACATCAATAATTGAAAAGTGGCAGGTGCAATTGTCAACCCAAATGGCATCACACAAAATGCAAATATGCCCCATTGTGTGGCAAAGGCCATTTTATGTTTATCTTCAAAGGGCAATGGCTACTTGATTATAGCATGAGAATCCATCAAGAAAACTATAGACTTCCTTGCCTACAACTTGTTCCAATAAATGTTCTGTGATATGAAGAGGATAACTATCTCTAATCATGGAGACACTGACTTTTTTAAGGTTAATACACATGCACAATTTCCCATTTTTCTTGGGCATGACCACAATGGGGGATACCTATTCGGTATGTTTGATCTCATAAATAAATATTGCTTCTATGAGATGATCTATCTCCTCTTTAATATTGGCAGCATAATTATCATTATATGTGTATGGTTTCTGCTTAGAAGGTTTGGCCTCTAGAGTCATAGGAATTATATGGGAGCATATATCTAGATCTACTCCTTTCAAATCCTTGTAACTCCATGCAAACACAACTCTATATTCTTGCAATAGAGTAGTTAACTCTTCTTCTTCTTCCTCCATCAAATCATGCCCTATGTATGTGCATTTTTCTTCTCCTTCTTCTGTAGTGACTATTAACTTTTTGTTTTCTCTCGATTATCATACACTTCTCCAATGCCTGCTTATTGTTAGGCATCCGTACCATAATTCTTATGTCTTCTATTTCATAGTTTTTAAAGTTCTCTAGTACTTCCAAAAGATGTTCTTCGTCTTCCATCTTTGCTAATTTCTCTTTCTTCTTTTTGTGCTTACTTTCTTTACACTCTGTGAGTGAGTTGGGTTGTTTAGTTTGATTTTCCTTTCCCATCTCAGGGGTAGTGGCTTCCACAAAGTAGATACTTCTCTTCTATTGAGCAGAAGGGTTCCATTATAATGGACTCTAAGTCCTCATCGCTCACCTTGTCTAGCTCTTCGGCCAATTCTATGCATTCTTCTAGGATAGGCTCTTCCTCTAAGGGCTCTATCATAAAGATGGAAATGTCATATCCATCCTCATCCCAATGAGGGGTTCATTGTTCCTCATTTACTGCTATATCCATGGTAGCTAAGATCCCTGCCAGGCCTGAATTCTTCGTCTCGAAACACTATCGGTGCATAAGCAAGGTCTTGAAGAGTTCGAGGATGTTGTTCTGAACCTAAGGTCCTAGCTTCCAATGGTTCTTCCTCTGGTTTAGCTACTTTACACATCCATCGATGAGTGTCCTCATGCAACCATGATGGATGTGATTCTAACAAATGCACAGACTCAATTTATTCTGGCATCCTATGAATGGTATTCCATTGGAATGGGGGTACATCTCAATGGGAATAATCCTTGAGATTAACTTTGATGAGTACTCCTAAATGTTGCAAATACAAGGAGTTAGTTCCCCAATCTTGTACAATTTGCAATTGTCGCATGATGGTCTTCGTAATATCATCTGGTAAGCATGATTTTTCCCAAACTCACAACTAGCAAAGGTGTGCTCAAATTCTGCACAAGTGGTGAGAGATATACCTTCTAGTAAGCCTAATGGCTTCTCAATATGACCATCAGCCATTTCTATCTTTATTCTAATGGGTCTTAGTGCCAACTTACCCCAATGTTTCCATAAAGCAGTGGTAGCTATGGCTACTCTCGCACCTGAATCTAGGATGGCTTTGGAGGTATAGCCTTGCTGGGTTATGTTGATGTATGAAACATCACACGAAATGAATTAATGTGACACTATAAAACCTCTATGGTCATCATTAACTCAACGCTTCTCAAAACTTTGAGAAGAGATTGCCTAAACTGAGAACTTTGCTTCTTCAGAAATTTTCAATCACTGAAATGACATACCTTCAATGTTTTGATTATTTTTGTTAGCACAAATATTATTAAGTGAAGGTATTTTGGTGGATAAAAGTATAAGTGAAGAGCTTTCCAATAAGCTATTACTTGCAAAAACCTGAGCACTACACACCAAGTTATGACCTTCACAAGATGCCCTTGTATGAGCTACCAAAATAGGAAACCTTGCCTATTTTACCCAAAAGTATGTCCCTATTCTGCAAATTCGATGGTTGGCATCGACTTGGTGCATAAAAGTCCACTTTTCATCATGAATTCAATGCTGGTCATCAACTTCCTGCATAAAGCTTCACTTTTTCAGGCACAAACTCATCGGGTGAATCATACGCATAGAATCAACTACAACTCGATGTCAAGCATCTAGTTGATCCAACAACCTCTTGTATTTGAAAGAGATAGATAAAAACAATGAATTATCATCTCATTCTCGATGCCACACATTGACTTGCTTGGAAAATTTGAACTTTTGAGATCATTACACAATAGGCAAAGTATGAAGATGGGGGCGAGAGTCTCATACACAGAACTTCTATTAATTCTTCTGATAGCTATGGAAACTCAAAAATTTACAGGTGCTTTCTCACTCAGAGAAGCCTAACTATATTAAGTCATACAAAATTTCTCTTTCTCTCTATTACTACCTCACCATGTTAGTTGATACAAACTAACTTATATAGATTTTCTCAATCTCGTGACTTTTTGGAAATTCTAGAACTAAAGTTAAGAATAACTTTACAAATATGATACATGTGTGAAATTTTCCCTTCACATAGGCATGTGCTTTTCTTCTTAGACTTTGACCTTTAAATTTATGTCCAATTTGTGATTGGTTCTCCAACAGCTAGCCCTCACTCACTAATTGACATTCTCTATTTCTTCATATTATCTTCTTTTCTTTTACTCCTCCCATGCTTTTGAATCTACTAGTTTTCAAACCATCCAAAATCTTTGTCATTATATCTGCTATTGATCCTTTGTTGAAATGTTCTCCACTTCAATTTCTTTCTCTATTACCTTTTCTCTAAGAAAATGATACTGTATCTCTATATGTTTTGTTCTTGCATGAAATACTGGATTTGATGCAAGATAAAGTGAACTCATGTTATCTTCATGTATTGTAGGTATACCTTGATTAATGCCGAAGCTTTTGAATAATGTCTGCATCCATATGATCTCCTTAGCTACTTCTACAAGTCCTTTGTACTCAACTTCTATTGATGATAATGCTACTGTATGTTGTTTCTTTGAAAACCAACTTACAAGCTTATCACCAATGTATATCATGTATCCATGTGTTGATCTTCTATCATCTTGATTACCTACCCAATTTGAGTCACTATATGCTCTCAACTTCAAATATGAAGTAAAAGGATAATATAATCCTTCCTTTATGGTTCCTTTGATCTATCTAAAAACTCTTTAACCTACAATCCAATGTGGATCCTTTGGACAATGCATGAATTGTGAAAAAACTCCCATTGCTAACTAAGATCAGGTCTTGTTAATGTAGCATAAATCAAACTACCCGCATGATATTGATACTTTTTCATATCTTTGTATTCTCCACCATCATATTTATTGAGCTTGTGATTGACTTCAAGTGGAGTTGAAGCTTCTCTGCAATTTTCCATACCAAACTTGTTCAATAGGTTTAGAAGATACCTTTCTTGTGATACATATATGCCATGATATGTATAAGTGACTTCCATTCCAAGAAAGTATGATAAATTTCTTAGATTACTGATCTTGAATTCTTTCTCAAGTAATCTCTTTATCTCCTTAATTCCTTCATCTAAAGTACCTGTGATTATATTGTCATCTACATAAATACAAATGTAGATTATACCTTCCTCTATTCTTTTGATGAGTAGACTTGGATATGCTTTTGAACTTTGATATCCAAGATCATAGAGATACTTCACCAATCTATAGTTCCATGCTCTTGGAGCTTGCTTCAATCTAGAGAGTTCTCTTCTCAATTTGCAAAAAAAATTTGGATACCTAGAATCTATAAACCCTTGAGGTTGCTCCATGTATACCTCATCTGGTATGTATCCATTCAAAAATGCATTCTTTATATCTAGTTGACCTAGAGTCCATGCTTTTGAAGCTACAATAGCAATGATTGTCCTTATAGTTGACTTCTTAGCTATAGGACTAAATGTCTCATCATAATCTATGCCATAAGTTGGGGCATAGCCTTTCACCACCAACCTTGCTTTGTATCTGGCTATACTTCCATCTGCAAGCTTCTTCACTTTATAAACCCATTTATTTCCAATTACCTTCCTACCATTTGGTTTAGGAGCAAGTTCCCAAGTCTTCTTCTCCTCAAGTGCATTGAATTCTTCCTTCATTGCTTCTTCCCATTGCTTCTTACCTTTTGCTTCATCATAGTTCTAAGGTTCTTCATCATCTTTGACCATATATGCATAGTTATTCTGAGTTATGTAAGAAGTATCATAATAATACCTTTTTCGTTGCCTTCTTGTCCTAATTGACCTCCTTGGTTCACATTCTTCATATGTGTCTAGATACACCTCTTCATCAAATATAGGAGCTTCTTTATTTCTTCTTGTTAATCGACTTTTGGATGTACTTGCTTGCATATACTCTTCATCTCCATTCACCTGCACACTTGATTTTCCTTTCTCACATCTTCTTACCTCTTCTTCAAATTCTTCAGCTGTATGACTTTGATCTGCATACCAACTTTTCTATTCATCAAATGTAACATCTCTAGAAACAAGAATTTGCTTTTCATCATAACCAATGAACACATATTTTTCTACCTTTGGTTCAAGTTTATGTCTAAGTTGTGATGGCACATAAGCATATGCAATTGATCCAAACACTTTACAATGATCTAGTGTTGGTTTCTTACCCTACCAAGCTTCATATGGAGTCATTCCATTTAGAGCTGCACATGGTAATCTATTCACAAGATATGTAGCTATATTTACAGCCTCAACCCAAAGTTAATTTGGACAATTCTTCTCCTTCGGCATAGCTGTAGCAAACTCAACCAAAGTCCTGTTTCTTATTTTTGCTACACCATTTTGTTGTGGTGCATGCATGTAAGTTATTTCTCTCTTAATACCTGCATTCCAAATATAATCATTGAACTCTTGGGAGGAGTATTCTCCCCATTCATCGGACCTCAGTCTCTTAAGCTTTTGACTTGTGACTCTCTCTGCATATGCATGAAAAAGCTTGAATGCTCCAAACACTTCTGATCTTTCCTTCAAAATATACATAGTTATCCATCTCCTAGCATCTTCAATGAAAAGAACATAATACCTTGAGCCACTGATAGATCCTTCTTTTGTTGGTCCCCACACATATGTATGAATAAGCTCTAGTACTCCATCATGTTTGAATCCTTTCTTCTGAAAATGGTAACATGTGTGCTTTTCCCATCTGACATGCTTCACATTTATAAATCATATGTTGACTCTCCACATTTGGTAGTCCTAGTATAGACTTATTTGCAACCATAACTTTAATTCTTCTTTCATTGAAACGACCTAATCTCTTATGCCAGAGATCAAGTTCTGTAATCACTCCTTCACAATGTGTGAGCAAAGCTTGACCAATGTTCCCTTGCACTCTTAAAGTAAAGAGTCTACCCTCTTTCTTACCACAAACAATCTGATTATATCCATTCTCTAGATCTTCAACAAATATTGTTTCATTTGTAAACCTGACTTGAAAACCTTTTTCAACTATCTATCCCACACTAATCAAGTTTTTAGGTATTGTGGGAGCATACAAAACATTGGTTAGCAAAGTATTATCACCTGTTTGAACTATATGAACTGACACTTAAAGCATTGGCAAAAGAAGGATGCAAGTGCAAAAGCTTACATCTACAATACAATCTCATATCATTTGCTAGCACACATCAAAGGATTGGAATCATCTGAAGATATATGAAATGCATTGGAGTATCATTTCCAAAGTACTACCAAAGCAAGGAAAGCAATTCTATGATCATATTTTACAACATTCAAGAAGAAGTCAAGTCAAAATATTAGTGATTATGTCACTAAGATGAAGGATCTAGGAGATAGTCTTGGATCCATAGATGAAGATGTTGAAAATCATAGATTTATTGATCAATTGCTTGCAGGTTTGAGAGGAGATGAAAGGTGGAAACCTCTTGTCTTTTCAACAAAATTGTCTTTGAATCATTATGTTCTAGACTTGAATCAATTGCTTTGTTTGATGCTAACATTTAAGCAAGACTTGAAGGGAGATGGAGATAAAGGACAAAGTTCTATAATGTACATGAAGAACAAGAAGAAAGGAGATAAAGGTAAAGCAAAGGATGAAGAGTAACCGACTTCTCAAGTTTATTATGCAAGAGGTATAATCAACAAGGATCAAATCAAAATCAGAGTAAAAATAGCAAAGGTAGAGGTGGAAGATATCAAAGTTATTCTCAGAGAGGTAGACAAAATTAAAGAGGAGGATATGGTAGAGCTGGAGGAAGAAGTTGGGGATAGAATCAATCCTGCAACACCACCTACTACAATTATGCAAATGATACATAGAATGAAAGTCATACATCATTGATGATGAATTCAATCACCACATCAACTAAAAAAGATCTAAAGGTATTCTACATTGACTCTGGATGTTCTAATCATTTGTCAAGAAATATAGAATTGATGTCAGAATTGGAAAAAGGCATTTCTAGTCATTGGTCGACTTTCATCTTCAAATACTCGCTTCTCTTCTTCACATGTTATGTACACCATGAGATCCTTACGCATGAGTAAGGCTTCCATTCTCATTACCCATGCAGGATAATTATCTCTGTCGAGTTTGTCAATGGAGATATGATTTGCCATAATTCTTTGCTTCTACTTCAACTTGTGAGTTTAAGGGCTAAAGAATAATACCTTTTGGAGTTCTTTGTGAATGAATATACTTTTGAAATAATCTTTTGATACCTTGTGTCTTTGAATGATTCAACTTTCAAACTTTAATGAAAACTTTCCAAAACTTATCGTACCTTTGGTGCCTTCTGCTCTCTAGAACCTTTTTGCTCTGATACCACTTGTTGACGCATGAAACATCACAAGAAATGAATTAATGTGACACTAGACAACTCTATGGTCATCATTAACTCAATGCTTCTCAAAACTTTGAGAAACAATTGCCTAAACAAAGAACTTTGCTTCTTCAAAAATTTTCAATCATTGAAATGACATACCTTCAATGTTTTGCTTACTTCTATTAGAACAAATATTATTAAGTGAAGATCTTTTGGTGGATGAAAGTAGAAGAGAAGAGCTTTCCAAGAGTCTACTATTTGCAAAAAGTCGAGCACGATACACCAAGTTATGACCTTCACAAGATGAACCTGTATGAGCTACCAAAATAGGAAACATTGCTTGTTTTAACCAAAAGTATGAATTCTCGCATAAAACTTCAGTTTTTCAAGCACAAACTCATCGGCTGAATCATAGGCATAGAAAATACGAGGTTATCAACTACAACTCGATGCCAGACATTGGATTGATCCATCAACCTCCTAATTTTGGAAAACTTTACAGCAGTATTTGAAACAGATAGATAAAAACAATGACTTATCGTCTCAGTCTCGATGCCACACATCGACTTGCTTAGAAAACTTGAACTTTTGATATCTTTACACAGTAGGCAAAGTATGAAGATGGGGGAGAGAGTCTCATACACAAAACTTCTATTAATTCTTCTAATAGCTATGGAAACTCAAAAATTTACAGGTGCTTTCTCATTCAAAGAAGCCCAACTATACTCAGTCATACAAAATTTCTCTTTATCTCTATTACTACCTCACTACATCAATTGATACAAACTAACTTATATAGATTTTCTCAATCTCATGACTTTTTGAAAATTCTAGAACTAAAGTTAAGTATAACTTTATAAACATGATACATGTGTGAAATTGTCCCTACATGTGAGGCTTTCCTCAAAAGAAGACATGTGAATGATGTGTGTGCCACTCTCCTCCCATCCATTTATATCCTCTTGTATCTAAAATAGCAGTGATCTGGAATGATCTAGCATCGCCATGAGGCCAACATGCAACACTCATCCCCACTAACCATCAAATACCTTAGGATATACCCCCGAACTTAGGACCTTGGCTAACTAGCCCTCGTTCCACACACACATGGAATGGTCTCTGTAGACCAATGTCTGACACTTCACATAGGCATTTGCTTTTTTTCTTAGACTTTGACCTTTAAATTTATGTCCAATTTGTGATTGGTTCTCCAACAGGTTATTGGAAGATAGGTATTACCTTCCTCTTCCTCGCTCATATCTCCAATTCTTTCCACATGTATTTATGGTACTCACTTGTGTGAACTTCTGTGAGAGTGAGTGGTAGCTATCTCTAGGAATTGGTTTTGCTATGTGCTTTGACAAATTAGGTTTGATTTTCAACAATTCCTGTAAATTGAGATGACATTGCTTTAGTGTTTTTTATCACTTCCATGTTTCTCGGAATTATCGATTCTTCATTTCTAACTATTATGTTGGGTGCTCTCATATTGATAGACTTGGCTTCCCAAGGTCCTGTGAACTAGGGTAGTTCTTGTAAGGAATTAGATTCAAAGTCCATTTGTTCACCAAGATATTGTTCCTCTACATCGTCATAGATAGAGGGTATGTCTTGGGGAAATTGTTCCTGCAAATCATCTATCTCTTGAATAGGGGGATGGGTTTCTTGCTCTTGTCTCCACTTCTCCTCTTTGATTTCCCTCAGAATTCCCTATGAGTCCTTATGTATAGAAGAAAGATTTCTGTGCCCTTGGTATTGGGCACTTGAGACGTGATGGTGCATTACCTTCTTGTACCTCTAGGACAATAGAGTTCTTTTGCGGTCTCTTCCTTTTGTTATTATAAATCAAGTATTCTAGCTTGTCCAATAGCCCTTGAAAGTGTAGCTCTCGTTTTGCTATGTTACTCCAATTGATATATCAAGAGGATTGAAACATGGTTTGGTCTAATTCTACAATCTTCATGCAAAGCTTAGTTCTCTCAATTTCTAGGTTAGCCCTGTGATAATTCTTACTCAATTCAGCTACATGGGGTCCTTCTCTTAGCTTTGTCTGGTATGCTTGGAACATCATGTCTAAATTTTCAGGTATGGGTTTGGCTAAAGCTGATAGTGATTTCTAGTTTGGGGCCTCTAGATTTGACTCTTGTGAAGTTAATTCCAAGATTTTAGCTCTAGTTTCCTTTAGAATTCCTTCCAGCTCACTTATTTTCTTACTCCATTTCCTCTTGATTCTATCTCATGAATCCCTACATGATTTATTTTTTCTTCCACTAGACTCTCCAACTTCACTTGTCTCAACTATTTTATTTGATTTAGGTTGTTGATTTTGTAACAATGCCTAGGCTCTTGTTATAGCTGGGATAGGCACATACGTAGGTGGGGATCTGTTTGAGGTATGCACAATACCTATCACCTTTATGGGTATTACTTTAGAGGCATTAGCAGTGTTCTTAGGACAATCTCTTATGACATGCTCATTTTGCACAAAAGCCTTGAATGTTGTAATATTGTGACTGCCCTGCTATAAGAGGATGTGGGTATTCCTTTATGTAATGATCTCCTTGGCACCTAAAACATGTTCCTTTAGGGCCTTGTGGTCTTGGTTGTCTTAAGTAGGGCTGTGGGTTAGGGTTGGCATATATTACGTTGGCATAGTCAGGCTCCTAGTTGGGTTCCAATGGTGGACTATCATAGTGGTATCTTTCCATGTGTTTTCACGAATCCATACAGTATGCAGGTGGACTATCTACATGGGTGGAATCAAAGATGTTAGAATTAGGATCACTTTCAGTGGTCAGGAGTGAAGAAGGTACTAAAGCCCTACTGAGGTTCTCTTCTGCAGTAGTGTACTTGACTGAGATTATATTGGCTGGGGGTGGCTATTGAGCTAAAACTCCTTGAGGTTTGGGTTGAGTCTTTGTGGGTAGTTTTGTCAAAACATTTGTTTGTTGTGTGGGCATTCCTATAATGTATGATTAGGGTACTGCCTTTCAATTCTGTAGCATTGGCCACTAGGGTTGGCTTGGGGTTGTGTTACATTGGGACACACATTTTCTATATGATCACCACCACAGGTGTAACATCATTTAATGGATGTTAATTAGGTGTCTGTTTGCAAGAGACAACTAGTTTTTGGGCCACCTTCTTAGCTAGGTCTTCTATGGAGCTAGAATGTTTCATGGATGATTGAGAGGAGCTATCCAAATCTTTGTAGACCTTTGAAAATTCCAATTCATCTCCTAAATTGTCCTCAATGTTTGTACAAATCCATACACATTGCTCTAGAGTTATGGTTCCTTTAGATATACATAAGATCGTGGTTTAGAGCTCAAGAGGCCGTCCAAAAATAAAGACACTTGCTTGGCCTATGAGGGAAGCTCTAGCATTGAGCAGCTCTCAATATACTATCTAAACCTACGTCTACGAGTCTCATTGTTTGTTGGGGGTTCTGTTTGAAACCATGGATTAATGAGGAAGTGTTGTGCGTGATTCTACTTTTTGATAACTCTGGTGAATGAATCTAAAAAGTGATGAATGTCCCTAAATTACCTTTGTTGTAAATTTTGGAACCAGGTTAAGGCCTGTTGTCTCACTGTATACGTCAGTAATCATCTTTTTGTTGTATTGAGCATATAGGAAATATAGCACTATCTATGGCGGATGGGAAGGTAAAACACCTTGCTGATGTGTCGCATGTTCCAAATATAACAAAGAATCTTGTTTCTATTGGACAAATGATTGACAAGGTGTTTGTTATCCTTTGGAGTTGTCCTTTCCAATCATCATAGCATAAAGGATTAACTCTTACATCTTAAATTTTCAATCCGAGAAGTATACTAATACCACAACCCTTCTAGTTAATGGAATCCAAGAAAATGTGCAAACAGTTCTAATTTTTGAGAAGAATTTGAAAAAGGAATAGGAAAACTAGGGTTTCTTGTACCTAGAGCTAAACAATAGTTTTTTCAATGATTCTTGTGCCTAAAGTGTGTCTTGTAGATTAGAAATATGAACTCAAAAATAAATTTCAATACCTATGTCACCCAAATGAGACAACCGCGATTCGGATAAAATTGAGAATTTCCACTTCTAGCAATGATCGCATGCATATAATCACTCAATATACTGATAATCACCTCTCCTCACAGACTCCACTGAGTAATACACTAGTTAAACCATCAAATTCCATGGATAACACATGAAAAAGACACAAGAATTAATCACGAACACTCAAAGAAAAGAGAGACATGATTTTCTAACAAAAGCTCTCATTCACATGTCACATGAGTACAAAATAATAGCAACCCCTGCAAAATACAAGATTTTGTCCTTTATACTTTTTCAAGTGTCCCTTTTCAAACTTGAAATTTGGTCCTTTAAACTTTTAATCTAAAAATATGTGCTTCAAGAGCTTCTAAAAATTCTCTAAAAAATATGTATGGCTTCTTCTACCTATGAGGAAAACTATTCCTCATTTTTACATCATTCTAATAAATATTTTACAAGATAATGGGGCTTTTTACAAAACATTCTATTCTAATGAGCATAGTCTAGAGTAAGCAAGAGAAGTGCAATATACATATAGTGTGTGTGATGCAGAGAAGTGAAGTGCAAGGTGTGCATGAAGAGTGACTTAAAAGTGTGCAGAGAAGTGCTAAGCCATACAACCAAGGTCCCAAGGTCCCATCGAAGTTGTGCACATGTCGAGAGAAGGATCCATCCCTCCTCCTATTGGAAGCTTGTGTGCAAGGTGTGCACAAGTGCAAGCTTGGAGAAGGTGGAGGTCTGGTGCAGAGAAGGTCGGCAACACCCAGAACCGTGGGTATTTTGTACTTTGTGATTGTGCACTTTTTGGTATTTTGCACAGACAGCATTGGATTGTATTGAACATCACCATTGTACTTTTCCCCTTATAATCAATCTACAAAAGCTTCCAGTGTCTGTCTCTTTCTTCTTATCTTCCTCCCTTCTCCTACAAACACTCAGATCCCTTTCTGCATAAGAATCCCCCAACAAAATTTGGCACGCACTGTGGGACACAAGGAGATTTGAGCACATGAGAAGAAACATTGCAGTGTGGAGAAGCATTGTTCAAGTGCCAATAGTACTACTTCATTGGGTTAAGAGGTAAACCTTCTTATTATTTATCCTAGCCTAAGAGGATTATGAACTACTTATGACCACAACTTGGTCTCAAACATTGAGGGTCACTTGCAAAGCAACAAGGAAGGTTGTTAGAAGATCCTCTAGTACACTATCATCGACATCATCAGTAAAGAATATGGCAGCCCAGGTAGATCTAGAAACTTTACTTTCTAGATTGAATATAAAATTTCCATCTTTCAAAGGTTTAGCTCAAGAGGATTTGGACGAGCACATTAGGAGATTCTTAGCATTATGTAAAACAAGAGGTTTGATGGGAAGAGAGGATGCCTTTTTGATCCTCTTCCCTGCCACATTAGAAGGGCTCGCAGATAAATGGTTCAGCCAGTTTGCTGAAAACCATTTCACCACGTGGGACTTAATGAAAGAGGCATTCAAAACTCAATTCCAACATGGGAACACTTAATCATAGAGGAATTAGAAAATTTGAGACTAGGTCCTGGCGAAACGTTCTAGAGTTTGTAACTAGGGCCAAGACACTAATGTCTAAGTTGCAAGATCCTCCACATGATTTCTTTATTAAGAAATGGTTGGCTAAACCACTTCTAGTGAATACACAATGTAAAATCAAGGAATTAGTGTTGCCAACAACCTCCATAGAAGAATTTATCAACCCAGAGGATCGTGAGAAGGCTGCTTTTATTACACCTTGGGGAACATATGTGTATGTAAAAATGCCATTTAGACTTAGAAATGCTCCAGCCACCTTTAATAGGACTGTCAACCTCATTTTTGGACCCTTATTGCTAGAAACACTTAGAATTTTCATGGTTTTCTTCATTTTCAAGATCTCAAAAAGAGACCCCTTTGGATTGTTTGGACCATCACTTGAGATAGCTGCAGAATGTCTTTAGAAGATGCAGGGAAACTAAACTAAAGCTAAACCCAAATAAATGTCATTTCCTCATGACAGAAGGAACCCTCTTGGGACATGTGGTATCTGCGAAAGGTATGGCTCCAAATCCTGATAAAATTATTTCTATACTAAAGTTACCTAAACCCAAATCTCCTAAAGAGATTCAAAGCTTCTTGGGGCATATTGGGTACCACAAAAGATCTATCAAAATGTATGCAGAGATAGCCAGGCCACTGGCTAGACTTACAGGTAAAGCAGTACCCTTTAAATGGGAAGAAGAAGAACAGAATGCTTATCAGACATTAAGGTCCAGATTGGTGGCTGCACCAATTCTTATCACACCAGATTGGTCAAGACCTTTTCATGTACATGTGGATGCCAAAGCATATGCAGTGGGTGCTATTTTGGCCCAAAACAGTGAAGAATATTAACTTGATAGACCTATTTAGTATGCTAGTCAAATTTTGACTAAGGTTGCAAAAAATTATAGTCCACAGAAAGGGAGTCCCTTGCAATGGTTTTCACTATACAAAAATTTTGTCATTATTTTCTAGGTGTGAAATTTGTTATCATCATTGATCATCAACCACTCTGGTACTTATTGAATAAGCCACAAGCGACTGGGAGGATATGGAAGGGGCTACTTTTGTTCCAAGAATTTGATTTTTCTGTAGTCCATAGACCAGGTAAAGAAAATGTCATGGCAGACCACCTATCCAGGATTAACATGATGGATCAAGCAATTGGAGTAAATGATGATTTTCCAGATGCTTGAAACTAGATTGTATCCAGAGAGGGCAAGTGTTGTGCAAAGAAAGAGACTACTAATCAAAAGTAGACCTTTTACATTCATTGAGGGAAAATTATATAGACAGGGAAAAGATAACATGTTTAAAGAGTGCATGGAAGAAGAAGAAGTGAGGGAAGTCCTTAAATCTGCACATGAAGGAACAGGTGGTGGGCACCTTCCAAGACATATTATGAGCCAAAGAATCCTTGATGCTAGCTTATGGTGGCCTACATTATTCAAAGATGTAGAGGAATGGGGAAAAGCATGTGATGTTTGTTAGAGGTGTGGACCCAAGCCAACAAACCAAAGGCACAACCCCTTGATTATTTCCACTTCTTGGCAGCCATTTGAGAAGTGGGGTCTAGATTTCGTAGGGCCCATCTACCCTCCGTCGATTCCAAAGAGAGAAAAGTATCTATTGATCGCCACTGACTATGCAACAAATTGGGCTAAAGCTATTGCCTCCCCTGATTGCACTCCTCAAACTGTTGCTGATTTCATTTATAGTAACATCATTTGCAGATTTGGATGCCCCCTTGAAATTTGTACAGACCAAGGTAGTCATTTTGTGAATAAGGTCCTACATGAAATTTTTAACAGGTACAAAATTCTACATAGGACCTCTTGTGCCTATTATCCAAGAGCTAATGGACAAGCAGAATCCACCAATAAGGTATTAATTGTCATGTTAAGGAAGGAATGTATGTTACAACCCACTTCTTGGGGCATAGCTTATCAAGGTACCCTATGGGCATATAGATTAGCTTACAAAGAAGCTACTGGATATTCCCAATTCCAATTGGTTTATGGGATATTGCATATTGAACCCTTTGCATTTTTGCATGGGTCACCAAAACTAGCATTATTAAGGGAAAAAAAGATTGTGGTATCTCTCACAGGCTTGGAGCACTGCACAAAGTGGAAGAGATATGTCTAGATGCTGCAAAACAATTGATACAGACTCAAATGAAGAGGAAGGAGGCACATGACTGGAATCTTTGGACCAATAACTTACAAACAGGCATGTTACTTCTTCTCCAAGACCTCAAATCCACACACAAGTAAGGGCAAAATGGCTTCCACACTAGGAAGGACCTTATCGAATTAAGACGATGTTGAATTGGGGTGCAATGGAGTTAGAGACTCTAAAAGGAGAGGTCCTACCATTGGTCAACATATCAAGGCTCAAGGCCTATCATCAACACTACTAAAGCTTTCTGGATCACCTCACCTAGAACTTGCAAAATTGTCCAAGTTGTACATAGCCTTCTCATATCATTTTGCTCAAGTTTTAGTAGTTTTTATCCATTTTCATGCTTGTTCCTTGAGTTTTAGCAAATTTAGCAACCATTTCATAGCCCTTTGCATAAGTACAATTTTTGGAAAATTTGGGGATTTTTTCAAGCATTTTTAGAATTTTTCTAGCATTTTTTTATCCTCTTCAAATGTCATTTTCTTGCTAAATTGGAGGAATAAAGGAAGCTCTCTATGGTTTTGAGTGAGAAAATTGGCCTAGACATATAGGGAATTTTTCGGATTTTTTTTTGCATTTTTTTGGATTTTTTTCTAATTTTTGGATATTTTCACAAAGACAAAAGAGGGGCCCTGATGGATTTTTTTTCCAAAAAAAAAGCGGAAGGAAAATAAAAAAAAAAAAGGAAAAAAAAGCTCCCTCCCTCTCTCTCTCTCTCTCTCTCTCTCTCTCTCTCTCTCTCTCTCTCTCTCCCCTCCCGCCCCCCTCTCCCCTCCCCCCCCCCCCCCCTCATGTCCCCCCCCGGCCCCCCCATTTTTTAATTTTTATTTTCTTATTTTTTAGTTTTTTATTTTATTTTCTTATTATTTTATTTATTTTTATTTTATGATTTTTTAATTATTTAGTTAGTTTTTACTTTATTTATTTATTTATTTTATTTATTTATTTCTTTTTATTTTATTTTATGTTTTTCTTTTTAGTTAAGCTTAATCTGACCCCATGTGTGCTTAAATATATATATATATATATATATATATATATATATATATATATATATATATATATATATATATATATATATATATATATATATATATATATATATATATATATATATATATATATATATATTATTTTTCATGGTCCAATGCTTTTGGCTCTAGATCGCACCTCGGATGGCCATTTTTTTCGAACTTGGAGTCATTTTCATGTATTTTGGCACCTATAGACTCATTTTTGGACTTCATTTTCCAAAAGTACAAATTTTTTATGACTTTTGATAAAAACCCCATGTTTTGAGCACATTTATCACATGTTTTTCTTTACCCACATGGTCCACATGGTCTATTCTCACTTTATTTTACCATATGTTTCACAATTTCACATATGCACCCTCTGTAGCTCTACTGTTTGATCAATTCGGCCCAAAACATGGTGTCTTTTTAAAGCTTTTGCAGCACAGGACTCATGGTGTCATCTTTGCTTAGAGTTTTGGCTGTAGCTCTCTGGGACGGAGAGCCCATTAGGTGGTGGGCAACTATTGAGCCCATAAAAGTCATATTGGTCAAAGTCAATCGTAGTCAAAGTCAAAAAATCAAAGTCAAACTGATCAAAGTCAACATGTTCAAGGTCAAAGGTCAACATGAGTGAAGTCAAAGCATTCAAAGTCAGGTGTCAAGGTGCACATGTAGTGCATAATTAATTGTCACAAAGGGTAAAATTGCAGAAAGTTGGTTGCAGGCTGCAGAGGTATTTCTGTAATTATCTAAGGTTCAAAGTGTTTTTAAAAGTATTTCCATATTTTCCTGCAATCCTTATTTGTATCTGGCCACCTATTTCTCCACTTTGGATTGAATTTCTCAAAAAGTTCCTTTGTGACTCATATGTCTTCTTCATATTCTAAATGCCTGTTAGGTGGTACTCCAACTCTTGTAGTCTGATAGTTTTTTATGCTTTCCAAAATCATACAGAATGGGATTCCAAGTCCATCAGCTGCCCAATGATGTTGATATAGACTGACACCATTTTTACAAAGCAAATTTTACTATTTGTTCCTCATATTCGTTATGCATTTTTCTAATAAATTCCATTCTTGATTCTCTGCTAGTTAACAATTTTTGCACAAATTCTTTAGAGTAATCTTCCACTTGACTGTCCTTTGGCATTGTGTAAGTGTCATCTAGTGGTGACATTCTAGTCTCCTCTGTCTGATATTCTTTCGTTGCTTGTTCATGTGACCTCACTACCTGTTCTTTTTCCTTTTCTGCTTGATTTTCCAACTGCCTCTTTAATTCTGATATTGTTTTAATCAATCCACTATTCTGTGACTGTAATAGCTCTTTTTCACTGTATATCTTGTTGTATCCTCTCATTGCAGTTGCAACATGTGTGCTTGCTTGTTTCTCGATCTCTTTTGTCTCTTTCAGTTCCTCCTATAATCTTTGCACTTCTTTCTTTAATCCTTCCAACTCTTCTTGATTAACATTGGTTGCTTGGCTATCCATCTTTCCTTGTCCTTCATCCATTAATAACTTGTGGATTTCTTCATTAGCTCTGACCATTATTTGATAACACTCTTGCAATATTCTATACTTGGATTCCATTCTCTTTAATTCAGCTTCCACCTTAAATATATTTTCAGCCTATTTTGCACATTTTTCTTCTAAGAATCTGATTTTGTTTTGGTTATGAACTTCCTGTGCTTCCATATTAAACAATCTTTCTAACAGGCTATCATTCTTTTCTTGAATTTCCTTTAGTTGTTCACTCATCTTTTCTTTTTCCTTCTTCTGCTCCTCTATAAGTGTGTTGCCTTTGATAAACTCAGACTCAGTAGCCATACCTGACATTATCATGTTTTTGCTTGATGGCATGAAATATTCTATATTGTTAATGATGATTTTGCAAGAACTTATGATATCCTTAGTTATCCTTTCCAATCCATAACTAAGATCCAACTGCTTAAGTTCAATCTGTTTTTGTTCTTTAATCTTCTCATCTTCATCTGCTTCTTCACAAAAAAGATACTTGATCTATTTTCAAGTTTGATCCCTTTTCTTCTTCTATATTCTCTTCAACCTCTTGATCAGGTTCAACTTCTTCACCTTTATCTCCAATTTCCTATGTCTGTTCTGTTCTTGCATGTTCTTCCTCATAAGTTTCTTCCTTATCTGATTGTTCTTGTTGATTCTCTTCTGCCTGTTTTTCTTCATTTTCTAGGTAGTCTCGAAGTCTAGTAATAATTCTTCAATTTTCTTACTCACCTCTACCTCTTCCCCTTTCTGATGGACTTCTTCTTCAATCTTTTCTTGTCCCTCGTTCCCTTCATTCTTTTGTACTTCTGTTTTTTCCACAAATGGTTGGCAATAAGGTTGCTTTGAAGGTTTTGTCCATATTGGTTTTGAGCATGTATCTATAATTCCTTCACAAATTCCTTCATTCAATGTAGTATTCTCTTCTATTACTTTTCCTTTACCCTTCAGCTTCCTTTTTTCTTCTCAAGGACTGATATTCTTTTTATATTCTTCCAAAGTTTTAATTCCTTTTGAACTTCCAGCTGATTTTTTTGTTGATTTATCTGCTTCCATTATTTGTGCAATTTTAACTAGTGTGCTTGGTATATATAAATTTAAACTTCTCAGTAGAAAACCCTCTATATTAGTATCAAAATCTAAAGACAGATTTGGTTCTTTGCCTTTTCCTCCTGTATTGTCTTGTTTAACTTCCTCTATCAATTGTGGAGCTAATTGTCCCACTGATTTCCCCTTACTTTTCTTGGTTGGTTTCTTCTTTTGGACAACCTTCTTTGGCACCCTTTTCCTTGCCACAATAGTGGTTCTAGTTTCTGGAGGTCCCTACGACTCTTTGAAGTATGCTAGTAGTTCTACCTCCTTCTTGACAAACATCTCTTCTGTTTCTGCAAACATCATCTGATCATGGAGTTCTTCATAATATTCTATTTCTTTATGTCTCCAATTAGTGGCCTTGTCTGAGTAGTTTTCCAACATTTTTTGATATTGAGCTTCATATAGAGCTCTCTTGTCACTACCTTGAGTGAGATGAGTATACAATTGTTCCTTACTAGTCTGAGGTGGATGTGGGTCTCTATCAGCCTGTACTTCCTTCTGAGTAGCTATAATCAAGGAGTCACATCCATCACTCCAAAAGGTTTAGTTTTATCTTTATTATTTAGCATGATGAGAGTTACTGGTTTATGAGGCATAGTGTATCTAGGCAACTTAGGAAAGCAGAAGAATTGTAGGAAACATTCTTGTGGGAAATTCTTCATTCTCTTGAAATCATCGAATTAGGAAAATCCAGGATAAGTGGCTACATTCTTTTTGACAAAAGTGCCGTCCAATTTAGTTCCCATAGAATAAAACTTCAGAGCTACTTTGATATGCTTTGCATCCTTGTCCTCTTATCTTTTATTGAACACCTAAAATAAGCTTCATTTCCTTTTTCGAGTTCCACCAAACTAGACATTACTTATGATACCCTTTCAAAATCTATGAAGAAGATAGGTTCTTCCAATATTTTGTGAAGTCCCACAACCTTCCATCTCTTGTAATTTGCAGTCATCCTCTGGAACCTGTAGAATTCCTGACATAACATTGTGTATTTGTTGCCTCCTACCTTCACAGTGAATATATGTTGACCAATTTTCCTGATAGTCTCCTTGAGCTCTTTAATTATCTGCTCTGCCTCAAGAAGATCCAACTTTGCATCAGATTCCAATTCAGGAATTTCCTCAATTGCTTCACTATCCAGGAACCAATGTCCCCTAGATAGCACCACTGATTCAACTTTGAAATAATGAATAGTAATTTTCACATACCATTAAAAACAGTACATATAATGGAACAAGAAGATTTGAATGGGGTTGATTCCATAGCATTACATGCAATAACTAGAGCTCAAGCTAAGGAGCAAGGGATCATACTTGATACACATTATTTGGACAAAAATAAGAACCAATCTCTAAAAGAGAGTGTTGAAGCTCAAAGTCAAGGACAAAGCATGGAAGCACATCAAAAGGTGGACACACAAGGAAAGGGAGCAAGTAGGGAGCCCCATGAAGTACATGTCAACTTTTCAGAAGAATCCCCTACAAAAATAGTGATTTCCATCACTAAAACCTTTGTAAATACCATTTTCTATTTTTGTAGCTCCATTTTGTGCAAGCCGAGGAGTCCTCGAGCTTGAGGAGTATTAGAAGTACCATCGTACCAATTTTCATAATTTTTAGACTTCGTTTGAGCCCTCAAATAAGCCCTGGAACCTAATTTTTAACTAGGCCGGACACTAGGTCTAGACAGGGCCAAAACTAGTCAAAAAACTATAAAAAGAGCTAGAGAGCTCATTTTTGGGGTTAGCTTGTTAGAGAATAGAGCTTTTGTAAGAGAACTCTTTTGCAATCGAAGCTTTCCATTGTTCCTCTCTTTGATCTTACTTTGGAAGGTAAAAAAACTGTCATTTCAGTTCAATTTCTATTTTTTCCTCTTCATCTTCATCATCATCATCATCTCCACCTTCTTCCATCTTCTTCTTCATAGAAATTTCTTGTTTTTTAGTGCATTTTCACCATTTTCATACCATTTTTCATGCATTATTGTGTGGGAAGGAGTTAGCAGGTGCAAGGGAGAGCAAGCGCTATGTTTTTTTCATGATTTTCTGCTCATACGGAGCTCGCCATAGCCGACGCTCAGAAATTTGAATTTCCCGCAAAAAAACGCGATTCTGTGATGAAAATCGCGATTCTGTGAAAATTCAAAATTTTTTGAAAAAATCACGATTTTCTGTTTTCCCGCCTAAAAGTTGGCTGAAAAAATCACGATTCTGTGGTCATTCTCAGAATCGCGATTCTGTGATTGTGCTCAAAATCGCGATTCTCAAAAAATCACGATTTTCAGTAAAAAACATGATTTTGTGAAAAAAGGCGATTCTGTGTAAACACGATTTTTTGCTCAAAATCGCGATTTTCTAAAAAACACCATTCTATGTTCAAAATCGCGATTTTCATGTCAAAAAACACGATTCTCTAAAACACGATTCTGTGCTCAAAATCGCGATTTTCAAAAACACGATTTTGTGCTTAACATCGCGATTTTGAGGCCAAAAACACGATTCTGAGAAAATATGATTTTCAGCGGGCTCAAAATCGCGATTCTAAAAAAAAAATCATGATTTTCAGTAAAAAAACACGATTTTGTGAAAAAAGGCGATTCTATGTAAACACGATTTTTTGCTCAAAATCGCGATTTTCTAAAAACACGATTCTGTGCTCAAAATCGCGATTTTCATGCCAAAAAACACGATTCTCTAAAACACGACTCTATGCTCAAAATCGCGATTTTCATGTCAAAAAACACGATTCTCTAAAACACGACTCTATGCTCAAAATCGCGATTTTCATGTCAAAAAACACGATTCTGTGCTCAAAATCGCGATTTTCAAAAACACGATTTTGTGCTCAACATCGCGATTTTCATGCCAAAAACACGATTCTGAGAAAATACGATTTTCAGCGGGCTCAAAATCGCGATTCTCACAAATCACGATTTTCAGCCAAAAACACGATTTTGTGCTCAACATCGCGATTTTCAAATCACGATTTTCTGCTCAAAATCGCGATTTTCAAAAACACGATTTTGTGCTCAACATCACGATTTTCAAATCACGATTTTCTGCTCAAAATCGCAATTTTCAAAAACACGATTTTGTGCTCAACATCGCGATTTTTTTGACTTCACAGCATCGCGATTCTCTGAAAGTTCACAAAATCGCGATTTTCTCCAAAGGTCCTGTTTGCCTGTTTTGACCCCAGGAGCCTGATTTGACATAACTTTTTCATCCAAAGTCCATTTTTTGAGCTCTATAGCTCGTTGGAAAGCTCGTTTCAAATCCTACACGATCTCAACTGTTTTTTTCAAGAATAATGCATTGATTTTGAGATAGGATAATTTGAAGTTGACCCTCAAGTGGGACTAGGGAACCAAGGGAGCTCCAAAGAATTTTGAACCATACCAAAGGGAAAATTTGGACTCTTGACTAAAGCATATGAACCTGAGATCTGGTAGACACTTAGGCAAGGATAAACAAAGCATTAGATCTTCTCAGTCCAGTGTCAACCATACAGCTAAGTCTTGGGCACAACAACTAAGTGGTCATCTTTTACTAAGTTCAGACACAAGTGATTCAGAAATGTCTTTTAGTATGGGAAAACCTGCAGGTGGCTCAGGGACTGCCCATCTACAAACACCAGAAGGTCCCTATAAGACACAGTTGGAATATATTCGGACCAACCGATTAGGTGCTCGCATCTATGAGGATGGCCTGAGGCGATCAGTGGTCCAACTCAAAAATCCAGATCAATCCTTTGGACTTGAACACCCGGTGGTCAAGTTCGAAGAGGGTTCATACATTGATAAGGAAGGAACCATGTATGTGGTTACCAACCAACCAGATAGGACCGATGAGTTTGGAAATATCATTCATGAGAATGAGATAGGAGACCTAGAACAAGGAAATGTAGGACAAGGACCATAGACCCCTAGAGGTAAGTCAGTTCTGACCAGAGTAATCACACCAGATTGGATCCCTCAAGACAACAAAAGCATAGAACTATTCTTGAATAGAGAAACAGAGGAAGCCTTTTGGAGATTCAAGCCAGATCAACCTAGCCAATTGGGCATAGTCATCATCTATGAATTCAAAGATCCTGAGATACCAGGCAAAGTTGTCTACCTGGATAACACATCAGAGAAGATATTCTTGGTAACAGAACATGATAGACATGCATATACTTGGAAGAGTGAATTGATTTTCCCTCCACCAAGATCCAATGTTTCCCATGGCCTCTATGGAGTAGGATCATCCCAAGCTCATGAAGCCCAGAGAGAAAGAACTAGAGAGAGACCTGAGGTAAGTTTTGCACACACGGTGGGCAGAAATAGAGCACGATTTGAAAATGAAAGACTTGAAAGAGAGAGACATCAAGCACATGGGCAACAAAGAGATGAACATGATTTTCCATTGCCTAGACCCCGAGAGCACCCAAGAACCCTTAGACCCACTCAAGTGATCAAGGCAATGAAGAATTATTTTGACGGGTCAAGAGATCCTTATGATCATGTGGCCGAGTTCAAACAAGTGTTAAGAGCTGAACAGGTTGAGGATTTGTTCACCCAGTACGAGGCATTTGGTCTGACTCTTAAGGGCACAGCCTTAGCTTGGTTTCAACCACTAAGTAGTCACAACTATCGCGACATAGGTCAACTGCTAGACGAATTCATTGTAGAATTTTCCAAGAGTGGTATCAGGCATAACACATCATCCTTGATCCACAGTTTCAAGCAGACACCCCAAGAAACAGTGCGACTAGCAGGTAGAAGGTTTAGACAGTACCTAGAAAGATGCCCTACTCCAGAGTTACCCACACCAGCCAAACAAGTGGCTTTGTTCTTAGATGGCTTACTGAGCACAAAGTTAAGATCATATGTGTACTTGAAAGAGCCTAGATCCATAGAAGAGTGTGTGCGGACGTGCATTGACATAGAAGATAACTTGGGTGAGGAGTTAGGATTGTCCAAACTCTATAAGGACTCTGATAGTTCTACTAGTCATACTTCAAAAATCTCCACCGAAATAGAGGAGATAGCTGAGCAAGTTGCCAAGAAGCTGGGAGTCCAAAATAAACAAACGCAGAGAGTCACTCCATTGAATTGGTGTTCTACTTGCGGAGGCGACCACATGGCTAACGTATGCCCAATGCAAAACCAAAACATTAGAGAAAGGAATGCTCCATATTGCACTATTGAGAGAAAATATACAAACCACACGGCTCAAGATTGTCCCTATAATAGGCAGGCTGTTAGACAGAATTATCAACAACCTTACCAACCAGGTAGGTATCAAAACCAATACCAACAGCCATATTATAGACCACAATAGCAATATCAGGCACAATATAGGCCACAACCAGTCTTGGGAAACCAACCACCAGCTCCTGCCAACGTGATTCCAGTCAAATATGCTGTGGGAGAGGAAAATCCAAATAGAGCACTGGTGCCACTAACCCCATTGATACCAAATAATGACTCTCATGCTCATAGTTCAGACTATTCCCATGAAGGTAGTCCACATGCTTATTACACAGAGTCACCTGAACATAGTGAGATTTACTCGTATCAATATGAGGCACCACCTATGGAGCAAAATTGGGAGCCAGAATACTCCAATGTCATGTACACAAATCCTAACCCTAGGCCCCAATTGAGACAAATGAGACCACAAGCCCCTAGAGGATCTTGTTTTAGATGTCATGGTGACCATTTCATTCGTGACTGTCCCCACCCACCATCTTCGAGTCAAGGACACGCTATCACAATACAGGCTTTTTGTCCTGATTGTGGCAAAGACCATCTCCCCAGAGATTGTCCAAGAAACCCCTCCAGTGCACCCAAGATTACACCCATTAATGTGGTAGGCTTAGTGGCAGATTCAAGTTCAAGTAGTAGCAATGTGGCTCCTATACAAGCTGTCACTAGAGCACAAGCCTTAAAACATGATAAACCAGCAGAACAATCAGAGTCGAGTGAATCAGGAGAGCCTAGTAAAAGGAAAACAAGAACATGGAAGGATACCAGAGAGAAGGCCAATCGCAAGTGGAATAAAAAGTTATCGGAACTAGAAGAAAGCTTAAAAGAAGCGAAAACAAAAATAGAAGACATTGCATCTCAAAGCCCCTCGCATGCCGAAACTCCATCCACTCCACCTCATCCCACCCCACCACCCATTGTAAATAGACCGCAATCAGGGTCTGTTCTTGCAGATCCAACCCCAGAAGGTTTGGACATGATGTTCAAGGCCTACCAGGCTCGACTTCAAGAAGGGCCTACAGCTGCAAAGCTAGACAAGAGTTACCCTAGAGCAGATTTGGAGATTGAACGGATGAAAATGTGCATGAAAATGGTAGAACAAGCTCAAGCCATACTTGAGACTAGTCAAAAGTTCAATCAGACAAACTCTGTCAAACCAGATTTGCATTTCCAAGGGTTACTAGAAAGATTAGAGCAGTTGGTAAACAAACCACAAGTTTCTTTACCTCCACAGGCTCAACTAGTTATTGAGAGAGGAAGCTCACCAACAATGGGAGCTTATGTTCCTAATTCCACGGATGTTGGAATGCCTCCTTCAATTCAACAGTACTCTCAAGAGTTCTTGCGGGAAATACAAGAAGAGAAATGGGCCAAGGAGAAGGGTAACTCCCCTCCTATTCCTGAGATTGATGATCGTCATGATCAATTTCCCCAAGACATTCCATCTATTTACGGAGATGAAGCAGAACAACAAGAAGACGAAAGATTAGATTTTGAATCTAATACCCTAGAAGAATTGCCTCAATTTCCAGGCCCATGGGAATTTGAATCTCTCCAGATTAGAGCTCCCACAATACTAGTAAGAAATGAAGACTCAGTGGTCCCAAGGAACACGGATGTCGTGAAGAATACTAAGGTTCAGTGTCATCTCACTATAGAAGAGCTGCTCAAAGCAAAACCCGAGCTATGGAATCATGTGAAGGATCAGGTTCCAGAACTTGATTCCAATATGCCAAAAACAGGCTCTAAGCAAAAAGTTCCAGAGATACCTCTCGATAAAATAGGAGACATGTGTGAGGGTGAAGAAGGTAATACTTATCTTCCAATCACCTACCAAGGTTACGCAACCAAAGCAATCATAGATTCAGGTGCGGCTGTTGCTATTGCGACCACCTCTTTGTGGAAGCAATGGGGCAAACCCACATTAAGACCAACTAGAATGAAGCTTCAAATGGCTGACGGCCATTTTGAAAGACCTCTAGGATTGCTCGAAGGAATAACTCTGACCACTTGTGGTGTAGAGTTTGAGCACACATTTGCTATATGTGACTTTGAGAAAAATAATGTTTATGAGATGATCCTAGGAAGACCCTTCCTACGACAATTGCAAATAGTACAGGATTGGGGAACCAACTCCTTGTACTTACAACACTTAGGGATCACAACCAAGGTCAATTTGAAGGATTAATCCTTCAGAGGTGTACCACCCCTACAGTGGAATCCGATCCACAAAGCGAAAGAAGATTCCATCTCTGTGCATTCTGAAAGTTCACCAGATCCATCATGGTTGCATGAAGATACTCATTTGTGGATGTGCAAGGTCGCAGAGGAAGAGGAAAAACGCTTGAAGGCAAGAGAAGAAGGAACTTCGCTAGGAGATAGACCAGTTAGAGACCCAGCCTACACACCGATGATCTTTCCAGATGAGGAATTTGAGCCTCATGGCTGGCCAGAAATCTTAGCCACCATGGACATTGCTGTCAATGAAGAACAATGGACCTCATTGTGATGAGGAGGGTTATGATATCTCAGTGTTCATGTGTCAGCCCTTGCTAGAAGAATGTGACCCTAGTGATGTCATAGAAGAAGAAGAGAATGACGATGATATAGAGTCCATTGTGATGGATAGTTGCTTTAACTCAGAGCAGCACTATCTAGAAGATATAGGAGTGTTCACCCAGAAAGAAGAAGAACCTCTCACAAGTATTAAAACAGTAAATTCAAAGGATGGAAGTGAGAGTAGTCAAAAGAAAAAGAAAAGAAAAGCAGTGAAACAAGAAGAGGAGGAATCATTGTTTGAAGTAACAGAAAACTTCAAGAAATATGAAGTTGACGACCGCAAAATTTTGGTACGAATGCCTAAGAGAGAGGCCATCATAGGAGAATCATATGATAATAAAGAAAAGACCAAGAAGATTGTAGTGACCATCGAAGAGAACGAAGAGAGATGCACATATATAGGAGATGACCTAAGTGCAAGAGAAGAAATGGAGCTTGTAGCTCTATTAAGGGAATATAGGGATGTGTTTGCATGGCACTATAGAGACTTGAAAGGGGTAGATCCAAGAATTTGCTCTCATACTATCCCCATGACTGCTGATGCCAAGCCCACCAAACAGAAGCCCTACACATATAATGATACCTATGCAGCCAAAATAAAGGAAGAAATTGATAGGTTGATTGAAGTTGGATTCATCTATGAGATTGAGCATACTGAATGGGTGTCCCTCATTGTAGTGGTGCCCAAGAAGAACGGAAAGTTGCGAGTGTGTATTAACCTTAAAAAAATTAATGCCGCTACTATCAGAGATAGTTATCCACTTCCAATCACGGAACACCTTTTGGAGCGTGTTGCAGGCAAGGAAGTTTATAGCTTCCTTGATGGATTTTCAGGTTACAATCAAGTAGCCATTGCCCCAGAAGATCAACACAAAACAACTTTTGCCACAGAATGGGGAATCTTTGCATTTCGTGTTATGCCCTTCGGGCTCACAAATGCACCTGCAACATTCCAACGGCTCATGTGTCATGTCTTCAAAGAGTTCTTGCGAAAGAGCTTAGAAGTATATGTGGATGATTTATGTGCTCATTCCCAAGAAAGAAGATTTCACATCCCTGAACTCAGACAAATCTTTAACAAGTGTCGAGAATATGGAGTGTGTCTGAACCCAGAAAAGTGTGTGTTCATGGTGCATCAAGGTAAAATCTTAGGTCATATTGTTTCTAAGAATGGAATCTCAACAGATGAAGATAAGGTACGAGCCATAGCAGAGCTGCCACGGCCAAGGAATGTTAAAGAGGTACAAGCCTTTATGGGCCATTGTGGATATTACCGTAGGTTTATCCACATGTATGTGATCATAGCTAGACCCCTTTATGCCTTTTTGTCTAATTTTGAGTGGAACAATGAATGCGAGAATTCTTTTAATGAACTGAAGAAACGTTTGTGCACAGCACCAATACTGACCACTCCTGATTGGAATAAGCCATTCCATGTCCATGTGGATGCATCCAATCATGCCATAGGATGTGTGCTAGCACAACCCATAGGTGAAGGGAATTTAGATTTGCCCATAGCATATGCTAGTAGACAACTAAACCCAGCCGAAAGAAATTATACCACAACCGAGCGAGAAGGGTTAGGCATGGTATATGCTGTGAAGAAGTTTAGACACTATTTATTGGCCAACAAGTTCAAGTTTTTCACTGATCATCAAGCTTTGTCATACTTGGTCAATAAACCTTGCAATACTGGACGCTTAGTAAGATGGTTCCTCTTACTAATGGAATATGACTTTGAAGTTGTTGTCAGGAAAGGTAGAACCCATCTTAGGGCAGATCACCTTTCTCGCATCACTTCAGGAGAGTCACCGCAAGGAGTGTCTGATGACCTACCGAATGCTTATCTGTTCAATTTAGAAGTTGTTCCTAAATGGGCAAATAAGTTGGTACCAGTCCTAACCTTCGGCCCTACAAATAAGAATGTCACAAGAAGAAATTGTAAAATCACAAAAATATCACATACTGGCAGGAAGCATGTACAAACAAAATACTGAGGGTGTATTGGCTTGTTGTGTTGAGGATGACGAACATAGTAGTTGGTTGCAGCAAGCTCATGAAGGATTGCTTAGGAAATCACTATTCTAAACAACGAACATTGCAGAATTTGAAACGTTTAGGAGTGTATTGGCCTAGCATGGACAAAGCAATACATGAGTGGATCAAGAATTGTCCAATGTGCAGAGAGAGACCACAAGTGGAGCATGCGACCCTTTATCAAGTATCATTAATTCCAGATTGGAGTGATCCATTGATAGAGTTTATGCGATCGGGAAGATTACCCAAAGAGGCCAGTCTAGCAAGAAGACAAAGCATGGAGCAAGAGGCTCAAGGCTATGCCTTAGTAGGAGAGAATCTATACTGAAGAGGCAAAGATGGTTACTTAAGACTGTGCGTTCATGAATCAGACTATTTAAAGGTCTTAGAGACTGCACACAGTGGTGTTGCAGGTGGACATTTTGGTCCTGACCGAGTGATCAAGACCATTCTATTCTCAGGACTTTGGTGGCCCACTCTTCATATGGATGCACATACCTATGTGAAGAAATGTGACACATGCCAACGTGCACAATATCCAGTTAGAAAAGACGAGATGCCTTTGAGGCCAATGATGGGAGGGCGTGCATTTTCGAAGTGGGGCATAGACTTCATAGGTCCTATTAACCCCCCAGCTAGAAACTCCCATGCAGAGTACATCATTGTAGCCATAGATTACCTTACAAAGTGGGTAGAAGTCAAAGCCACAACAAAGAATGATGCTCAGACTACGGCTAAGTTCTTATTCGAGAATGTGTTCACGAGATATGGGCTACCAATAGAGTTAGTGAGCGATAGAGGCACACACTTCTTGAATGAGGTCATTGAAAATCTTCTCCAAGAACTCTTGGTGATACATAAGAAGTCTGCCCCCTATCACCCACAAGCTAATGGACAAGCCGAGAGCACCAATAAGATCCTCTGTAACGTATTGACAAAACTGGTAAATAATAAACGCTCTGATTGGGACAAACAACTTCATCATGTTGTTTGGGCTTACTGAGTTGCCTACAAAATGGTACTCAACGCCACCCCATTTCAGATGGTCTTCGGACAGAACGCTGTGCTACCATTAGATTTCTTAATCCCTGCCTTAAAAGTAGCACAAGAGTATGAGTGGAATGGACATGAATTGTCATCTAGGATCTTTGATCTAGAACGCTTAGGTGAGACAAGGCTACGAGCGGCTGCAGGCATCTACGCTGCAAAGAAAAGGCAAAAGGCATACTTCGATGCACACATTAAGGATAAGGGACTGAAAGAGGGAGATCTAGTGTTGGTTTACATTGTGAAACAACATGCCCGTAAGTTGGAAAAACGAGGATATGGACCCATCATCATTAACAAAATTTCCACTAGCGGCGCGGCTCAATTGGCTACTTTAGAAGGTGATATCTTGCCAAACTATATTAGTGGTTGTAGAGTCAGGTTATATCAAGAACCTCTTACAGAGGACATGCTAATGAGACTCAACACTGCTAAGAAACGAAAAGAAGAAGAGTTAAGAGTGAGAGAAGAAGCACAGGCAGAGGCCAGAGAGCGTATTAGGCAAAATAAGTTAAGGCGCTTAGGCCTAGATGTCAACTCAAAAGTCCCAAAATATCACATGGATATGTGCCAAAAGTCAGGCATAGCGACTTCTCAAGTCATTGACCGAAGACCCTTTGTGACCATAGATATAGGACAAGGGAAGGGTGCAAGGACGGTAAAGGCATTGATTGACTCAGGTGCAGCAAGTAGTGCAGTTAGACTTTCCTACTGTCAAGACTTGCAGTTGAACATCAATCCCATAGAAGCTTATCTCATAGGATTGGGAGGTGTGGAAACCCCTTGTTTGGGCGAGGTGGAACTCCCCATCTACCTGCAAGATGTTCCAATGAAAGTCAAAGTGCTAGTGTGTCAAGATGAGAACCTTACAGAACCACTTGTCTTAGGACAAGATTGGATTTATGACAATGCAGTCAACTTAAACCTAAGAAGTCAAATTCTTCAAGTTTGGGTACATGAACAATGCATTACATTAGAATTAGAGAACTGCATGCTCCTTGATCATGGCACCACACACTCTCTTAGTTCTTCCAAGACTAATCATATGAAAGAAGATGTTGTATGTGTCAAAAGCTCTATGATGCAGAAGGAGTCAATCGTGGAAGACCAGGTTCGAAGGCGGGTGGATCCTTCTTCTTCTTCAAAGAATCAAGTAGCCACAGTAGTGAGTCCACCACACAAGCAAACACAACCGTTCACGACAACTGCTACATCAAATAGAAAGACACCATTCGATAAAAAAGCAGTTCCGAGCATGAAGCAGATATGGGTACGCAAAGGAGAGCAACCACCAGCCTTGCCCCCACAAATCCCATCTAGGCAAGCCAACCAGGCCAGAAGACGAAGGAAGCAGCTCAAACAAGCTCAATCACAAGGTATCCAACAAGTTTGGGTGCCTAAGAAGTTAGCTGCAGCTCAACAAGGGCAATTACAGATGTGGGTACCTAAGAAGCTCCTACATCCACAACAACCCTTGTTCTCCCACATGCGAAAGGTTTCAACAAAGAAGCCAAAAAGAGAAAAGGGTAAGAACCACGTACAGAGACCAAAGGAAGATAAAATCAGCTCTTCAACATTAGTAGGAAGACATGCAAAAAAGATATGGGTTTGGAAGCCAAAAGTACAAGTAGCCTCCACCGAACCAAAGCGTCAACCACACTGGATACCACAGTTCAGAAAGAATCCAAAGAGGAAGACGTCTGAAGTGACCTCTACAGTGCCAAATGATGTTCTAAAATGGACTCCAATAAGGAGGATTACATCAGTTCGAGACTCAATGGATACCTCCACCAAGGTCGGCATCAACCTCCACAAATAACATCGAAAACCTCGAACGAGCGACAACCATGTGCTCCTTGCACAACCCTGTCTTTTGCACCCTTCAGGTCATGCATTTCCAAAGTATGCATTAATATAGGGCCACATTACACGGCCATGCATAGACACACTTGAGAATCCCACGCACAAGAGCACAGTGACATATGTCAAATATTTCTATTGATACTAACTTTTGTGTTCTTGTTTTGTGATATCTTGTTTCTCAACAAAAAAAAAAAAAAAAAAGAGAAAGAAAAGCGGGAGAGAGCTTGTTTCCAGGTTTGTCTTATGAAACATGAATGAGTCATGCTTAGTTGAAGGTGGAATTGTTGATTACTAGGCATTTATCAATTTGGATAGAAGTGTGTCTCGGCCAGCAGATGATATTATTGCTGCCTTATCTAGTAGATGACAAGCATTTGGCATGAACATGGCATCTACAACTATGATTTTCTCTTACCAGGGTAGGAATGAAGAGCTTGAAGGTCCGCAACTTGAGTGATGCTTAACTAGTTCATGTACCACAGCATCCAAGGAGATATCTGCAAAGGGTAGTTCTGGAGGAGAAGACTCCTGCGTATGGTGAGCTAAAGAGAATATGTGAAACTCAGCTTGGTGTAGTTACCCAATGTTGTTTGCCAAGGAATATAAAGAAATTCAATTCTTAGTATTTGGCAAATGTTGCTTTGAAAAGAGGAGAGAGGATCAATCACTCAAAAGATCTCATCAGTGGACCATCAACATGGACATTCATCAACAATGTTCCATCCGCTGAGTGTACAACACGAAGAGATAAACATCGATCAACCTTCTCCATGGTAAGTATCTTTACTCTGGAAACACCATAACCATGATAGCTTAGGAAACATCTTCGTCGGCATACCCTTGAGCACTTAGCTCAAGACCCCAATTTTTGCACCATACTTCTTCCAATGCATTTCCCAAGTAAGCATTCATAGGGCTACATTACAAGGCCGTGCACAAGGCACCTATTTTCCTCAACCCATGCACGAACACACTTACCCATCACTCAATATGGGTTATGAGTACTTGGCATGACTACTATGAACATCAACTGTGGAAGATCTCGAAAACATCAACGGAGACTCGCAACGACACAGTCATGCTGGAATCCAAGGAAGAAGCATATACCAAGAGACTACAACTTGCAAAGACTCGCAGTGATAGATGAAGAACCAGACACATCTCGAAGTCAGACGACTTTTGTTCATACAGAAGGGACACTCCCTCTCAAGGCACTACTTGGAACAACCACTACAACAAGGGTCTGTCAGGGACGACAGGCTCGAGAGGGGGGGAGTGTTGAAGCTCAAAGTCAAGGACAAAGCATGGAAGCACATCAAAAGGTGGACACACAAGGAAAGGGAGCAAGTAGGGAGCCCCATGAAGTACATGTCAACTTTTCAGAAGAATCCCCTACAAAAATAGTGATTTCCATCACTAAAACCTTTGTAAATACCATTTTCTATTTTTGTAGCTCCATTTTGTGCAAGCCAAGGAGTCCTCGAGCTTGAGGAGTATTAGAAGTACCATCGTACCAATTTTCATATTTTTTAGACTTCGTTTGAGCCCTCAAATAAGCCCTGGAACCTAATTTTTAACTAGGCCGGACACTAGGTCTGGACAGGGCCAAAACTAGTCAAAAAACTATAAAAAGAGCTAGAGAGCTCATTTTTGGGGTTAGCTTGTTAGAGAATAGAGCTTTTGTAAGAGAACTCTTTTGCAATCGAAGCTTTCCATTGTTCCTCTCTTTGATCTTACTTTGTGCGCGTGTGTGTATGTGTGTGCATGTTTGTGTGCTTTCACTCACACACTTGCGCCATCACTTGCTCGTGGTCTTCATACCGGTCCTCACGTCTCCGTGGATTGACAAGTAAAGGAGGTGGTGCTTACGCTTGAGCTACAGAGAGGAAAAATAGACAGACGGGTAGATGGGAGAGAAAGACCAGAGTAGCAAAAACTCTAACACTAGATGGGCTACCAATTTATAACTCAAACTTTAGACAACATCAAAACCAAGAGAAAATAGTAAAAGATAAGAATCAAAGTGTTTGAACAGCTTGATGGAAGCTTATAAGGGTAGGATAGAAGAAGGACCAAACCCTACAGATCATATAATACCCTATCCTATGCCAGATATTGAGGAGGAAAGAATGCAGAGGTGCAAACAAATTTTTAGAGAAACTCAACATAATCTAGAGCAAGTTGAGAATCAAATGGAGACATCTATTGATTAAAATTCACAACCACATAGAAAAGACCTAGGAAGTAATGAGAAGTCAGGGGAGGAGGAAAATACTATAGCACCTTGGGAAAATACTACAGAACTTTGTGTAACACTTCAATTCAATCTAGTAGAACATTGTAAAATACAATGTCAAACACCATGGAAGGAGATAATAAAGCAAAACCCACAGTTGCATCAAAATATGACTAATTGGGTAGGAAACTCACATTGGAAATGTTGGGAAAGATGGATGGACACTCCAAGAGATTGAGTAGGTACTGCCAAACCTGCTCTGTACCAGCCCCCTAATGCTTCAGACTTGATAAGAAAACCTCCTTAACTCTCCAATGCCACCATAAAATGGCCTATGTACTTTGGAAGTGATGTGTGTAATGATTGAATTAAAACAGATAACTTTGAAACTGAAGATCTCAAGAAAGCCTTCTATTTATGTCTTGACACCTGCTAGATCTTTTGCTCAATATGACCAGCACAATAGGAATTGGAAAACTTCCTTTTAGGGGTATTTAATTAGCTTAGTAATCTAACTATTCCAAGTGGAATGAAGTAAAATGACTAACTATGCTCAGAGAAATCAATTTAGCAAATAAAGCTATACCCCCGATTTTTTAGGACTGTAGCAGAAAATGACCAGTGATCACCTCGACGTGTATTTCTCTGAAATGGCTGAATAGAATTTCTTCAAACTTTGGCAGCATGTAGATAACTTTAGGATGAATCCAAAAAGCTTTAGATCATTGAATTTGGGGACGAATTGACCGAGATATGCACTCCACAAGTTGATAGACTTTTGAGTAGTATGACTGAGAACTCAGAAATGAACAATGAGAAAGTATGTATTAATGAACACTTGTATACACATCCATTGGCATGAATGTCATTGCCTAATGGTATAGATAGGTGTGGGCTAGAGTGTAGGCCTCACACACACTAAGAATCAATAATGAGAAGCTCGGGAGTGATGAGATCTAACCACGACTTTTTCATGACCTCTTTTATAGAGAGTGAGTAAAAATTTGAATTCAAATTCAAACTTTTGGATCCCTATGATTAAGCTCCTATATCCTAGGAGATATTCCTTCAATCAAAAGCTAACTTTTTCCATGAATCATTTTGGTAGGTGTTTACAAAGATTCCAAGTCAATTTGACTTTTACAAAGAGATAAAGTGGTAATAAACCACTAGCACTAGTTTCTATGCTTCTCCATATGTGGATGGACTTCAATGTATCCATCAAGCCAAATGTGTAGGCTTGTGAATTACACCAACATATCCCCCTCAAACAAAACATTTTGGCTTGGTCTTCATCTTCAACCTTCATGTATATCCTGCAATCCAATCATTGCTTTGAACCTGCAAAGTTTGGTTCCATCCAAAGCTTTAGTCAACAAATCTGCACATTGCATGTTGGTTGATACATAGGTTAGTTGAATATCCTTGCTTAACAACTTTTCTCTTACATAATTGTTGGAGATAGACGTCTGTGGAAGCACGTGAACAACACAAGGAAGAAGAAGAAGCTTGGAGCACAAACACACAATACTGAATGTATTACTAGAGAATGTACAAAGATAAGTAGCCCATTAGGGCAATAGGCGTATATACAAGCCGGGGGAAAAAAACCTCCTAAAAAGGGAAAAAAGTACCCTGGCAGTCCTAGAGTGTTCACACACATCACTACCTAAATATATCAACAAATCCCCCCTGGGAGTGATGCGGTGAATAAGGAGCTGGCACTCATGTATAAGGAAGTTCCAAGCTATGTGGAAATCACTCCACAAAAGGAAGTAAGCCCAAAGCTTTGCGGAAAGCTTCAAACTTCTCCCTAGAGAGAGCCTTCGTGAAAAGGTCTGCAATGTTCTCCTGCATGGGCACATATGCCAAGCTGATCTCCCCAGCAGAGAACCTCTCCCTGACATAGTGATAATGCACTTCAATGTGCTTAGTGCGAGCATGGAACACAGGGTTCCTCGCAACTGCCAATGCGCTCTGCCTGTCAGTGAAGATGGTGGTGGCAGAAGACTGGCCAACACCCAAATCAGCCATAAGGCGTCTGAGCCACACACACTCAACAGTCGCTGTGAAAGCTGCCCTATACTCAGCCTCACAACTAGAAGTGGCCACAGTAGGCTGCTTCTTGCTCAACCAAGATATATATGAGCTACCAAGCATGAAGCAAAAGCCACTGGTGGACACACGAGTGTCATAGCAACCAGCCTAATTTGAGTCAGAAAAAGCATGCAAATCTGGCGGTAGTGATCGCCCCTTGGGATAAAACAACCCAAGTAGCCGAGTACCACTCAAGTAGCGAAAGATGCACTTAACCGCTCTCCAATGTGTGACTCCTGGGCAATGCATAAACCTGCTCATCTGTGAGACAGCAAACTGAATATCTGGCCGAGTAATGCATAAGTAAATCAAGCATCCAACAGCCTGCTGATAGAGAACAGCATCAAATGCATCTCCAGCATCATGAAGACTCAATCATAAACCTGTCTCCATAGGAGTGGCAGTAGGCTTATATTCTTCAAGGCCAAAACACTGCAATAATGTGTCAATATATTTTGTTTGACACAAAGCCATTCCACCATCAACGTGCATAAACTGAATGCCCAAATAGTGATGCAAATGCCCCAAATCAGACATCTCAAATGAGGCATGCAAATCAGCCTTAAAATCAGCAATATCTGTCTCAATAGGACCAGTGAGCAGCATGTCATCAACATAGACAACAATGATCAGAAGCACATCATTAGCACGTTTAACATATAAGGTGCTTTCAGTTGGACTGTTCTCAAAACCATGTGCAATCAGATAGGCATGTATCTTCTCATACCAAGCACGTGGTGCTTGCTTTAAACCATATAATGCCTTCTTTAACCTGCAAACCTGGTTTTCATGCCCTTTCTGCACAAAGCCATGGGGTTGAAAAACATACACTTCTTCATGCAAGTCACCATTCAGAAATGTTGTTTTAATGTCCAACTGATGTACATTCCAACCATGATGGGCTGCAACTACACAAATGCTCCGAACAGTAGTCATACGGCATGTAGGTGCAAAGGTCTCATCAAAATCAATGCCTCTTTCCTGTGCATAACCCTTTGCAACAAGCCTAGCCTTATACCTGTCAATTGTACCATCAGGTTTACGCTTCAGCTTGTATACCCACTTAGTGCCAATGGCCTTCTTGCCAGGAGGCAAGTCACATAAAGACCATGTACCATTCTTCATTATAGCATCATATTCAGATTGCATAGCAGCCATCCAATTTTCTGAATTTTGTGCTTCATCAAAAGAAACAAGCTCATTCTCATCACAGAGACTAGATGTAGCCATAGCATAGCAATCTGATGCAAAGGAGGCACTATGAGAGCCTGAACGAGTACGATATGACAAAGGTGCATCTAATTTGTTGTCACGCAAAGTCTGCACTAGCCATTTTGGCATAGTTTTTGCCTGCTCAATATCAGCTCTCTCATCAACAAGTGCATCATGTAAATCTGCATCAGAAATGGAATGATCTGCATCATCATATGAAACCTGCAAAGGCTGAGAAGTTGCCTCATTAGGACCAGCACTAGCCTGTCCACCTGTAAAAAGAGGCATCAAAGTATCATACATGTCTTTGGAGCTAACAAATGTCTCCTTAGTACATGAAAGCAATGGCTGAATAGCATCTTCCATAAAGACAACATCACGGCTAACCAGAATGCGTTTAGTTTGTGGATGATACAGACGATAGACTTTACTTTCAGAACTGTACCCAACAAAAATACATTTTATTGCCTTATCATCCAATTTTCTGCGATGTTGTTCAAGCACTAATGCATATGCCAAACGACCAAAAACACGCAGATGAGCAACAGATGGCTTGCGGTCATGCCAAGCCTCATATGGAGTGATAGACTGCAACGCTTTAGTGGGACACCTGTTCAGTACATATGCTGCACACATGACAGCCTCAAGCCAGAAACTATGTGGTAAAGCCTGACTTTTGACCATGCACCTCGCCATCTCCATGAGTGACCTGTTCTTTCGTTTAGCAACTCCATTCTGTTGAGGTGTATACGGCACTGTACACTGGTGTTTTATCCCACGTTCAACCAAAAATGCATTAAAATCTGAAGACATATATTCCCCCCCTCGATCAGAACGGAGGGTGCCCATTTTACATACTGATAGATTTTCAGCCAAAACCAAAAACTGTTTGAAGCACATGAACACTTCGGAGTTTGCTTTGAGTGGATATACCCATGCATGCCTGGAAAAATCATCAATGAAAGTCACGAAGTAAAGGTAATTTCCAAAAGAGGATGTCTGCATAGGACCACAGACATCACTATGTACAAGCTGCAATTTTTGCGTAGCCCGAACTGAACCATCTTTTGGAAAGGAAGAACGCTGCATTTTGCCCAAAATACAGCCTTCACAAACATGTTTTCCAGGTGCCTCAAGTTTGGCCAAAGAGGACACCATTTCAGATTTCTGCAGGCGTAACAAACTAGCAAAATTCAGATGACCAAAGCGTGCATGCCAAAGCTTTGCATCTGACATAGCCTGAGAATCATGAACTGCACATGCCGAATCATTCACAGATCTTTCATAGTCTATGAGCTTATACAGCCCATGACATAAAATGCCAGAAGCAATAATCACATCGCCATTTGGGAGATCATGGACTGTACACCTGTCATCAACGAATTTCACAACCAAGCCAATCTTGGCTAATGCAAAAACTGATATCTTTTTGATCCCTAGCACAAATAAAGCATTTGACAAAGTGAAAGAACTACCATCAGCAGTAGTCAGAATGATCTTACCAACTCCCATAACAGGATAAGAGGAGTTATTGGCGCATGTGACAGTATTCCCTGTAGGGGCAGGCTCGAGTGAAGAGAAGAAACTACGCTGCGAGGTAATATGTTTGGTCGCCCCACTGTCAAAGTACCAAACATCTGAGTCTACTACAGACATGCACTGATCATGAGAAGATGGGTCAAAACTGCAGACAGTAGTAAACGCCCATTCTTCTTCCTGCACAAGATTTGCAGACTCTGTTTTTGGTGTAGAGGCCTCTGCAACAACCATTCCAGCCTCTTTCTTCTTTGCCTCTTTAGCAGCCAGTTTTGGACAGTTCTTTATAATATGATCATTTCCTTTACAGTACTTGCAGAACAATTTCTGCTTTTCTGATTTCTTCTCATCTTTATCCTGGTTCTTTGATTGTGCAGCATTTGCAGATTTCTGCTTACTAGTAGAAGAGCTCCATTTTCCTTTGCCCTTCTGACTAGCTAGGAAAGCTTTATCTGCAACACGCATAATGGACCTGTATTGCCTGGACTGATCTTCCTGCAACAGAACAGAGACTAATTCCTCAAATGACAAGGCATTCGGATTGCCTTTCATCATCAACCGAAGAGTAGAGGCAAAACTCTGATATGAATCAAGAAGACCATTCAGAACGGTCTGCACAAGTGAGCTATCTGGTATAACCTCATCAGTAGAAATCAATTGTTCCTTCAGGTCTTTGATCTTTGTAAGAAAACTGTCCATAGAATCACCTTCATTCATGTGCTCACTCTCCAACTGTTTTCGGAGGTAAGCAACACGAGCCTCATTCCTAGCTTGGTACAAAGTGGTAAGTGTATCCCAAGCATCCTTTGTTGTTCTGCAAGAGCGAATGTGAGGAATAATGGCACGTTTGACAGACAAAGCTATCAATGCATGTGCTTGGGCATCTCTGCCATCCCAACAAATCTGCTCTGCAGTAGGTGCAACAGAAACAGCAGCACGAACAAGAATCTGCAGAATATCATCTTCGACACCATCTTCATCAGCTCCAACACCTGTATTTGCAGTACCTGTCGTTACAGGTGTAACAGGACGTCTTTCAACACCTTGCACAATGTTCCACAATCCTTTTGCAACCAGTACATGTCGCATCATATAAGCCCATAATGGGTAGTGGGTACCATCCAACTTATCCTCAACAGCCAACATACGGAATACATCACTGCTTTCAGCCATGGCCGGTGACTAAAATACCTTGATGTAGAAAATTGACTGTATCTCAAAAAGTTGAACGGAACAACCCAGACGAGTTCTGCTAGACCTGTAGCAGACTTTGAGACGCTTAAACTGGCGAACAGAAACTGGTATATACCTTTGGCACAAAAGGACGAAATAGCCTGCACAAGCGCTGTGATAGTGCGTTCAGAGGCCAAAACGAGCTCAGATCGCGATTTCGACACCACAAAATGAAGCTGGTTTGATCTCGGAAACACCCTGAGTATGCTCACCAAATTTCGTGCAAATCTGAGACTGCAAACGGAGGAGCGTCGACGACGCCCTAGAAGAAGCGACGACCTGCTCTGATACCAATTGTTGGAGATAGACGTTTAAACAGAGTGTTTAGTAACAAGAGATGTATCATACCCATATGTGATAGGTTTTTTGCTTTCTCTTTGTGATCTTCTAATAGATTGAGTTGAAGATTCAGGTATGTCTTCAAGCTTCTTCATCTTCATTTTGCCCTTGGACTTCCATGCCTTGAACTCTTCAAGGTTGATAGTGTCTTCATCTTCTGAACTTGAGTCTTCATTCTGAGTAGGTTCCTCCTTTGCAAGACTTGGAAATTCTTCTTCCAAATCATAGGGTAATTTAACCTTCCTGCATTCATTCTCATACCAAGAATCATTTTCATCAAAGACAACATCTCTACTCACCATGAATCCCTTATTGGAAGGGTTATAAAACCTGTACCCTTTTTTATTCAAATCATATCCAATAAAGATGCACTTCTTAGCCTTAGGGTCTAGCTTACCTCTTATCTAAGAAGGAATGTGTACATATGCTACACATCCAAATATCCTACAATGGTCTAGTGAGGGTATCTTACCATGTCATGCTTCATAGGGTGTCATCCCATCAAGAGATTTGGATGGTAACCTGTTTATGAGATAAGTGGCAGTTGAAACACTTTCTGCCCATAGATAGTTAGGTAATTTTTTCTCATTCAACATAGACCTAGCTGTCTCAACAATCAACATATTTCTTCTCTCAGGTACCCCATTCTGTTCAGGAGAATACCTTGTGGTTATTTCTCTTTTGATGCCTCTGTCCTGCAAGAAGTTTTCAAACTCATTGGAGAAGTACTCGCCTCCTCCATCTAACCTTAGCCTCTTCAAATTCTTTCCTGTCTAATTTTCAACAAGTGCAAGATATTTTTTAAAGCAATTAAACACCTCATCCTTATGCTTCATGAAGTACAATACAGTCCATATGCTATAATCATCAATAAAAGATACATAGTACCTTGATCCTGAGACTGAGGGTAACCTGTGAGACTTCCCAAATTGACAAGCACCACACTTATAAATCATATGTTGCTTGGATACATTAGGTATTCCAAGCACACATTGGTCCCTGCATATTTGCTTCAAGGTTCTTTCTCCTAAATGCCCTAATCTTTTGTGCCAAATCTCAAGCTCTGAAAGTGTTTGATCTTTATAACTGTATAGTGCAATATTCTTTGTGTCTTCTAACTCAAAAGTGAAAAGTCTACCTGAGTTTTCTCCTTTAGCAATCCTTTTGAACCCATGTCTTGGATCCTCCACAAATGCTCCATATTGGTTGAATCTAACCTACAAACCTTTCTCCACAATCTGTCCAACACTCATCAAATTTTTGGTAATGGTTGGTACATAGAGTACCCTACTCAAGAAATTCTGATTTCCCTCACAAGTCTTAACATTTCCAACTTTAACTATTGAGTGCTTGGTGTCATCACCTGTTTGGACTTGATGCTTACCTTTTGGTTCCTCAAGATCAGAGAGTAGTGCTACATTGCCAGCCACATGATTTGAGCATCCTGAGTCAATGTAGAATAGGTGGTAATCATTTGTACCTGATTTTGAAGTCATGTTCATAATCAGAAGAGAGTCATCCTGCTCCTCTGTGTAGTTGTTGTAGTCCTTTTTGGATTTGAATCCTCCTTGGTAGTTGCTATTGTAATTATTATTGTAATTGTTGTTGTAGTTGTTGTTGTAGCCTTGGTGATGGTTGAATCTACCTCTTGATTGTGAGTATCCACCTCTTTGGTATCCTCTTCCTCTCTGATTCTTGTAATTCCTGAAACACTCATCTGTAGTATAATTTGATAAACCACAAATGTTGCATGGTGCGGAGTTATAGGATCTCCCCCTACCTTGCTTACCTCCTCTGCCCCTTCCTCTTGATGATCTACCTCTCCCTGCATAGTTGGCTTGGGAGGTAGAGCCTTCATCTTCCACCTTTTTGTGTTTGCCTTTATCTTTAGACTTTTTATCAGTGTATAGGGCAGAAGAGTTATTACCTTTGGATGTGTCTCCATTCTTGTTTAGCTTTGCTTCATGAGTGAACAATTGTCCCATGAGGGTTGTAAGATCTGGAATTTGCATGTCCATGTAAAGGTCCATGGCAGTGGTGAAGCTTTCCCATTTGTCATCAGCCTTGATCCCATTGATCACTTGCCTTACAATCTGCTCTTCTTCAATCTCTTCTCCTATGCTTGCTAACTGATTTGCTACATCTTTAATCTTGGTCACAAATTCTGAAACAGCTTACTTAGGTTTCTTCCTTAATGTGGTGAATTCAATCCACAACTGATTTTTCCTAGCCCTTGTGTTGGAAGAAAAATATGATGACAAGGTGTCCCAAGTCTCTTGGGATGTCTTACAATTCCCAATGTGAGGCAAAAGAAAATTAGAGATGGAGTTGAGTAGATAAGACATTGCCAATGTATCCTTAGCACACCATGTGTTGAGCTTTTCATGTTCTTCCTTTGTTGGTAATCCTCTTGTTTTGAATGAGGGAAATTCCTCATCTCCTGAGATGTATCCATAGAGACTCCTTCCTTGTAAGTAGGTCTTCATCCTCAGAGACCATGATTGATAGTTTTTCCTGTCCAATTTATCAATAAATGAAGGAAAACCATCTCCCATTTTACCTTAGTTTGCTCTGATACCACTGTTGGGAAAGATGGATGGACACTCTAAGAGATTGAGTAGGTACTGCCAAACCTGCTTTGTACCAGCCCCCCAATGCTTCAGATTTAATAAGTAGACCTCCTTAGCTCTCCAATGCCACCATAAAATGGCCTATGTACTTTGGAAGTGATGTTTGTAATGATTGAATTAAAACAGATAACTTTGAAACTGAAGATATCAAGAAAACCTTCTATTTATGTCTTGACACCTGCTGGATCTTTTGCTCAGTATGACCAGCACAGTAGGAATTCGAAAAATTCCTTTTAGGGGTATTTAATTAGCTTAGTAATCTAACTATTCCAAGTGGAATGATGTAAAATGATTGACTATGCTTAGAGAAATCAATTCAGCAAATAAAGCTATACCCCCGATTTTTTAGGACTATAGTAGACAATGACTAGTGATCACCTCGACGCATATTTCTATGAAATGGCTGAATAGAATTTCTTCAAAATTTGGCAGCATGTAGATAACTTTATGCTAAAACCAAAAAGCTTTAGATCATTGAATTGGGTAAATAATTGACCGAGACATGCACTCCACAAGTTGATAGACTTTTGAGTAGTATGACTGAGAACTCAAAAATGAACAATGAGAAAGTATGTATTAATGAACACTTGTATACAAATCCATTGACATGAATGTCATTGCCTAATGGTATAGATAGCTGTGGGCTAGAGTGTAGGCCTCACACACACTCAGAATCAGTAATGAGAAGCTCGGGAGTGATGAGATCTAACCGCGACTTTTTCATGACCTCTTTTATAGAGAGTGAGTAAAAATTTGAATTCAAATTCAAACTTTTGGCTTCCTATGATTAAGCTCCTATATCCTAGGAGATATTCCTTCAATCAAAAGATTGAAGGAATATCTCCTAGGATATAGGAGCTTAATCATAGGGAGCCAAAAGTTTGAATTTGAATTCAAATTTTTACTAGTGCTAGTGGTTCTATTCCTTTACAAAGAGATACAGTGGTAATAAACCACTAGCACTAGTTTCTATGCTTCTCCATATGTGTATAGACTTCAATGTATCCATCAAGCCAAATGTGTAGGCTTGTGAATTACACCAACAGGAAACATACAAAACCTCAAGATGTAGAAGAATTGATGTACATACCTATTGACAGGATAGGAGGATATTGTGAGGGTGAGAAGGAAACTCAAGCTTAAAGGTACAATATGGTAATAATTATGCAAATGCAATCCTAGATAATGGATCAGGAGTGGCAATCATGACAAAAGAAATTTGGAAACAATGGGGAGCAAACAAATCAACATCTACCAAGATGAGATTACAACTTGTAGATGGGCACATAGAAGTACCTTTAGGAATTTTGGAAAAAGTTATTGTGGAAATATGTGGAACAGAAATAGAAGCATACCTTTGCTATAGTTGAGTTGCCACAACCAACCTCCTATGAAAGTATCCTAGGAAGAGTTTTCATGAGACAAATGCAGATAGTTCAAGATTGGGGTAGAGATTGTTTATACCTTCAAAGCCAAGGGAAAGTCACCAAAGTAAACTTGAAAAATGGGCAGTTTTGTGACATACCCCCTCAAGAGTGGTTTAAAGTACATCACAATCAAGAATCAAGTGAGGAATCTGGAAATTTGATGATGAGGAGTTTGAGCCCTATGGCTGGAATCAAATATTGTCTACATTAGATGTAGCAAACAATGAGTATGTGGGAATCAAATCTCAAGATGAAGATGGATATGATGTATTTCATGTAGGGCTAAGAATGGTGAGTCTGTCACTGTTGAAAAACTCTCAAAGTGAACCTTTACTCCAAGTTTGTGACAAAACTCAATTCTTAGAAGGAATACATGCTCCACATGCTACAAAAGATAAGATCTCAAAAACCTACAAAAAATGTGTACATAAGAAAATCATTGAATATCCAAAACTTGAAAAGGGTAAGAAAATGAAGGAACATGAGAAAACTAGAAGAAGAAGAAAAATTTGATGTACCTTCAAATTTTAAAACTTATGAGGTGGAGGATAGAATACTTCTTAAGATGAAACCAAAAAGGGACAAAAGAAAAGGGGAATCTTATGACAATGAAGAAAAAACAAAAAAAGGTGGTAATTACTAATGAAGAAGGAGAAGATAGGCATATTGTCATAGCAGATGACATGACAAGTCAAGAAGAACAAGCATTGTTCAAATTGGCTAAAGAGTATAGGGATGTGTTTGCATACAGTTATAAGGATTTGAAAGGGATAGATCCAAAAATTTGTGAACACAAGATTCCTATCACTCTAGATGCAAAACCTAGTAAACAGAGACACTATACATTTATGATAAGTACTTTGCAAAGATAAAGGAAGATATTGATAAATTATTGGCTACCAATTTCATTTATGAAATTGAGTACACTCAATGGATATTTCCTATAGTTGTTATTCCCAAGAAGAATGGAAAACTTAGGGTTTGTATTAACTTGAAAAAAGTTAATGCAGAAACTATAAGGGATAGCTATCCATTACTAATAACTGATCATCACTTAGAAAGAGTCGATGGAAAGGAGGTTTACAGTTTCTTGGATGGATTTTCTGGATATAACCAAGTTCCTATTGCTTTGCAATATTCAATAAATGTAGAACCTACATAGTGTGTTTAAATCGTGAAAAATGTGTCTTCTTTGTCAAGCAAGGGAGAATGTTAGGCCACATAGTTTCTAAAAATGGAATCTCCACTGATGAAAGTAAAATCAAAGATATTGTGAACCTACCCAAGCCAATTAATGTGAAGGAACTTCAAACCTTCATGGCTCATTATGGATACTATAGAAAATTTGTGTATAAGTTTGTAGATATTGCAAAACCTCTTTATGCACTAATTGCTAAGTTTGAATGGACCCAAGAATGTGACAAAGCCTTTGAAACCCTAAAAATTTCTTGATTATAGCACCCATTTTGAAAACTCCACAGTGGGATCAATTTTTTCATGCCAATGTTGATGCCTCTAATTTTGCTTTAGGATGTGTTCTTGCACAACCTATTGAAGGAAGTAAGTTGGATTTTCCAATTGCTTATGCTAGTAGGCAATTGAATCCAGTTGAGAAGAATTATACAACCACTGAGAGGGAGGGATTAGGAATGGTATTTGTTGTAAAAAACTATAGGCATTATCTTCACGCCAACAAGTTTAAATTTTTTGTGGATCATCAAGCATTGTTGTACTTGGTGAATAAACCTTGCCACATAGGAAGAATAGTGAGATGGTTTTTCCTTCTCATGGAATTTTATTTTGAAGTAGTAGTAAGGCAAGGAAAAAGACATCTGAAAGCAGATCATTTGTCTAGGGTACAAACTAAAGAACAAGAATCTTCCATAGATGATGAGTTACCAGATGCTTACCTATTCAAGGTAGAAAGCATTCCCAATTGGGCAATAACATTAGTACCTTTGTTGACATTGGACCTTGTAGGACAACTAATTGCACAACACATCTTCTACTGCAAAGCAGAAGTTTTGTGTTACTAGATGGACACTTATATCATGTAAATCACATTGGAGTTTTGGAGTACTATACTCCAGAAGAGGAGCAAACAAGTTATTTCGAGAAGGCTCATTGTTGGAATCCATGTATACATGCTTCTAAATTAGTCACTCTACACATCTTAGCCAGAATGGCTGTCCATTGGCCTACAAAGACGCAGGATGTGGAAAGATATGTTTCTAAGTGTCCTAAGTGTCAACATCTAGACCATATGGACATTGTGACTTTGTATTGGTTTCAAAAAAACCCTGATTGGACTATACATATAGTGGAAGAATTAAGAAACCCACAAACAATTGAAACTATGAGGTTTAATGCAGAATCTTGAAACTTAAAGGAAATAAATAAGGAATATCAACTCATAGGAAACTAGTTGTATAAGAAGGGTATAGATGGATATTTGAGAATCTGTGTCCCTGAGGAAAAATACATGGAAATGCTAGAGGTTGCCAACTCTTTTTCTTGATGCCAGAATATTTGTACAAAGGTGTGACATATGTGAGAAACCAAGTCAACCTAGTAGAAGAGATGATATGCCATTGACACCATTAATTTCTGGTAGAGCTTTTTAAAAATGGAGACTAGATTTCATGGGACAAATTCATCCTCCATCTAAAAGTTCTCATGTAGAATATATCATTGTAGCCACTGATTATCTCACAAAGTGGGCAGAAGCAAGGGCTACAAGGAAAATTGATGCTCATACTACAACAAAATTTCTTTATGAGGATATAATCACTAGATTTGGATTACCAATTGAATTGGTAAGTGATAGAGGAACTCATTTCCTTAACTAGGGTATTGAGAATGTCACTGATCATTTTATGATTATTCATAGAAAACTAGCCCCTTATCATCCTCAAGCAAATGGATTGGCAGAAAGTACAAACAAAGTACTTTAACTGTATTGTCAAAACGTGTAAATCCAAATAGAGCTGATTGGGATCTGCAACTCCATCATGTTCCATGGGCTTATAGAGTGGCATACAAAGCTGCTATTGGTACAACACCCTTTAATTTGGTATATGGACAAAATGCTATTTTTCCATTAGAATTCCTCATACCTACATTGAAGGTGGGAAATCAGCTAAAATGGTCTAGACATGAATTGTCAGAAAGAGTTTGGGAGTTAGAAAAGCTAGGAGCTTCAAGTTTTCAAGCTGTCATGAGTATCTATGCACATAAGAAGAGAAAGAAGGCATATCATGATATTCATGTTAGAGATAAAAATTTGCAAGTAGGAGACTTGGTATTAGCCTACACTTTGAAAGAACACCAGAAGAAACTTCAAAAGAGAGGACATGGACCCTATATCATTCATCAAATAAGCAAGAGTGGTGCAGTCCAATTGGCCAATATAGATGGAGAAGTCATGCCAAACTTCATAAGTGGATGTAGAGTGCAGAGATATAATCAGCCTTTGACCATCCACGAGCGGAGGAGACTGCATCAAGCTAAACATAGAAAATAGGAAGAAGACAGAATGAGATATGAGACTCAACAAGAAGCTAAGGAAAAAATAAGAAAATCTAAAGAAATCAAAGAGGTATTGATATGTGAAAGGCCTTTAGGAAAAAGAAGAGAACATTTACCTATGATTTTGATGAATTTCCAAGAGGAAGAAATTAGGGTTTTAATAGACTCTGGGTCACAAGTAAATCTAATTAGTACTGAGTTACTAAACAGATGAAATGCAAAACAAAAGGTGAGTAAAACCCTAATCAAAACCCTGGGTGGGCAAATAATTCAAACTTTATCCACACAAACAATCACAGTTGAATTTGACAAAGAACAAATGAATATAGAATGTGAAGAATGGTCTGATTACATGATGACTGAAAAAATGATTTTGGGACAAACATGGATGAAACAAGGAAAAGTAATAATGAACTTTGAAAAAATGTTTCTTCATTTGAATGTAAATAACAAAAAACTCTTAATACCTTTTGCTAGTCATGATGAGCAGGAAAACAATGAGGAGATTCATAGCCTGGAACTAGAGAAATTTCTTTTTCCATTAGAAGCAACTCGGGATCTACACAAGAATATTTTCCATGACAAGATCAACTCTCAGCATAGGCAACAAAGACATAAGAAGAAGCAACCAGTGTTGAAGTAAGTCTGGTTATGGAAGCCAAAAGCAGTTCAAAAGATTCCAAGTCAAAAAATTAAGTGGGTATGGAAACTTAAAGAGATGTAGTGCTCAAGAGAAGTCTGTATCAAAGATTCAAGGAAGTTCAAGACACAAAACAGAACCTATTGGATAAACAAGACAAACTTGGTATTAGTAGCACAACACACAACTGAAAACCACAATCATTTACAACCACATAAGTTCTCTAAGATTAGTTGTGGGAAAAGCTTTTCATCAGCCAATCACTTAGGTAGATTGCCTAAGACCTTAGTTTTGCATTATGAGGAGAAATGCATTTCCAAAGTATGCATGAATAGGGCAACACTACAATGTTGTGCATTCACCAGACACATAAAGGCTTTCCCATGCACTTTTCACAACTCTTTTTCCTAGAAAAAGAGTAGGAAGGGAAGAGAGTTTCCTTATTTTTTTTCCACCAGATCAAGTTCAGGATGATCAATAGAGGTAAAAGTCTAGAAGAAAAATATTTGGGAAATTATATGAAAAAAATCAAAAAGAAAAAATCATAAAAAAGTTAAAAAAATAGAGAAAAATAAAGAGAAAAAGAGAAAAATGAAAAAAAAATGATGAAAACAATGTATAGAAAAAGAGTGAAAAAGAAAAAGTATATATACATAAATCAGGTGAAATTTTAGAAATGGAAAGGAAATGTGTTGCTCTAGCACAATGGTAAGTACCATGTTAAGAAGCTCCACCTCCTTAATGTCAATCCGCGGAAGAGATAGGAGTGATATGAAGATCGTGAATGTGAAATGTATTGAGAGTGAAGGTGAGAAGCATAGAGATGCACACACACATACACACACACACATGTAGGAGACAAGCAAGACACAATGGAAGGTAGGAAAATAGACTCTATTACTCAAGATCTCAATTACAAGCTCAAAATACCTCTAAGCTCTCTCTACTCATACAAGCTATCCTCAAAAATGAGCTCTCTAGCTCTATTTATAGTTTTTAAACTAGTTTTTACCACTTTCACATCTAGTGATCGACATAGTTAAAAAATAGGTTCTAAATGCTATTTCAAAGGGTAAACGGAGTCTAAAAATAACCAAACTTAGTAGGCTCATTCTACCTAAGCTCCTCAAGCTCGAGGACTCCTCGGCTTGCACAAAATGGAGCTTATAATTACAAAAGTGGTTGCTCTAGGTTACATATGATACACGAGTGATGAAAATCATTGTTGAGAGTTTTTTATAAGTATTTATAAAACATATTTGTTTGTAAAATAATCCGACTGCCTCCCCACTACTTCCTTGTGCTCTATCTTCACATGTTTCCACGTCGTCTCTGCCTCTGGCTACTGCCAACACCCCCCTCCCTCTCGCTTCTGTCGTCCTTGATAGAACCTTGTTGCGGGGTCTGTCGGATATAATTTTGTAGGAGGTCCTGAGCGAGGGTGTGCTCTGAAATGCGAATACCTCTGGCAAGATCTACTTCGAGTTTTTCCCAATCTATGGGTTGAGGTTCATCTGGTGGTGGGAGTCTATAGTGCGTGGAGTACACCATTTGTTCACATGCAAATAATTGGAGTAGGTGTGTGGGCCTGCTGATGAACACCTCTTAATGGTATTCCCAAAAACCGGTAGTAAACATCTCTTTGAATCTCATTTCATAGCATGTCAGTAGATATTTGATGCGACAGTGCCAGGCATAACACACCCGGAGCGATGGTGTCGTGCTCATATCATATGCTAAATCTTGATTGCCATGCTTGAATCCCAGGGTGTTTATGTGTGGTGCCTTGACGCGATGGAAGACTTTGAATACTATCTGCATCATGTCAAAGTTTTTGACAGTCATATGCACTACTACATCATCCATTCATCGTAAGCAAGGGAGCCAGTTGCGAATCCTTGCCATCATATATCCAACCATGGGTGGTCCAGTGGGTGGATTGAAATACGAGTAATTGAGCCAGTCCTGGCTATTCTGTACTTTAATTACAAAAGCCTTCCAGGAGCGGCATCGTGGTATCGGTCCCCAAAATGGGTTATACTTCAAATGGAGTGGTGCCTTGACCCATGTGCTCATCATTTCAAGATATTCCTGTAATAAATCCTGGTGCCAAGTCGATTGAAATATTTCTCCTCTCTATGCGTCCGTTGGCAAGTCTTCAGGCTCAAATTGAGTTGCATGGGAGGGTTTCTTGCCTGTTTCCTTTTCGATGGCCAGCTAATATTCTAAATGGGTTATACTTCAAATGGAGTGGTGCCTTGACCCATGTGCTCATCATTTCAGGATATTCCTGTAATAAATCCTGGCGCCAAGTCGGTTGAAATATTTCTCCTCTCTGTGCGTCCGTTGGCAAGTCTTCAGGCTCAAACTGAGTTGCATGGGAGGGTTTCTTGCGTGTTTCCTTTTCGATGGCAAGCTGATATTTTGCCATTAACATAAAATATGGCTTGTATTGCAGCTCATGCCCAGATATATACCTATGAGGGTCCAAGTAAGCAAAATATGGGGATTGTAAAATATGATCTTCGATCATAGCCATTACGTGTAATTGTGCTTCCACCCTTGCTGAGTGGGACTTGCCAAGCTTTTCGACAGTCTTCATCCACGCGGGGGTAGGAAGTTCAAATGTGGTCTGGCCTTTGGCCGTGACATGTCCGACTGGGATGGGTTGGGGTTCCTAGGCTTCTTCAAAAGTGTCCTCCACCAGGATAGTCACTGTTTCTTCATCCGCTGGTAGTTCCGTTGGGGAGTCTGGCCTAGGGGGTGCTTTGTATGTTGTTATTTGTGTTTGACGAGTCAATACCTAGCCCCGTAAAGCGTTGAGTTCCTCAATGATTTCAGGAGATGTGGCCACAGGAGCTGGTGGTACTTGTTGTTCAGGTGCTCATAACTATAATATTTTGTGTTCCTCTTTGAGCTTCTAGTATTCCTCATTCATACTTTCATACTCCTCTAGTAGTCTGACATGATCTTCCAATAGCATCTTCATGGATTTGGAGGGGACAACTTTGAAATGACTAGGACTCAAGGGTTTGTCCGGTTGATCTAAAGCAGCTTCCAGGTTCTCTCTATTCTATTCCTGCAAGCGTTGGTTCTCTTCTTTAGCTATTGGTGGCATCTGAGAAGTCCCATGTTTCTAGTGAGCGTTGCATTGCGGATGGTTTGAGTCCTTAACAAATTGTCAATATCTGTAATGGCCTCTTTTGTCTTTTGTTCAATTTCGAGTTCAACTTTGTGGTAGGCCTGGCGTAGCTCTTGGTAGCGTGTGTCAAGGGAGGCATTCTCGATTGATAAAGAATTGAGCTCTGACTGTAAGTTGTTCGTGGTCTGGTGCAGCGTCTGGTAACTTGTGCCTAGAGATGCGAATTCATCTCTCACTTGGGTCATACATGCAAACATTTGATGGAATGCAGTGTCAATTGTGGGTGATAGTACTAACTTTGGAGTGAGTGAAGTTGTTGTGGGTGTGGTGAGTGTTGATGCAAGGGGAAGGGGAATAGGGATGGGGAAGTGGATGCAGTGGTGACAATGGAAAAATGTGATGTGCCTAAATGTGGTGGTGAAATGGATGAGGTGAGTGGTGGTGCAGTGGGTGGTGATATATCCATGTCACTGGATGTGATGTCGAGTGTAGTGACTGTGAATAGTGGAGTGATAGTGGGTGCGTGAGTGGGTGTGAAAACAGGATTTACAAAGGTTGTTGAATAATTTACAGATGGGGTTTCTTGTACTGCTTGGTGTAGAGGGGAAAGAGGAAATAGAGTAGGTCGGGGAGGTGAGACGGGGGAGAGGTCAATGGAGGTGGAAATGGGAATAGGGATTTTGGAGGGGTGGGAAAGGAAGGGAAGGATGGATGGAGAAATGGACCGGATAGAAGGGTGGTAGTTCGAGGAGGGAGGCTGGGTTGTGTGGGTGCGGAGAGGATGAGAGGAATGGAGGTGACGAAGGCTTTTGCTACCGCACTATCCAAGGATGTGGATGGTCTGGGAGAGGCAGGGTGTACACGAGAGACTGGAGGGAGAGGAGGTGCAAAAAGGAGCGGTTGGGGTGGTGGGTACTTCGACCACAGTAGTGGTATTTACAGTAGAAGTGTGGGCAGAGAGTCGATGATGATCATTTCTTCTGCCAAAGATCCTTCAGGTATAAGGCGGGCTTCCCGGGCCTGTTGTGATGATTGACCATTTGTTGGTACACGAATATATTGACCTGGTTTTGATAACAAGCGAATGCGGCATGGGTCAAAGTGTGGTAATGGTTTTCTCAGCAAATATCGTAATGCTTCATTAGTGCCTACTGATTTAACTAGTTCTCTAAAACCTTGAATGTACGCTTCTTCAAAACCTCCTGTGGCGAGTTCTTCTTCGACAAGTGCTTAGCTTTCTTCTTCTGATAGCTTTCTACGTGCCCAAATTGCTTCCATGGTGCGGTAGAGCTTTTTGATTGCCAATGTATAGGCAGGTGCTTCAAATGTCTCATCTTTGTAAGTGCTTGTGTCACCCTGAGTATCCGTGTGTTGTTCTTGTTCATCAGTCTGCACATTCTCTTGAGAGTCATGATTGGCCTGACTGGCTTCATCATCTCGATCTTCATCGTTGATTTTTGTCCTTTCTTCTTCAGAACTGGAGACTACTTGCCCTTGTGGTTGATCAGGGGGTGTGGTAGGGTAACTTGGGCGTTCATATTCCTGAGAGAAATATTATCATTCTAAAAATTGAAATTCATTTGAAAAAACATCCGGCATTTCAAAGTCAAAAGTTGTATCCATTGGTTCTGGTTCCAGGTTGGGTATAGGAAAAGTAAACGCTTTTGCACCAATGGTGGTGGGAATTTTTGCTGCTGTAGTGGTGGGTTCCTGAATTGTAATTGCCTGAGAAGTAACTGCACTGGTAGTGCCTTCTGTGATGACAGGTTGTGACAGTCGTATGCGAATGGGTTGTATAGATGCAGGGGTTCCGTAGGTGATTGTTCTGGAGATGGTTGATGAGAGAGGGACTCTGGAACTTGCAAGCATGGGATAGATCCTCACGTGCGCTTGCCTGCTCGTCCCTTGCTAGATTTTCTGGCTTTCTTGGCGGTCCCTTTGAATGATTTCAATTCTTCACTTGTCATTGCACGCTCTATAGGCAAGTGGTATGCCAAACACATATAAACAATTCTCATGAGAGCACAACATCCATGGATGAATTTTTTTCCTTTCCCATCTGTCCTGCACTAAATACAATTGATCAATGATCCAACTTGCAAGATCTACTGTTTGGGGCCCTATACATGCTAAATACAATCCAAATCAAATACGCTTGTGAGGCATAGTAAAACGATCCTGAGCTGGGAATGCAAAATGTCGCATACATATACGTAATGGCTTAGAGAGCTCAAGTGTGATGGATGAGATGTCTTCCCATTTGATAATGTCACCACGCTTCATCGGCTCTCGAATCAGCCTTTCTCGCTCTGTCGGCATGTGAGTTCGGTGTATCTTAATTGATGCTCGAATCAAATCCTTTAAAAGATAGAACTTTTTGAAAGGGGGGTCATTTGCCAAAGACAGCAAAATAAAAGTGCCCGACAAGTCCTTGTTCTCGGAGGCTGTAAGTGTGGTCACGAGGTAGTAGCATCTATAAAAATCTGGTTTGGGTAGTGGATCACTCAAGTATTCTGTAAAACCTGCTCTAGCCCAAACATGCTTTAAGTCTTCTGTATTTTGGAGCACTTCAAATTCTCTGGAGAAGAACTGGTACTTGCCCCACTTACTACTATCAAAAGTCAACATGGCATCAAAAATAAAATCTACGTCTACCAAAGGTCCTGCTAAACCTTGAAACCAATGTGAATTACGATGAACTTTTTAGTGTATCCCCTTGGAGGGTTATCAATCGGCATTGGATCTGGGAATCCTTGAAATTCAAGTGGTTGAGCCGTGGGATGCGACTCGGCTAGTAACTCACCAATTGTTATGGAGTACCCCTAAGAGAGGTGTGAACCACCTCCTAGCTGTGATTACATGGCTCATACATGAGTGCCATGTGGCACCCATGTATGAAGCCATATGGGGGGATGACTCACCATTATGGAGAGAGAGAGTAAGACAAGGACACCACGCGGCTTGGCGGCATTCTAACGGATCTCCGTGTGACCTCGGTGCGCGAACGGTAGAGAGAACCTCTGAGCAGGACACGACAAAAAATTGGGGAGCTCATCGGAGCTTGACATTGGTATCCGAGCCGGTAACGGTCACTTGCTAACGGAGTCACGCACGCATGATAGCGACGGGCGACAGCTGAGCCGATTAAGCAATAGAGTCGCAGAACCGACAGAGGACAGAGCAATCATTCAAGCCCGCAGGCGTCCGCCAGCCCACGGGGGGCCTTGCTCCTCCTTCCCCACTCCTGGATGGCCAAAGCTCTTTGGAGCCTTCTACTTATACCTCTAAAAAGACAGCAGCGCGTGCCCATGTGGGATAAAGCTTCATCTTCATCGACTGTCATGCTCATGGACTGAGTTTTTCGAAAGCAAAGTGTAAGCAATTTCAAAATCGAAGTTTTTCTTGATTTTACAGGAATAAAAGAGACCTTTTGAATCAAGATATTGGCTAAATGAGGATACACATATGTAATATGGGCTGTGGAGATGGGGTAGGGGTTTTGAATTGATTCAAAAAGCTTCAGTCACTCAGTTTTGAGCTCTTCAAACTCTCCATTTCAAGAAGGTTACCATTTTACCTCCCATCGATGACATACCCGATTTCTCCGCACCATATCTTCTTCATACCATATCGGATTTCAAAAATCTTCATCACGTTTCGAAGCTACATTTCTAAGCTTCGCTTAGAGACCATCGGTGTTGGATTTGGACGAGATTTGCCCCATCAAAATCTCTCTGCAGCGCTTTAGCAGGAACTAGGCGGCCACTCTCGGGCCTAGTTTTTCATCATCCGAACTCCAAATCCAATTTTTTCACTTGGGATAGTCTCAAATTCTTGAAGTGCAGGTGCTGGGCAACAATTTGTGGACTGGCGAGGATCGGAATATCTCTGAAATTATTCAGTTGCACTCAGTTTGCCCGTTTGAGGCTTTTCCTACGCACTTTTGGTGTTGTCTTGGATGGTTTATGGTGTTGAGAACCTCCCCGGACCAAGCGGACATTTCCATTTTTTTTTTTGGGACTGGCGAGGAATCAAAATCAGAGGCCTGAAGCATCAAGGACCACTTGGATTTCGCTTCCGCAACTCTACTGTGTATCAGGGAAGTGCTCTTGTGTGATATTTCTCTTCTTCTTGCATATTTAAACTCTACTTCCATTCGTTTGAGTATAGAGATGTTTTTCCCACTGACTTACCTAGAGGGCTACCACCTGAGAGAGGGGACATTGACCATGCCATAGAGGTTGTTACTAACACTAACCCTATTTGTAGGCCACCTTATAGGCTTAGTGTTTCTCAGCATGAGGAGGTTGAGAAGCAATTGCAGGATTATTTAGATAAAGGCTTCATCAAACCTAGTAACTCACCATGGGCATCGCCAATGCTCCTAGTTAAAAAGAAAGATGGCTCTATGAGACTATGTATAGATTATAGAGCACTTAATAAGGTAACTATCAAAAATAGATTTCCAATGCCTAGGTTGGAAGATCTATTTGATCAGTTACATCAAGCTAGGTATTTTACCAAGCTTGACCTTAGATCAGGATATCATCAAATCAGGATTAGGGCAGAGGATGTCCCTAAGACTGCATCTAGGACTAGATATGGGCACTATGAGTTTTTGGTGATGCCTTTTGGTCTCACCAATGCTCCTGCCACTTTCATGAAACTCATGAATAGTGTTTTACGGCCTTATCTAGGACATTTTGTAGTAGACTTTTTGGATGACATTCTGATCTATAGTGCATCAGAAGAGGAGCACTTGGAACACTTGAGAAAAGTATTTCAAGTGCTAAGGGAAAATTCGCTCTTTGCTAAGGAGTCAAAGTGTGAATTTTTCAAGACAGAGGTTAGATACCTTGGGCATATAGTCTCCCAGGATGGAATCCAGATGGATCCTGAAAAAGTAAGGGCTATTATGGAATGGCCACATCCACGGAACCTGGAGGAGCTGCAGATCTTCCTAGGTTTATCAGGTTTCTATCGAAGATTCATTAAGAACTATGCCAAAATTGCTGTCCCGATGACGGAACAGCTTAAAGGGAAAGGGAAAGCCTTTCATTGGGGAGACGAACAGAAGCAAAGTATGGAAAAGTTGAAGGTAGCAATTGCTACAGCTCCACTTTTATATATAGCAGATCCCAATAAACCATTTGTGGTTGAGACTGACGCGAGTGATTTTGCTATAGGAGCGGTTTTAGTATAGGATGGTCGACCAGTAGCTTTTGAGAGCAAGAAACTAGAACCGGCTCAAAAGAATTACTCCGTCTATGAGAAGGAGTTGTATGCAATAGTCCATGCTTTGAAGAAGTGGCGTCATTATTTATATGGTGCCAAAGTTACGATAGTGTTTGATCAAGAGAGCATTAAGTGGCTCTCTAATCAAACAGACCTTAAAGGTCGTAAGGCCCGATGGGCAGAGACCCTTCAAGATTTTGATTATGAGCTTAGGTATAGGAAGGGAAAGTTTAATGTGGTGGCTGATTCACTTAGCCGCATGCCTATGCTCAATGGACTGAGTTTTACTCAGATCACTAGTGAGCTACTTGAGTCTCTTAGAGGGAAATGTAGGCTTGATCCTGCATATTCCGAGATTTGGGAAGCCATAGAGAATGGGGATTGTGATATACGGGTTTCCAATGAGGATGGAGTATCGACGGGTACTCAAGAAGGATTCAAGTGGAAGAATTACAGTGTCCAAGATGGATATCTGTTATATAAAGGTAAGGTGTGTGTCCCTAGAGATACTGAGATGAGACGGCATATTTTATATGAGTGTCATGACACACCTAGTGCGGGACACCCAGGAGTTAACAAGACTTATGATCTTGTTAAGAGGCAGTTTTATTGGCCTGGACTTCATAAGGACGTCCTAGAGTATGTGCTTAAGTGCAATAAATGCCAGGTCAACAAAGCTGAGAGGTTGAGGATTGGAGGGCTACTCCACCCATTGGATATTCCCAATGGGAAGTGGGAGAGTATCTCTATGGACTTTATAGTCGGATTACCTAAGACACAGAGAGGGCACGACTCGGTCTCGGTAATTGTGGATAGGTTAACCAAAATGGATAGGTTTATTCCGACACGTACTACAGTAAAGACACCAGAGTTGGCTAGACTTTTTGTTGAGAACCTATACCGGTTATATGGTCTTCCTTTAGACATAGTTTCTGATCGGGATAGGAAGTTTACTAGCCACTTTTGGAGAGCGGTCTTCAAAAGGTTGGACACAAAGCTTAGCATGAGTACGGCCGAGCATCCACAGTCGGATGGGCAAACAGAAAGGGTTAACCAAATCCTAGAGGATATGCTTCGAGCATATGTAAATGAAAGGCAAACTAATTGGGAAGAGTACTTACCTATAGTAGAGTTTGCATATAATAGTGCCAAGCACTCTTCCACTGGGCATAGTCCATTTATGCTTATGTATGGGTTTCAGCCAAGGGCTCCTTATGCAGTTGGCTTGCAGAATGAAAAAGTTCAAGCTGCAAAGGACTTCTTGGAAGAAATGAATGATATGCTTAGGCTTGCTAAGGATAGCATTAGGAGAGCTCAGGATAGATCTAGAGCCTATGCTGACCCTCAAAGAAGAGATATCAACTTTGAGGTAGGGGAGCAAGTCTATCTTAGAGTTCCATCTAGGTCTGAAACCATGAAGACGGGACCTTGTCCAAAATTATCTCCTAGGTATTGTGGACCTTTCCGAATACTTAAGAGAATAGGAAACATGGCTTACCAGCTCCAACTTCCAGAGAATAGTCAAATCCATCCAGTTTTTCATGTTAGACGGCTAAAGAAAAGGCTGGGTGAATCTGACAACCTTATTCCAAATAGTGAGGTAGTAGAGCCTATTTCTGTGCAATCTATTCCACATGAGCCAGAGAGCATACTACGCACTCGAGAGAAACGGACGAGGAGTCACTTGTATAAAGAGTGTCTAGTAAAGTGGAAAGATAGTTCAGAAGATAGTGCCACATGGGAGCGGGTTAGCACCCTACAGAGACGGTTTCCCAGTTTCAGTTTACCTTCCCAATAGTTTTCTTAAGGGGAAGGATATGGGGAAACAACACGGAGACAGGACCATGTATTTATATACATGGGGATATAGTGGGAGTGGTGATACTATTATTTCTCTCTTTCTTTTAGACCTTCCAATACCATTTTTGAGGACAAAAATGGAACTAAGGGGAAGGAAATGTTATGGAGTACCCCTAAGAGAGGTGTGAACCACCTCCTAGCTGTGATTACATGGCTCATACATGAGTGCCATGTGGCACCCATGTATGAAGCCATGTGGGGGGATGACTCACCATTATGGAGAGAGAGAGTAAGACAAGGACACCACGCGGCTGGGCGGCATTCTAACGGATCTCTGTGTGACCTCGGTGCACGAACGGTAGAGAGAACCTCTGAGCAGGACACGACAAAAAACTGGGGAGCTCATCGGAGCTTGACACCAATATTGACCACAGGTACACTGGGGCCAGCTTCAAATGGTCCTTCTATCTGCATGATGAGTGATGCGAATGTGGAGAAGATCTACTACAAAAGATTAGCACATCATTATGGAAATTAATCATGATCCCATTAAAGTGAGACCGAAATCCTTTTCCATAACCAATGTGTAACCCGTGTAGCCGAGTGTTGTGAGGTGATTTATGGAATGAATTTTGCAAAACTAATGCAGGTCTCTAGACACCTACATGCTTTGGATAGTGCATTCATTGCTTGATGAGATGTTATTACAAGTGATGTTGGGTTAGTGTTGATGAGTTTATACAAAGTTCAGTTGTGAGTGAGTTATTACAAGGGATTTGGTTATTCGGGATGGGAGTAATGTTAGACAACGGCTCATGAGACGACTTCTGGATACATTTCGATATCCATTTCCTAAGAGCTGCTAAGCGGGTGGTATGTTTCTACTGAGGGACAAAAGGTGATATTGGATGTGGTGATGTTGAGGGGTGAAAAGATTTCTGAGGGGTATATATTACATGGCTTGAGTGTTGAGCTATAATACATTGTTTGGGTACCCAAATCTGCATGGGTGTGGGTCGATTTGTAAGGTACTTCTTGGTGATCCAAATCTGTCAAAGCTTCATCAAGGTCGAAGAAGGTCGAGGAGATGTCCAATATTGTCTCTGGTTCTACTAAAATGTCTTCTTGTCATTGTCTGCACTGTTGAAATCTGTCGGTGCTTTCTGTCCTTTCGGCACCCATACTTGTCTTGTGCCACCTATTCTGTGATGCTGATCTTGCTGCTTGTTTTGTGTCGTCTGGTAGGGTCATCGATTTGGGTTCCTCAGTCGTGGGTGACTCCTTTGTGGATGAGGTTGAGAGGTTGGATGGACACTCTGCTTTGGAAAAGAAGGGAGGTCCAACACTTGCGAAACCTGCCCATTAGGAAGTGCTTCATTTTGTATCATAAATCTAGCCTGCCAGTCTGCAGTAAGTGTGGAAGGATGGGCACTGCAGGGTGTTGTGCCCATGTGGTTGTTGATGCAGTCAACCTGACCGCTAATGAAACCCACCTGATCGCTGCTGGAAGAACATGGGAAAATCTGTTGACCCTCTTTTATCTAGCAACTATCCATTGCCAAGCTCTCATGGGTTGACTTCGGAATGAGCGTGCTTAGCCAGGGGATCTGGCCAAAGATCTTCCAGTCCTCCATCGCATGCAATTCATATGGTCTAGGGTTACATACCTTAGGCGGAGTGTAAATAGGGAAGTCAAGCGGTGTCACTCGCTGTTGATCTAATGTTCCAATCTGGAAGGAGCCTTGTCTAAGATTTAGGTCCACTGAGTGATTGTATAGCCAATCTTGGCCAATGATTAGGGGTTCTATCAGGTCATCATCATGGCACACTAGTAGCTTCACTGTCATGGTCACATCGTGTATGAGGATAGGAAGGTCCACCTCACCCATGCAAGGGGTTTCCATGCCTCCTAGCCCTATGAGGTATGCCTCAACTAGCCAAATTTCTATTCTTGAGGCCTAATAGTGGGACCATCTAATCACACTAGTCGCAGCACCTGAGTCAGTTAAAGCCCTGAGCTCTTGGCAAGGGTTGTTGTGCTCTAGCCTGACGGTAATGAATGGTCTCTTATCCACTATGCTAGGATGAGTACTTGACTTTGCTTGACACATGGCCATGGGGTATCTAGGTGTTGTTTCTACATGGTCATAACGTTCTCTCCCTAGTCCTTGTCTTCTTAGCTTCATGTGCTTAATGCGTTCTATAGCTTCTGCTTGACCTTCAAGTCATATTCTATTTTCTTCCTCCTTATGCTTCTTTGCCAATGTGAGACTTCTAAGCATATCCTCAGTAAGAGGTTCCTGATAAATCTTGACTCTACAACAACTAATGTAATTAGGCATTACATCTCCTTCTAGGGTGGCTAATTGTACTGCTCCACTTGTCGAGAGTCTGTTAATGATCATAGGTCCATAAACTCGCTTTTCTAATTTCTGTGCATGTTGTTTCAGCGTATACACTAGGACCAAATCTCCTTCCTTTAATCCTTTGTCTTTCACATGTGCATCGAAATAGGCTTTCTTTCGTTTCTTTGTTGCATATATGCCTGCTGCTGCTCTCAGCCTGGTTTCTCCTAATCGTTCCAAGTCCATTTATTCTTGATGATAATTCATGGCCGGTCCACTGATGTTCTTGTGCAACCTTAAGTGTCTGTATCAAGAAGTCCAAAGGAAGCACAACATTCTGACCAAAAACCATCTGAAAGGGAGTTGCATTGAGTACGGTCTTGTAGGCCACTTGATATGTCCAAATAGCATGGTGTAACTGTTTGTCCCAATCTGAACGTTTGTTGTTCACGAGTTTCGTCAGTACGTTACAAAGGATCTTGTTAGTGCTTTCAGCTTGACCATTGGCCTGAGGATGATATGGTGCTGATTTCTTGTGAATCACCATAAAATCCTGTAACAAATATTCAATGACCTGATTTAGAAAATGAGTTCCTCGATCGCTCACTAACTCTATAGGCAATCCATATCTTGTAAAGACATTTTCAAATAAGAATTTTGCAGTCGTGTGTGCATCATTCTTTTTTGTGGCCTTGGCCTCTACCCATTTGGTAAGATAATCCGTCGCAACAATAATGTATTCAATATGTGTACCTTTCGCAGGGGGGTTAATGAGTCCTACAAAGTCTATACCCCACTTAGAAAATGCACGTCCTCCCATCATGGGTTTCAATGGCATTTCATCTCTGCGAGTAGGAAATTGGGTTCTTTGGCACACATCACATCTCTTAACATAGGTATGTGCATCCATGTGAAGAGTGGGCCACCATAATCCTGCAAAGAGAATGGCTTTGATAATCCTATCGGGGCCAAAATGACCTCCTGCAACACCTTGGTGTGCAATCTCTAGTACGCTCAAATAATTGCTTTCATGAACACATTGTCTTAGGTATCCGTCTCGTCCTTGTTTGTATAGATTGTCACCAATAAGTGAGTAGTCTTGAGCCTCGTGCTCTAGACTGTGTTGTCATGCTAAGGTCATTCCTTGAGGGAATGTTTTTGTCCTCAAGTATATCACTAATGGTTCACTCCATTCTGGTGTGAGAGACATCTGATATATTGTAGCATGTTCTACCGGTGGTCTATCATAACAAACAAGGCATTCTTTACACAACTTGTAGACATCTGCTTCCATAGAAGGCCAATATACTCCTAGTCTATGCAGAGTTTGCAATGTTCGATGTCTTGAATGATGTTGCTTTAATGCACCTACATGTGCTAATTGCAACCAATTCGCATGTTCTGATTCATCTACACAACAAGTAAGAATCTTTTGATTATCCTATTTATATATACTTCTTGTTATGATCTGGTATCTTTGTGACTTGGTAATTTCTCCTTCTTTGATCCTAATCTTAGGATTCTTGGGTCCGTATGTGAGAATAGGGACAATAGGCTTAGCCCATTCTGGTACTATCTCAAGGTTAAACAGGTATGCATCGGGTAATTCATCCGCTATTCCTTGAGGAGGTTCTCCTGTGGTTACTCTTGAGAGGTGGTCAGCTCTAAGATGTGTCTTTCCCTTCTTGACTATGACTTCAAAGTCATCCTCCATGGGCAATAGAAACCAACGTATCACTCATCCAGTATTACAAGGCTTGTTGACTAAGTACAATAGCGTTTGATGATCTGTAAAGAACTTGAACTTATTCGCCAATGTGTAATGTTTGAATTTATTTACTGTGTAGATCATTCCTAATCCTTCTCGTTCCGTAGTGGTATAATTTCTTTGTGCTGCATTTAGTTGTCTGCTAGCATAAGCTATGGGGAGATCTATGTTTCCTTCATTTGTTGGTTGTGCCAACACACATCCTATGGCATAATTGGATGCATCCACATGTACATGAAATGGCTTGCTCCAATCTGGGGTTGTTAATATTGGTGCTGAGCACAAACGTCCTTTTCGTTCACGGAATGAATTCTCACATTCATCTGTCCATTCGAACTTGGTCAAAAGAGAGTACAGAGGCTTGGCTATGATTGCATACATATGTATGAATTGTATGTAATAACCACAATGACCCATAAATGCTTGTACTTCTTTTACGTTATTTGGTCTAGGTAGATCAACAATTACTTTCACTTTTTCTTCATCCATAGAGATTCCATTCTTTGACACAATGTGTCCTAGAATTTTGCCTTGTTTGACCATGAAAATGCATTTTTTTTGGGTTCAGAAAAACCTGATATTCTCGACATTTGTCAAATACTTGCCTTAGTTCTGGGATATGAGTCTGCGTCATGTTTGAATGAGCACATATGTCATCAACATAAACTTCCAAATTCTTGTGTAAGAATTCCTTAAAAACATGACACATGAGTCGTTGGAAAGTGATGGGTGCATTTGTGAGCCCAAAAGGCATCACACAAAATGCAAATATGCCCCATTCTGTGGCAAAAGCCATCTTGTGTTGATCTTCTGGAGCAATGGCTACTTGATTATAGCCTCAGAAACCATCAAGAAAGCTGTAAACTTCCTTGCCCGCAACTCTTTCCAATAAATGTTCCGTGATAGGAAGAGGATAACTGTCTCTAATCGTGGCGGCATTAACTTTTTTAAGGTTAATACACACGTGCAATTTTCCATTCTTCTTGGGCACAACCATAATGGGGATACCCATTCAGTATGCTCAATTTTGTAAGTGAATCCTACTTCTATCAAACGATCTATTTCTTCTTTAATCTTAGCAGCGTAGTTATCATTGTACGTGTACGGTTTCTGTTTACTAGGCCTTGTTGGCTTCCAAAGGTCCTGTGAACTGAGGTAATTCTTGCAAGGAATTAGATTCAATACTTGTGTACTCACTCAGTTGTTCTTCCTCTACATCATCGTAAATTGAGGGAATGTCTTGGGGAAATTGTTCCTGTATGTCATCTATTTCTTGAATAGGAGGATGCGTTCCTTGTTCTTTTCTCCACTTCTCTTCTTGTATTTCTCTTAGAAATTAGTGTGAATATTTATGTATGGAAGATGGTTTGTCTTCAATCTCTGTGTTGGGAACTTGAGATAGGGATGGTGCATTTCTTTCTTGTGTCTCTGAGACAATAGGGTTCCTATGATGATTCTTTTTCTCCTTGCTATCGATCAAGTATTCTAGCCTCTCCAGTAGTCCTTGAAAGTGTAATTCAGGTTTTGCCATGTTATTCCAATTAAGATATCAAGAGGTTTCGAACATAGTTTGTGCTAATTCTACCATCTTCATACAAAGTTTAGCCCTCTCAATTTCTAGATCTGCTCATGGATAGTTCTTACTCATTCAGCTATCAGAGGTCCTTCCTTTAATCTAGCTTGATATGCATGAAACATCATGTCTAGGTTATCTGGTATGGGTTCCACTAGAACTGATCCTGATCTCTGAGCTGGGTTCTCTTGATTAGATTCTTGAGGAGTCAATTCTAGGATTTTAGCTCTGGATTCCTTTACACTTCCTTCCAAGTTAGTTATCTTTTTACTCCATTTTCTCTTAATTCTTTCTCTGGAATCTTTCCATGATTTCGTCTTTTTACTGCTAGACTCTCCAACTTCACTAGTTTTGGCTATTTTCTCAGGACTAAGCTGTCGATTTTGTAAGAGCGCCTGGGCTCTTGTGATGGCTTGGATAGGCACGTATGTAAGGATGAATCCATTTCATTGTGTACAATACCTATCACGTTGATCAGTGTCACTTTTGAAGCATTCACACGGTTCTTGGGACAATCTTTTATGACATGCTCTTTACCACACTCGGCACAAAAGCCTTGTATGTTATAGTATTGAGACTGTCCTACTATCAAAGGATGTGGACAATCCTTTATGAAATGATATCCTTCACACCTAAAGCATGATCCTCTAGGGCCTTGTGGTCTTTGCTATCTTAATTGGGTCCGTGGATTAGGGTTTGTGTACATCACGTTAGCATAATCGGGCTCCCAATTGGGTTCCAATGGTGGACTATCATACAGATATGTTTCCACATGTTCTGGTGACTCTGTGTAATATGCGGGTGGACTATCTACATGAGTAGAGTCAAAACTATTAGAGTTAAGATCACTTTCTGTGATCAGGGGTGAAAGAGGCACTAAAGCCCTATTGAGGTTCTCTTCTAGTATTTGACTGCGATGACATTAGCTGGTGGGGGTGGCTGCTGAGCTAAAATAGGTTGAGGTCTCTATTGAGCCTGATAAGGATAGTTCTAAGGAAGCCTGTCGTAATGAGGCTGAGCATTATATTGGCCTTGATACCTTCTTGGTTGAGGGTATGCTTGCGGGTAGTCTTATCTTACTACTTGTTTGTTGTATGGGCAGTCTTGAGCCGTCTGATTCGTGTATCGTCTCTCAATTGTACAGTATTGGCCACTAGGGCTGGCTTTTGGTTGTGGTACATTGCAACACACATTTGCCATATGATCACCACCACAGGTGTAACAACGCTTGTTTGTTGTTACCCTAGGCATCTGTTTGCTAGAAACTCCTAGTTTTTGGGCCACTTTTTTTGTTAGGTCCTCTATTGAGCTGGACAGTGTTGAGGATGCTAGAGTGAACAATATGAGTCCTTATAAACCTTTGAGAGTTCCAACTCATCTCTGAGATTGTCCTTAATGTCAATACAAATTCTTACACATTGCTCTAACATTCTAGGTTCCTTCAAGTATACATAGGAGTGTAGTTTAGAGCTCAGGAGGCCATCTAAAAACAATGACACTTGCTTGGCCTGTGAGGGTAACTCTTGCATTGGACATCTCCGAATGTATTGCCTAAATCTATGTCCTGCAAGTCTAACTGTTTCCTGAGGCGTCTGTTTGAAACTATGAATCAATGAAGATATATCATGTCGGATTCCACTTTTAGAGAATTCTGTGATGAATGACTCTAACAAGTGATGGATATCCCTAAATTGCCTTTGTTGCAATGGTTGTAACCAAGTTAAATCCGTGTTCTTTAACGTTAGTCCAAAAGCATTATATTGTGTGAACATGTCTTCTACTTGCTCTGCTCGGAGCACTTGCTTAAATTCCGCAACATGGTCATAGGGATCTCCCGTCCCATCAAAGTAGTTTTTCATAGACTTTACTAACTGAGTGGGCCTTAGTACCCTGGGGTGTTCCCATGGTCTAGGTAGAGGAAAATCATCTCTACCACCTGGTATTCTAGGTTCTCTTTATCTTTCCACTCTATCGATGTCCATGGTTGTTCTATCTCTCCCTATAGGGTGAGTGAAACTTACTTCCGGTCTCTCTTTGTTCTTTTCCCTTTGAGCACCATGGGCTGAGGATGTTCCAGCACCCTGATGGCTCGTTTTTACATTTGCTCGAGATGGGGGGAAGACTAAATCACCTCTCCATGTGTAGGTATTTCTCACATGGTCTTCTACTACAAATACTCGTTCTGAAGTATCATCTAGGTATACAACCTTTCCATGGGTATCTGGGTCCTTGAATTCGTAAATCACGATGGAGCCTACCTCACTAGGTTGTTCCATTCTGTACCTTCACAATGCTTTGTCAGTTTCCTTATTCAAGAACAATTCTATGCTTCTATTATCATGAGGGATCCAATCTGGAATTAATACTCTTGTCAGTACAGATTTCCCTCTAGTTGTCCTTGGTTCTTCTCCTACTGGTTCTTTACCTTGGGTTCTCACTTCTATATCTGGTTGAACTACACCAAACTCATTGTTATGATTCGGCTGAGTGCTTATGATGTACATTGTTCCTTCTTTGTCTATGTATGTGTCTCTTTCAAATTTCACCACTCGATCCAATGGGTTGATCAGGATTGTGCATTTGCATCACTTGTCTTCGCAAACCATCCTCATAGATGCAAGCACCTAAGTGGTTGGTTCGAACAAATTCTAATTGAGTTATGTATTGTCCTTCGGGTCTTTCTAGATATGCTATGTTTAACCCTCTGTCACTCTAGCACAATGGTGTGTACCAACGTGAGGAGATACACCTCATAAATGTCAATCCGTGGAGACGTGAGGATCGGTATGAAGACCAAGAGCAAGTGAAGTGCACAAGTGCGTGAGTGAAAGCACACAAGCATGCACACACATACACACACACGCGCACAAGGTAAGAGCAAAGAGTGGAACAATGGAAAGCTTCGATTACCCAAGAACTCCCTTACAAAGCTGAAATCTACAACAAGCCACCCCCAAAAATGAGCTCTCCAGCCCTTTTTATAGTTTTTGAGTGGTTTTGGCCCTGTCCAGACCTAGTGTCCGGCCTAGTTAAAAATTAGGTTCTAGGGCTTATTTGGGGGCTCAAACGGAATCTAAAAATAATGAAAATTGGTAGTCTGATACATCTAATACTCCTCAAGCTCAAGGACTCCTTGGCTTGAACAAAATGGAGCTGTAAAAATAGAAAATGGTATTTACAATGATATTTAGTGATAAAAATCACTATTTTTATAGGGATTTCTTCTGAAAATTTGACATGTAAATCTTGGAGCTCCCTACTTGCTCCTTCTTCTCGTGTGTTCACTTCCTTGATGCGCTTCCATGCTTTGTCCTTGATCTTGAGCTGCAACACTCCCCCCCCTCTTGAGTCTGTCGTCCCTGACAGACCCTTGTTGTAGTGGTTGTTCCATGTAGTACATTGAGAGGTAGTGCCCTTCATGTGTCAACAGCACCGGTCCATCTTTCCAATGCAGCTTGGTCATTTGTCTGGTTCTTCACTTTGTCATTGTTGCCTTTGCATGGACTTCTTCCTTATATTCCAGCGTGATATTGTCTTTGTGAGCTTTCAAAAATTGTGTGCTACTCAAAAGAGGTTATCACTCTGGATTATGAGTAACTCCCATGGTGCATTGCTTCTGCGCTTGTTGTTGTCACCGTGATGTCCGCTTGTTCATCCAAAGATGGTGTTCCGTGTTTTCATGCCCAGTACTTGTAACCCAGAAATGATGATGGGTAAGTGCTTTAGTGTGTGGGTTGAACAAAATATGTGCCTTGTGCAAGGCGGCCCTACGTATGCGTACTTGGAAAATGCATGGCAAGAAGTATGGTGCAAGAGATTGGGTCTTAAGCTAAGTGCTCAAGGGTATGCTGACGAAGAGGTTTCCTAATCGATCATGGTTATAGTGTTGTTGAAGCATACACGTCTTAGCATGGTGAAGGGTCCGTTGATCTTCATCTCTTCGTGATGTAGTTCCATCATGGTGTTTGACCATCGGCTTGTCCTTTTTGTTGATGGATGTCCTTGCTGAAAGTTCGCTGATGAGCATTTTCAAGCACAGTCCTCTTCTTTGCCCCCTTTTTTTTTTTTTTTTTTTTTGGAACATACGATGGCATCAAACAAGAAGAAAGAGGTTAGTATCAATAACACATTTTGCATGTGAAAATTGTGTCTCATGTGCCTGGGCTTTCACATTTGTGTCTATGCACGGCCATGTAAGGTGGCCCTATATTGATGCATACTTTGGAAATGCATGACCTGAATGGTGCAAACGACTGGGTTATGCCAAAGGCACATGGTTGCTGCTGGTCGAGGCTTTTGATGTTACTTGCATACTTGATGAATTCTTTGATTGGAGGTGTCTATTGGATCTCGAAATGATGTAATCCTCCGGATTGGAACCCATTTTGGAATAGGGTTTGGTACTGTAGAGATCACCTCAGGCCACTTCATCTTTGGATGCTTTCCAAACTTTGGTATCCCATGTGGTTGGCCGTTTGGTTCTGGGGATGTTGTTGGTGCTTTTGGCTTCCAAACCCATATCCTTGATGATTGCCTGCTTACTTTTGCAGAATGGTTGAGTTTATCTTTGTTTGTTCTTTGTGTTTTGTTCTTCCCCTTTGCTTTCCTTGGCTTCTTTGTTGAGACCTTTTGCATGGTGGGGAGCATAGGCCGTTGTGTATGTAAGAGCTTCTTGGGTACCCACATCTGTAATCGCCTGTGTTGAGCTGTAGCTAATTTTTTAGGCACCCAAATTTGTACATGATTGTGGTCGGCCTTCTTTGATAGCTTCGGTACCCAAATTTGTTGGATTCTTCGTGCTTGAGCCTGTCGTAGGTGCTTGGTCCTTCTTTTTTCATGGTCGATCTGGTTGGGTGGGAATCTTTGAGGCAACATCGATGGTTGCACTGCTTTCTTTACCCAGATCTGCTTCATGCCCATAACTTCTTTCTTCTTGAATTCTGTCTGTCGAGTTGATATAGCAGATGTCATTTTTGCTTGCCTCCTTGGTTGGGTTGCACTTGCATTAGTATGTGAAGAAGAAGGGGGATGTGCTAGACGTTGAGCTTTTGTTTCCATGATTGAGTCCTTTTGCTTCGTAGGGTTTTTGACACACACGACATTTTCTTTACAAAGATTAGTTTCAGAAGAACTAAGAGAATGTGTGCTACTTGGCTTTGTGCTCATGCAATTCTCTAATTCTAATGTGATACATTGTTGAGGTGCCCAAACTTGAAGGATTTGACTTCGTAGGTTCAAGTTGACTGCATGGTCGTAAATCCAATCTTGACCCAGGACCAGTGGCTCTGTAAGGTCCGCATCATGACACACTAGCATTTTGACTTTTATTGGAACATCTTGAAGGTAGATGGGAAGTTCCACCTCGCCTAAACAAGGGGTTTCCACACCTCCCAATCCTATGAGATAGGCTTCTATGGGCTTGATGTCCAATTGCAGGTCTTGGCAGTATGAAAGTCTAACTGCACTAGTTGCTGCACCTGAGTCAATTAATGCTCTCACAGTCTTTGCATTCTTTCCTTGCCCTACCGCTATGGTCACAAATGGACGTCGATCAATAATTCGAGAAGCAATTGCACTTGATGTTTGACACATAGCCATGTGGTATCTTGGGGCCTTACTATCGATGTCTAGGCCTAGGCGTCTTAACTTATTTCTCCTAATGCGTTCTCTAGCCTCTGCCTGTGCTTCTTCTCTAACCCTTAACTCTTCTTCTTTTCGTTTCTTAGCAGTGTTGAGTCTCTGTAGCATATCCTCTGTAAGAGGTTCTTGATATAGCTTGACTCGACAACCACTGATATAGTTTGGTAAGACATCGCCTTCTAGTGTGGCCAATTGAACTGCACCGCTAGTGGAAATTCTATTAATGATCATGGGTCCATATCCTCTTTTTTCCAATTTACGGGCATGTTGCTTTAGTGTATAAACCAACACTAGGTCTCCCTCTTTCAAGCCTTTATCCTTGATATGTGCATCAAAGTATGCCTTTTGCCTTTTCTTTGCAGCATAGATGTCTGTCGCTGCTCGTAGCCTTGTCTCACCTAAGCGTTCTAAATCAAAGATCCTCGAGGATAACTCGTGTCCGTTCCAATCATGCTCTTGTGCTACTTCTAAAGTTGGGATTAGGAAATCCAATGGTAGCACAGCATTTTGTCCGAAGACCATCTGAAATGGGGTGGCATTGAGTACCGTTTTATAAGCAACTCGGTAGGCCCAAACAACATGATGAAGTTGTTTGTCCCAATCAGAGCGTTTGTTATTTACGAGTTTTGTCAACACGTTACATAGGATCTTATTCGTGCTCTCAGCTTGTCCGTTAGCTTGTGGATGATAGGGGGCAGACTTCTTGTGTATCACCAAGAATTCTTGGAGAAGATTTTCAATGACTTCATTCAAGAAGTGTGTGCCTCTATCACTAACTAATTCTATTGGTAATCCATATCTCGTAAACACATTCTCGAATAAAAACTTCGCCGTAGTTTGAGCATCGTTCTTTGTTGTGGCTTTGACTTCTACCCACTTTGTGAGATAATCCGTGGCTACAATAATGTACTCGGCATGGGAGTTTCTGGCTGGGGGGTTAATAGGACCTACAAAGTCTATGCCCCACTTCGAAAATGCACGTCCTCCCATCATTGGTCTCAAAGGCATCTCATCTTTTCTAATCGGATATTGTGTACGTTGGCATGTGTCACATTTCTTCACATAGGTATGTGCATCCATATGAAGAGTGGGCCACCAAAGTCCTGAGAATAGAATAGTCTTAATTACCCGATCAGGACCAAAATGTCCGCCTGCCACACTGCTATGTGCAGTTTCTAAGACTCTCAAATAATCTGATTCATGAATGCACAATCTTAAATAGCCATCCTTGCCTCTTTGGTATAGGTTATCACCTACTAAGGCATAGTCTTTAGCCTCCTGCTCCATACTTCGTTTTCTTGCTAGACTTGCCTCCTTGGGGGATGTTCCCGATCTCATGAATTCTACCAATGGAGCACTCCAGTCAGGAATTAACGACACGTGATAAAGGGTAGCATGCTCCACTGGGGGTCGCTCTTTGCACATTGGACAATTCTTTATCCACTCATGAATTTCTTTATCCATACTAGGCCAATACACTCCTAAACGTTTTAGATTTTGCAGTGTTCGTTGTTTAGAATAGTGATTCCCTAGAAATCCTTCATGGGCTTGTTGCAACCAACTACTATGCTCATCATCCTCGACACAACAAGCTAGAACACCTTCCGTGTCTTGTTTATACATGCTTCCTGCCAATATTTGATAGCTTTGTGACCGCACAATTTCATCCCTGTCCGTCTTCACCTTTTTATTTGCGGGTCCAAAGGTTAGGACTGGTACCAACTTATTTGCCCATTTAGGAACAACTTCTAGATTGAACAGATAAGCATCGAGCAATTCATCCGACACTCCTTGCGGTGGCTCTCCTGAAGTGATGCGAGAAAGGTGATCCGCTCTGAGGTGGGTCTTACCTTGCCTAACAACCACTTCAAAGTCATATTCCATTAGTAAGAGGAACCATCTTACTAAGCGTCCAGTATTGCAAGGTTTATTGACCAAGTATAATAAGGCTTGATGATCGGTGAAGAACTTAAACTTGTTGGCCAATAAATAGTGTCTAAATTTCTTTACAGCATATACCATGCCTAAGCCTTCTCTTTCGGTTGTGGTGTAGTTTCGTTCAGCAACATTCAATTGCCTACTAGCATATGCTATCGGCAAATCTAGGTTTCCTTCACCTATGGGTTGTGACAACACACATCCTATTGCATAATTGGATGCATCCACATGTACATGGAATGGCTTATTCCAATCAGGAGTGGTCAGTACTGGTGCTGTGCACAAGCGTCTCTTCAGCTCATTGAAGGACTTCTCGCATTCGTCGTTCCACTCAAATTTTGTCAACAAAGCATAAAGAGGCTTAGCTATAATTGCATACATGTGAATAAACCTACGGTAATATCCACAATGGCCCATAAAGGCTTGTACCTCTTTAACATTCCTTGGCCTTGGTAGCTCCGCTATGGCTTTTACTTTGTCCTCATCTGTTGATATTCCGTTCTTAGAAACAATATGACCTAAGATTTTACCTTGACGTACCATGAACACACACTTTTCTGGGTTCAGACACACTCGGTATTGTCTACACTTATTGAAGATTTGTCTGAGCTCAGGAATATGACATCTCCTTTCTTGGGAATGAGCACATAAATCGTCCACATATACTTCTAAGCTTTTTCGCAAGAACTCTTTGAAGACATGACACATGAGCCTTTGGAAGGTTGCAGGTGCATTAGTCAGCCCAAATGGCATCACACAAAATGCAAAGACTCCCCACTCTGTGGCAAAGGCCGTTTTGTGTTGATCTTCTGTAGCAATGGCTACTTGGTTGTAACCTGAAAATCCATCAAGGAAGCTATAAACTTCCTTGCCTGCAACACGCTCCAATAAATGATGAGTGATTGGAAGTGGGTAGCTATCTCTAATCGTAGCGGCATTAACTTTTTTAAGGTTAATACACACACGTAACTTTCCATTCTTCTTGGGCACCACTACAACGGGGGACACCCATTCAGTATGCTCAATTTCATAGATGAATCCGGCTTCAATCAATCTGTCGATTTCTTCTTTTATTTTGGCTGCATAGGTGTCATTATATGTGTAGGGCTTCTGTTTGGTGGGCTTGGCATCTGCTATCATGGGGATCGTATGAGAACAAACCTTCGGATCTACTCCCTTCAAGTCTCTATAGTGCCAGGCAAACACATCCCTATATTCCCTTAACAAAGCTACCAACTCTGCTTCCTCTTCTTTACTTAGGTCGTCTCCTATGTATGTACATCTCTCTTCATTTTCTTCAATGGTGACTACAACTTTTTTGGTTTTTTCTTTGTTATCATATGCTTCTCCTGTGGTGGCCTCTCTCTTAGGCATTCGTACCAAAATTTTTCGGTCCTCAACTTCGTATTTCTTGAAATTCTCTGGTACTTCGAACAATGATTCCTTCTCTTCTTGTTTCACTCCTTGTCTTTTCTTTTTCTTTTGACCTCCTTGACTTCCATCCTTTGTATTGACAGTTTTAACGCTTGTGAGAGGTTCTTCTTCCTTTTGCGTAAATACTCCTATGTCTTCTAGATAATGCTCCTCTGAAAGAAAGCAACTATCCATCACAAGGGACTCTAGATCGTCATCGTTCTCTTCTTTTTCTATGAAGTCACTAGGGTCACATTCTTCTAGCAAGGGTTGACACATGAACACTGAAATATCATAACCCTCCTCATCACAATGAGGTGTCCATTGTTCTTCATTGACAACAATGTCCATGGTGGCTAAGATTTCTGCCCAACCATGAGGCTCAAATTCCTCATCTGGAAAGATCATCGGTGTATAGGCTGGGTCTCTAATTGGTCTATCTCCTTGAGAACTTCCTTTTTCTCTCGCTTTTAGGCGTTTCTCCTCTTTCTTTGCGACCTTGCACATCCACAACTGAGTATCTTCATGCATCCAGGATGTCTTAGATGAACTTTTAGAATGCACAGAGATAGAATCCTCATGCTCCTTGTGGATAGAATTCCATTGTAGGGGTGGTACATCTCTGAAGGTGTAATCCTTCAAATTGACCTTGGTTGTGACCCCTAAGCGTTGCAAGTATAAGGAGTTGGTTCCCCAATCCTGTACAACTTGCAATTGTCGTAGGAAGGGTCTTCCTAGGATCATTTCATAGGTAGTAGTTTTACCAAAGTCACATATAGCAAAGGTGTGCTCAAACTCTACACCACACGTGGTTAGAGTTATCCCTTCTAGCAATCCTAGAGGTCTTTCAACATGGCCATCAGCCATCTGAAGCTTCATTCTAGTTGGTCTTAATGCAGGTTTACCCCATTGCTTCCACAAGGAGGTGGTCGCAATAGCAACACCAGCACCAGAATCTATGATCGATTTGGTTGTGTAACCTTGGTAGGTGATCAGAAGATAAGTATTACCTTCCTCACCTTCGCTCATGTCCCCTATTTTGTCTAGAGGTATCTCTGGAACTTTCTAGTTAGAGTCTACTTTTGGCATATTGGAGGCAAGTTCTGGAACCTGATCCTTCACATGATTCCATAGCTCAGGTTTTGCTTTGAGCAGCTCTTCCACAGTGAGATGACACTGAACCTTAGTGTTCTTCACGACATCAGTATTTCTTGGAACCACCGAGTCCTCATTTCTTATCAATATTGTGGGAGCTCTGATCTGGAGAGATTCAGATTCCCATGGGCCTGTGAACTGGGGCAACTCTTGTAAAGAATTGGATTCAAATCTTGAACTTTCTTCTTCTTGTTGCTCTACTTGGTCTCCATAAATAGATGGAATGTCTTGTGGGAATTGATCATGATGATCATCAATTTCGAGAATAGGGGGGCAAACATCCTTCTCCTTGGCCCATTTCTCTTCTTGTATTTCCCGCAAGAACTTTTGAATGTGTTGTTGAATCGAAAGAGGTTCCCCCTCATCTATGGAGTCAGGAACATAGACTTTCTTTGGTGATGAGCTTTCTCTTTCAACAGTAGGTTGAGCCTGTGGAGGTAAAGAAACTTGAGGTTTATTTACCAACTGCTCCAATCTATCGAGTAAGCCCTGGAAGTGCAAACCCGGCGTAATAGCATTCAGCTGATTGAATGATTGATTGGCCTCGAACATAGCTTGAGCTAGTTCCACCATTTTTATGCACATTTTTGTCCGTTCAATCTCTAGATCTGCTCTAGGGTAACTCTTGTCTAGGTTTGCAGGTGTTGGCCCTTCTTGAATTCGAGCCTGGTATGCCTTGAACATCATGTCCAAGCCTTCTGGGGTTGGATCTGCAAGAACAGACCCTGCTTGTGGTCTATCAATGGTTGGTGGGTGGGGTTGAGGTTGGGGATGAGGTGGTGTGGATGGAGTTTTGACATGCGAGGAGCTTTGAGAGGCAATATCTTCTATTTTTGTTTTTGTGTCTTTCAGGCTTTCTTCTAGTTCAGATAACTTTTTGGTCCACTTACAATTGGCTTTCTCCCTAGTATCCTTCCATGTTCTTGTTTTTCTCTTACTAGGCTCTCCTGATTCACTTGGCTCTGATTGCTCAACTGGTTTAGGTTGTTGTAAGGCTTGTGCCCTAGTAATTGCATGTATAGGAGCCAATTTATCGCTATCAAAACTTGAATCCCCTACTAGGCCTACCACATTAACAGGTGTAACCTTCGGTGCACTAGAGGGATGTCCGGGACAATCTCTCAGGAGCTGTTCTTTGCCACACTCAAGACAAACGACTTGTATGGTGACATTTTGTCCTTGTGTCGGAGCTGGTGGGTGGGATGGTTGTTGTTCTGGTATAGGTTGAGGTTGGCTATATCCTCCCTGTTCATATGTTCTAGTTGCTCCTTGTGGTTTTGGGCATGGGTTATACCTAGGAACTTTTGTGTTTTGTTCTCTAGGAGGGTACTCGTATGGTCTACATTGGGGAGGTACAAATGGTCGTGGCTGTCTCTCCATTGGATAGTTTTCAATGTTGTAATTGGGGTACCTTTGCTCACTGTAAGAGTACATGTTAGGCTCTTGAGTTGGTTGTCTACTATAAGGGTAAGGTTGTGATAACCCTAATCCTTCTCTGGTGCAGACATGAGATGGATGATCTCCACCGCAAAGTGTACAACATCCTAATATTGGCAATCTCAAGGAAGAGTTCTGGTAGTTCCTTTGTCCTTGTACTCCTAATTTCTTGGCCACTAACTCTGCCACTTCCTCCACATAGTTCAAACTAGAAGTTTCATTGCTCCTTTTATCCTTTGTTTTGGTAAGATTTTGTGTGATTCTCAGATCCTCAGCTAAGTTGTCTTCCAAATCTATGCATTCTTGAAGACACTCACTCAGAGTTTACGTATACTAACATTCTCAATGTTCCATTGGTTAGACCTTCTAAAAATAGGGATATCATTTTTTGCTGAGAAGGTCTCTCTGTCACCGGGCATCGAGTTACGTACTGATTAAATCTTCGTGCTGCGTTTTTTACCGTCTCATTAGGAGCTTGTTTGAAACTATATAGTAAGGATGACGATTTGTGCTTGATCCCTCGCTTAGTGAATTCCCAGACAAATTCTTGGAAGAAATGTTCGATGTTGCCAAAGGAATTTGGATCCAAGGATTGAAACCAAGCTAAGGCTATTCCCATGAGAGTTAGCCCAAAGGATTCATATTGCATAAAAAAGTCATCCACTTGCTCCGCTCGTAACAGTTGCTTGAATTCTGCTATGTGGTCATGGGGCTCTCCTGTGCCATCATAATGTTGTCGCATACATTTGGTCAATTGTATTGGTCTCACTCGTTTGTCTGGCTTTGGGGATTGCATTATGATGGGGACACCATGGGCCTGCTTTGTCCTAAAGGTAGGTCTATTCATATTTCCCATTCTCTGACTAGTGTGGCCGTGGGGTTTGATTCCTGGCATGGTGAATTGCTCATGTGGTATATTAGATATTCTACCTTGGCTCGTTTGTCCTAACATCAAATTTTCTGGTCTTTGCTGGGTCTCAAAGAGGTTTTGTGAGGTAGTTGCGTGATCTCGAGCTAACTCTCCTCTTTCATTGATCTGATCAGGATTTTCAGTTACTACATAGATCTGGCCCATCTTGTCCACGTAGACTCCGTCTTCATACTTGACAGCTGGTCTTGGAACTATTTCTAATTCTGTGGTGTTTATCATTCTTGCCACTGTTCTTTGTAGACCATCAAGGTAGATGGGTATTCCTTGCAAGTTAGTGGATATATATTGAAGAGACATTCGATATTCGCCTTCCACTCTAGACATAAGATCTTCCGTAGGTATGGGTCTATGCATGTCTTCAGAAGCCAAGAGTCTCTCCCAGTTAAATGACATTTTTGACTCACTTGCCTATGAACTCAGCACGTAGTATTAACCACTAACTTGTGAGTCCCGGACTTGGATGTGTGGTTGACCTTAGTTTCAAGTGATTTGGTACTTTATCTATCTCTTCCTAAGCATGAAGTTGAGCTTAGGTTCATAAGCCTTGTCTACAAGTCCACAATTGTCCTTTGAATTGCTCAAAATCTTGTGGAACCCCTTGCTTCCTAGTCCAACCTAAGGGTCAACTTAAAAATACCCTATCTAATAATCCTGGTATTAATATTAACATAACCAGTCGATGTTTTTGTTGTACTCCTCACGAGCTTTCCAACAAACCCAAGATCACTCCGAACGGATTTCGTATGAGAAAGTTATGTCAGTTCAGGGTTTTGGGGGTTAAAACAGGGAAACAGGGCCTCTCAGGAAATGCTTCAAATCAGGCGATACACGACATTTGTAGGACATGATACTTGGTACTTGAGGAACTCGATACACGATACTTGGTATGTATCACGATACTTGAAGTAGGTGATATACGATCTTCAACAAGTATCGCGAGCAAACTCCACGATACACGATCTTTGATAGGTATCGCGATCGATGTATAACGATACACGATACTTGACTATCACGATACTCGGGCAAAACGATACTTAGCTCAAGACGATACAGGATCAGTAACAAGTATCGCGATCGGTATGAAACGATACACGACACTTCTCTTGTCACGATACACGATATTTGAGAAATATCGTGATACTTGATGTCCACGATACTCGATCTTTGAACCCGACGATACACGATACTTCCCCTAAACGATACACGACCTTGTGAAGACCAAACGATCGACGATACCTGAACAAAACGATACGCGATCTTTGGTAAGTATCGCGATCTCTGAGAAGCGATACACGATACTTAAGCCAAACGATACACGATCGCTGGTGAATATCGCGATCTTTGATCAAAACGATCTCTGGCCGAAACGATCTCTAGCCGAAACGATACACGATACTTGCCAAGTATCGCGATCTTCCTGAGACGATACACGATACTCGGGCAGTCACGATACTCGATCTCTGGTTCACAACGATACACGATACTTCCTAAGTATCACGATCGAGATATCACGATACACGGTAGGTATCGCGACCGGTGACAGAACGATACGCGATCTTGGCAAAGTATCGCGATCTTTGGAACGCGATACACGATCTCTAGAAATATCGCGATACTCAACCACAGGAGATTCACGATACTTGTCAAGTATCGCGATACCTCAACCGCGGGAGAAACACGATACTTGGATTTTTTGGAGTCCAAATTCAAAAATTTTTACAAATATAAGTACCTTGTGTCCTCCTTGTCACTTCTATCAGCCTGTAGATGCAAAGTCACTCTCCAAATTCACGATACAACGCTCGCGATACCTGGCGCAGTTCCTCTCACGCCGCGATACCACCGCTCAGATTCTGGTGTTTTTGAGGGTTTTTCAGTGTTTTTCTTCAGCGTTTTTGGTTCTCAGCTCCTCCTAAGCTTCTTCCTCACCACCACGAGTAAAAAACGAGTGAATGTAGTGGCGAAAATGGAAAAAATCAGAGAATACGAAGAGGGAAGAAGATGATGATGAAGGTGAAGATGAAGAAGAAGAAAAAACTCAGAAACTGAACTGAAAATGGTGAATTTTTACCTTCCAACGTCGCTACTCTACGTCTTACCGTCACACGCCATCCTCCAAGCTCTCTCCCCGGCAACGGCGCCAAATTTGGTGTCACTCTAGCACAATGGTGTGTACCAACGTGAGGAGATACACCTCATAAATGTCAATCCGTGGAGACGTGAGGATCGGTATGAAGACCAAGAGCAAGTGAAGTGCACAAGTGCGTGAGTGAAAGCACACAAGCATGCACACACATACACACACACGCGCACAAGGTAAGAGCAAAGAGTGGAACAATGGAAAGCTTCGATTACCCAAGAACTCCCTTACAAAGCTGAAATCTACAACAAGCCACCCCCAAAAATGAGCTCTCCAGCCCTTTTTATAGTTTTTGAGTGGTTTTGGCCCTGTCCAAACCTAGTGTCCGGCCTAGTTAAAAATTAGGTTCTAGGGCTTATTTGGGGGCTCAAACGGAATCTAAAAATTATGAAAATTGGTAGTCTGATACATCTAATACTCCTCAAGCTCAAGGACTCCTTGGCTTGAACAAAATGGAGCTGTAAAAATAGAAAATGGTATTTACAATGATATTTAGTGATAAAAATCACTATTTTTATAGGGATTTCTTCTGAAAATTTGACATGTAAATCTTGGAGCTCCCTACTTGCTCCTTCTTCTCGTGTGTTCACTTCGTTGATGCGCTTCCATGCTTTGTCCTTGATCTTGAGCTTCAACACCCTCCTTCTGATCTTTCTGTGCTAAAGGCCATTTCCGATTCACTCATATCTGAGCCCAACTCGTAGGGATAACTATTCAATTGTTGAGCCCACGAACGTGCAGTAGTTCCTACACTTGCTTCTGATGATCTAAGGCTTCGTCAGTCTGACTTACCTATATGCTTGCCCGATCTAAGGTTCATGAATTTACTTTCTGGAACTTCTGATCGTCAATGGTTCTTTGTTCTTTAGTGCTTGGTTCTTTCTTTAAATTCCTTTAAATTCTTGTCTTCTCTCACTGTATGCATCAGGATTTGACTTTCTATTGTACTCTTGAGTTCTCGTTGCATCAGAATTTAATTCTTTCCTTTAGTTTTTCGTATCGCACACCTTTATGTTAGTCTTGGACTTGAAAAATTAAGTCTCTTTAACTTGATGCGTTCCTATCGTCGTTCTAATTTAATCCACAATGCTACCATTTAGCCTAAGCTAATAATTGACTGAGGGGGTTGAGTATTCTTCCAACCTCATGTGAGCTCCTTTGATTGCTCTATTGCCCAAGAAGTCGCACTTCCCAAGCCTTGCGTTCTTCACTGCCTTGCTTTGATTGCCTTTGATAGCTCTTGCTAGACCTGTAAAAATCCAATGTTTAGACCAAATCTTAAATTGATGATCAAGAACTTTAATATATACACCTTTTAGGTCCATTTTTTCCTTCGCCCAAAATTTTAATGCCCCCTGGCGTTTTCTAGGCCCTCAGGGGTGAAAACTGACAATTAGTTCTAGGACAGTCGCGATGGTGTGGGACAGCCGCGATGGTCTGGGACCATCGCGATGGCTCAGGTGAACCGTCACGATGGTGTGGCACAATCGCGATGGTCCGAGGGTGCGAGGCGTCGTGATGGTCTAATCGGCAAACAATCACGATGGCCTCGATCAACGGTCAACACAACAATCGCGATGGCATGAGCCTGTCGTGATGGTCACGAGGCACGATGGCTTGAGCCAATCGCCATGGTCCGATTTCGAGGCTTCGCAATGGCGTACCTAGTATCGTCGTGATGGTTTATCTTGACACGTGGCAGATGAATTATCGCTATGACATGAGCCAATCGCGATGGCATGGGGTTGACGGGATCATTGCGATGGTCAGTGACTGTCGTGATGGCTCAAGTGAACCGTTGCAATGGTGTGAGACCGCCGCGATGGTCCTGCCGAGCCGTTGCGATGGTATGAGCCAATCACGATGGTGTGAAAGAATCTTGATGGCATGAGCCCGTCGCGATGGTCCACCAAAATGCAAATTTTCACAATTCAAATATGGATTCCTATGTGTGCAAGTGTGCTCTACACCGTGATGTGGTCGCCTACCTCAAATTTCGAGTTTGTCAGACCATTGTGATGGTCTGACACAGTCGGCAGATTCTGAGAGAAAGTGCATTTTTTACCTTTTGGACGCTTTCTTGCTGCTCTAGAGCTCTATACCTGCAAGAAAACCCAAAAACACGCAAGTACATACAAGCACAAAAGCTTTCTCTCTCTCTCTCTCGCATGCACAAATGAGGGGAAATGAGGAGAATGGTTGGATATGGTGAATGTTTTGCTTTTTTCGGAGTGGAAGAAGATGATGCAGTGGTGAACAGTGTAGAGGAGATGAAAAACACAAAAAAGCTAATTAAAAACAACAACAAAAACTGAAATTTTTACCTTCCAACACCACTTCTTGCTATACTCTTACCATCACACATTCATCCTAGACTCGATCCCCGCCAACGGTGCCAAATTTGGTGTTGCTCTAGCACAATGGTAAGTACCACGTTAAGAAGCTCCACCTCCTTAATGTCAATCCACGGAGGAGATAGGAGTGATATGAAGATTGTGAATGTGAAATGTATTGAGAGTGAAGGTGAGAAGCATAGAGATGCACACACACATACACACACACATGTAGGAGACAAGCAAGACACAATGGAAGGTAGGAAAATAGACTCTATTACTCAAGATCTCAATTACAAGCTCAAAATAGCTCTAAGCTCTCTCTACTCATACAAGCTATCCTCAAAAATGAGCTCTCTAGCTCTATTTATAGTTTTTAGACTAGTTTTGACCGGTTTCACATCTAGTCACCGGCATAGTTAAAAAATAGGTTCTAAGTGCTATTTGAAAGGGTAAATGGAGTATAAAAATAACCAAAATTGGTAGACTCGTTCTACCTAAGCTCCTCAAGCTTGAGGACTCCTCCGTTTGCACAATATGGAGCTTATAATTACAAAAATGGTTGCTCTAGGTTACATATGATACATGAGCGATGAAAATCACTGTTGAGAGTTTTTGAAAAGTATTTATAAAACATATTTGTTTGTAAAATAATGCGACTGGCTCCCCACTACTTCCTTGTGCTCTACCTTCACATGCTACCGCGTCATCTGTGCCTCTGGCTACTGGCAACAACATCAATTTTTAACTTCTATTTTTTGTCATTTTCTTTTTCTTTGCAATTTTGAAGCACAAGCAAGATCTACGTTAGAATTAGGAAGTTGATAGAATTCTTAATTTCTCAATATTTATTTTTATTTGGTCATTTAGAAATTTTGTTTGAAATTCTTTCCTAAATAGACATAAGAAACAATAGAAATCTTGCATCACTTATGATGATCACTTACTTTGAGTCTTGGGAATCACTAAGTGTTGGAATTTGGAAAAAGGTCTTTTATCTCCAGTTGCTTTGAAGTTTCTTTTTTCTTTTCTTTTGAACATGACTCATGGTGGAGAAGTGTGTGTGTGTGTATTTTTTTTTCTAATTGTACAGGATACTAGTTTGTGTAATCCTTCTCTCTGACACATTGCTTATTATAAAGACACTCATCCCTAGTGTGATTAGTCCATTCTCTCTCTAGGGTACAATATTTAAGTGTTTTTCTATCTTGCAAATGTTGAGGTTTTTGATATGGGCATTGATATGCTTGATGTTTTTCCCCACAATTGAAACATTTCTTATTTGTTGTAAGTCTTGTGTTTACCAAATTTGCTTTTGTGCTGGCTTCTAAAGCTTTTGCAATAGCTTTTGCCTAACTCTTCTATTGGAGGTATCCTATCTTCATTTGTTCCACTATTATCCTCTAGATCTATGGCTTCTTTGACATAGGCTCCTAGGTCAGGACATCTTCTATAATATACCAAAGTTCTCAATTCTGCACTTCACAATCCTTCTATAAACAAGGAAGCTTGCCTAGCCACTGAGGGTACTTCATCTTTTGGAAATCTATCAATGTGTTGCTTAAATCTTCTAGAAGCCTCTCTTACATTTTCATCTTTTTGTTGCTTGAAACTATGTATCAAAGGTGTTGTACTATACTTGATTCTAGTTTTGGGAAACTCCCCTATAAAGGCTTCAAGAAAGGACTCTATGTTAGGGTACATTTCCTTTCTTAATGGAATAAACCAAGACAATGCTGGACCAGTTAAGGTTAGACCAAAAGCTTCAAATTGAACTTTGTAGTCCTCTATCTCTTCAGCCCTCATCAACTGCCTGAACTCAACAACATGTGCATGAGGATCCGAGTATCCCTTATACTGGTTTTTCATGCACTTAGCCACTTGATAGGGTCTGAGCATCCTACCTTGGTTTTGCCATTATCGCCTCCTTCTAATTAGAAATTGAGGCATTTCATCTCCTTCCTTTTCAAAAGGATTAGGAGAGGTATATGCTCTTTTTCTTTCCTTTTGTGTCTCAATGGGTGTGATTCCTACTTGTTGTTGGTATATCTGTTTGCCCTAGATCTTGATCCCAAGGTCCCTTATCTTCACATTGACCAAGATCATAAGAATTTTCTGGATCATATGCAAATATGTAAACACATCCTTGTCTATCCTCATATCTGCCATCTCTGAATTGTGCCACTAGCATTAGGTTTAGAGAAATTTCTAAGTTTCTCAACCTAATGAGAGACTTATGCATGCCATCTTGGTACATAGAGGCTCCAAATCTATTTGTATACATGTATTTGAGGATATTCCTATAGTCATTTGTTTCTAGATTCTCATTTTCCATGTTTTGGTTTTCTAGGTTGATTGTGTTTTCTAACTCTTCCTCCTGATAATCACTCTGATCTATGTTCCCTTTTGGATGCAACTTTGTTTCCAAGTCCAAAGCTAATTTGTTTACTCTAAGAGTTTTCAATGTTTTTTGCAACTTCTTCCACTTTTCCTTAGTTCTCTAGTTGAACTCTCCCTTGCATGTGCACTTGTTTTCTATTTGATTTTCTCTTTTTTTTTTTCAATGAAAATCATGTTTTTTTCTCTAAAACCAAAATTTTCAACATGTTTGTGAGTTCTAGAACTTTTAGTATCTAAAATGTGTGAAATTCTATTTGTTTATGTAGAGTTAACACAAAACTATTCAAAAATTTGAAGTTTTTTTAATCTAATTTGACCAAAATTTTGATTCTGCCTGAAATCATAGCTTGGTGATTTATGTATTGATCAAGGTTTTTTATTTAACAAACTACATATTTGTAATACCTTAGGCCTACTAAAAGTATGCACCTTATTGTTTAAAAAAAAAAAAGGTTTTGTCAAAACCACGATTTCTCATGAAAATCGCGATTTTCTATTCAAAGTTATGTTTTTCTTGATTTGCAAAAAAAAATCATGACTTTGGTGTGTCAATTAGGTGCTGAATTTTGTCACTCCCCCAATTTGATCCCAAAATTGTATTTTTCACAATTTTGGTTGAGAATCGTGATTTTCACGATTTTGAACACAGAATTGTGTTTTTCAAGATTTTGATCCAAAATCGTGTTTTTCATGATTTTGATCCAAAATTGTGTTTTTCACGATTTTGTGAAAAAATTGTGTTTTCCACGACTTTGATCCAAAATCATGTTTTTCATGATTTTGTGAAAAAATCATGTTTTTCACGATTCTGATCCAAAATTGTGTTTTCCTAGATTTTGATCCAAAATCATGTTTTTTCACGATTCTGGTCCAAAATCGTGTTTTTCCACGATTCTAGTCCAAAATCGTCTTTTTTCACGATTTTGATCCAAAATCGTGTTTTTTCATGAGTTTGATCCAGAATCATGTTTTTCATGATTTTGTATTTCTAGACAATCGTGATTGCTCACAGTCATATAAAACACAATTTTCTGTTGAAAATCACATTTCTAAAAATTGCCGATTTTGGTCTCTTGCATAGAATCGTGATTCCGTGCAAGATGATGTTATTTTTTAATTTTATTTTTTTATACCTTTTTCACACAAATGGAGGCACCTAGTTATAAAAACAACATGCAATAAAAAAAATCTAGTAAATCTACAAGAGATAGTGAGAAAACACTCAAAAACTGAAAATCGTGATTGTGTATTTTTAGTGGTTTTTATGATTTTTTTGTGCAAAAATGATTTTCCAATTTAGATTAAGGCAAAAGTAAATTTACCAATGAAATATCTTGCAGTTTGATAGCTCAAATCTAGATTTTTCTTTGTCTGTTGAAAATCGCGATTCTTTCGCACTCTCTCTCACTCACTCACACTCAATCATTTAAATTAATTTTTCATATGATTTTGTGCATTTATAGTATGTTGAAAATCGTGATTCTGAACGAATTCAATGATTTAAACTTCGAAATTTGACATTATCATAGCCATGCATCTTCATTAACAATTTTATGTCACATCATCCACATTTAATCAAATTCCCATATTCACCTCTCAGGATGAAAATCGTGATTTTGTGTTAGTTGTTAAAATTTGTCAATTTTCAATCCATGAAAGCTCAAACTAAATTTTTTCAATTTAAATGTAATTCACTTCACTTTATTAACTCAGTTGAATGCCCAAAAGCACAATTGAAACAACTTTACCATTCTACAAAAAATCACGATTTTTAGATAAAAATTATGATTTTTGATTTTTTTGTGCAAATTGTATTTTTTTTGCTTCCTTTCCCAACTTAGTATTTTCTAATATGTTTCATCAACTCTTATTCCAAGTATCACGTGCAAAACATAAAAAATTCATATATTTTTGAAAGAAATTTCAAGAAAACAAACAATTTTGACTTTTCATGGAATACTTTTGTTTTTTTTTTTGAGTTCCCTTTCAATTTTCTCTCATTCGCCCCATTTCACACATCTCACCTCTCACTCCATTACAAAAAATAATTATGTTTGCAATTTTAATACAATTTTTTTAATGATTTTTTTGGTATTTTTTGCCCTAAATAAAATGAAACCAATTTACCTAGGGTTTTCTTTTGAAAATCCAATGATCTTAGGAAATGAATCTGGCGGCCCAAACTGTACTCTCAGTTTGACTATGGAAAAGATTCCTTCAAGAAAAGTGTATAATGGCAAGTGCAACTATCAATTTGTGCAAAGGTATAACCATTAGCTTTTCTTCAAGTATCAAAAGATTCACAATTTACCTAGGACAAGTAAATGGCACAGTCAATTTGCATATAGCTACTTAACTTGACTTTCCTTTTAGAAAATAAAGTTGTCTTTCCTAAAGACCAACAAAATTGCTTAGTAGTTGGTCAAAAAGCAATCTAAATATGCAAAGATAAACACATTCAACTTTCCATTCAAGGCATCTTTTTCCAAAAAAGCTACATTATACTTATGAAGAACATGAGCAACCATCCATTTTCACAAAGATAAACACTCACACCTCTTAAAAGGTAAATTTAAGCCTTCTTTTCCCAAAAGACAAGCTTGTTACCTACTTTTCCAAGTTCACATGAGAGATATTAGAGTAGTACCTTTTCCAAATGTGTTTATTTACCATCAACGATAGAAGATCCAGTAAGGTCCTAAAATTCAATGGAAGCTTTGCTAACTTCCCTGGCAATAGTGCCAAAAAGATGTTTGTTATCCTTTGGAATTGTCCTCTCCAATCATCATAGCATAAAGGATTAACTCTTACATCTTAAATTTTTCAATCCCAAAAGTATACTAAGACCACAACCCTTTCTAGTTAATGGAATCCAAGAAAATGTAGAAACAGTTCTAATTTTTTAGAAGATTACCTCTTGTTACAAACTCCACTGAGTAATACACTAGTTAAACCATAAAATTCCATGGATAACACATGAAAAAGACTCAAGAATCAATCATGGACACTCAAAGAAAAGAGAGACATGATTTTCTAATTGAAGCTCTTCATTCACATGTCACATGAGTACAAAATGATAGCAACCCCTACAAAATACAGGATTTTGTCCTTTATACTTTTTCAAGTGACCCTTTTCACACTTGAAATTCGGTCCTTTTAACTTTTAATCTAAAAATATGTGCTTGAAGAGATTCTAAAAATTCTCTAAAAAATACATATGGCTTCTTCTACTTATGAGGAAGACTCTTCCTGATTTTTACAACATTTTGATAAATATTTTACAAGATAATCGGGCATTTTACAAAAACTCCTATTGTAACACCAAGCATTACAAGTCAAGTTCAATGCTGATGGGTTATATGTAGAAGAATACAAAGGGGATTAAAGATTGATTGCCAAAGGAAACAAAGTGGGTAGGATGATCACCTTAAATGTGAAAATTCTTGAAATGAATGCAAGCATGTTTGCAAAAGGTGCAGGAGTTATTGCTGATATACAGATGCAGCAAAAACAGATTGGACATGCAAACTTGCAAAGGCTGAAATTGATGCAGTCAAAGGAGATTGTCCATCGACTACCAAATTTCAAGGTTGTAGAGATGAAAAAGTATGCCCAACATGTTAATTTGGTAAACACTCAAGATCATTATTTTTGTATGACAAGCATGTTAGTGAGAATGTGCTAGAAATAGTACATAGAGATGTTTGGGACCCCACAAAGACCACATTTATGGGCGGTTGTAGGTTTTATGTTACTTTCATTGATGACCATACACTATATTTCATGAAAGAGAAGAGTGAGGTGTTCACTCACTTCCTGAATTTTAAAGCTATGGTGGAAAAAAAGATAGAGAAGTATATTCAAACATTAAGGTCTGATGGAGGAGGTGAATACATATCAAATGAGTTTAGCAACTTTCTTAAAAGTCATGGAATTCGACATTAGTTTTCATGCAGGTACACACCACAACAGAATGGTGTTGTTGAATGAAAAAATAGACACATTGGAGAAATAGCAAGAGCCTTGATGGCTAAGAAGAATATGCCTCATTGGTATTGGGCAGAAGGTGTGCATATGGTTGTATACATTATGAACAGAACTCCAACTACTGCTGTACATCAAGTTACACCTGAAGAAAAGCTCATAGATAAAAAGACAAACTTATCATATATGAAAGTTTTTGGCTTTATTGCATATGTACATGTTCCAGATGAGCTGAGGATGAAGCTTGATCCAAAAGCAGAAAAATGTGTCTTCATTGGATACTCCCTTGAGCAAAAGGGATATAAATGTTATAACCTACTCACACGATAGGTGAAGGTGATCAAAGATGTGGTATTTGATGAAATGTCAAGCTTCTATGTAGATGCCAAAGAAGGACTAAATCTTGAACCAAATGACAAAGAAAATGCTAAAAAATCGAGTGCAAAATCTCAAGTTTTGAGTGGATTAGATGCATCACCAAGCAATAGTTCCATTTCAAATCCATGCAGTGGAAGATTGCGTGGAAATTTCAGTCCAACAAATTCATCAAATACATCCAAGAAAGGTAAAGCATGTGAAGGTTTTGAAGAAGTTGATGGAGATTCAAGAGGTTCAGAAAAGAGTCTTGATGAGGAACTTGGATTGCCCTCTATGAAGAATCTAGGAGTAAGAAAAGCACATGCAGATGATACAAGGGAATGACCCAGGACCAAGAAGATCGGGGAGGATGCGGAATTCCCTCTTGTTTTGAAGATGCAATTCGAAATGCAGATTGGGAAAAAGCTATGGATGAGGAGATGGTTGCACTTTATGGAAATGATACGTGGAAGCTGGTTCCATTGCCACAAGGAAAGAAACCCATGGGCTGCAAGTGGGTTTACAAGGTAAAGCACAATGCTGATGGTAGCATAAGCACGTACAAAGCACGATTGGTAGCAAAAGAATATGCACAAACAGATGGCGTTGATTATGGGGAAACATTCAGTCCTATAGCTAAAATGTCTACTGTTAGAACCCTTGTTGCATTAGCTACAACAAAACGATGGACTTTGCATTATCACTTCATTAGATAGAAGGTATTAGCAGATGATATTGATCTTGTTTATGTGAGAACAAAATGAGTAGATTGCTGAGATTTTCACTAAGGCGCTTGAAGCCGAGAAGCTGAAGAACTTTCGGAAGATGCTTAGATTAGAGGACATGACATTGAGCTTGAGGGGGAGTGTTGAGATATCAAGCTCAACATGTGATGATCCAAGATGACACGTATCGGTTTTTCATTTCTCTGACATGTATAGTGGTCATGCCGATATATGTCAGGGATACTTCATTGAGATTTATTAGATTTATCTACCGAGAGTGATGGCACATTTGTTCCTTGCTAGCTCACTCATCACGAACATTAGGTTTTTCCTTATGTACTGATCTTTATATATTGCACTTGTTGTATTCTTGTTTTCAGGTCATTCTTGTACATTCCTTTTTATGTAATAGAAGAAGAAGAAGAAGAAGAAGAAGAAGAAGATCATTCTTCCTTGCCTCAATCTGAGTGTGTGCTTCTCTTTGATTGTGAGAGTGTGTGTGTGAGCTCTCTTCCTCATCTCCTTCCTCGTGACACTCTTCAACCATGAGTTAGGGAGCCCGAAAAATGCATCAATTACTAAAAATTCACTCAAAATTGGCCTCAAAATTTCCAAAAATTCAAACCCTAATTTTTGTGTTTTAGATAGAATATCACGATAGTCTTCTAGGATTGCAATGGTGATGAACCATCACGATGGTCTTAGCCCATCGTGATGATATGATACAATTGAGATGGTCTAGAGATAGTTGTGATGGTCCACCCAAAGCACGCCATTGTGATGGTCTGGAATAAGTGTGTCGTCATGATGGTCTAAAGTGCACATGATGCGATGGTCTGAATCTAGTGTCCTGATGGCATGAGCCAATCGTGATGGTTTGATATTGTTGCGATGGTCCAAGTCAAACAAGTCATCATGATGGTGTGAGCCAATTGTGATGGTCAAGGGTGAAGTGAATCATCACGATGGTCCAATGATACGTGGTCTCGAGCCATCGGGATGGCATGAGCCAATCGGGATGGTGCAAAGTGGATGTGGTCATCATGATGGTCTACTTGGAACATCATGATGGCCTCAGATCATCATGATGGCCTTAAACCGTTGCCATGGCATGTACTGTTGTGATGGTTTGGTCGCGTCACGATGGTGTGAGCCAATCGCAATGGTGATACATCATCGCGATGGTATGAGCCAATCGTGATGGTTCACCAAAATGCAAGTTTTTTAAATGATTCTATGGATTCTTCTGTGTGCAAGTATGCTCTATGTCATGCTAATGATGCAATCCAAAAAAGACGAGGTTCTCAGACCATCGCGATGGTCTGAGACCTACAGCAAAACTCATGAAAAATGGAGATTCTTAGCTTTTCAGAGCTATCTAGTGTACTGGAGTGATTTTCTTGCATAAAAACTCAAAAACATAGACACACACTTTCACTCAAGAGCTCTCTCTCTCTCTCTCACACACACATGCACAAATGAGAAAAATGGAGTGAATAGGTGAATATGGCGAATTTTTTGATTTTTTTGGGATGCAAGAAGATGATGCGGGGTTGAAAAGGGAGTTTAGGGGAGGTGAAAAACACTAAAAACAATAACAAAAATTGAGCTTAATTACCTTCCAACACCAATTCTCACTATACTTTTACCATCAAGTGTTTGTCCTTGAACTCGTCGCTAGCAATGGTGCAAGATTTGGTGTTGTTCTAGACTAGAATAAGCACCTCATCAAGAAGCTCGACCTCCTTAATCTCAATCGATGGAAGACATAGGAGTGATATGAAGATCATGAATGGATGAAGCGAGTGAAGGTGATGATGAGAAGCATGTGAATGCACACACACATACATGCACACACACACACATGGAAGAGACAAGAGAGAAGCAATGGAAGGTCATGAACAAGCTCTATTACTCAAGAAAACTCTTACAAGCTCAAAACAAACTCTAATATCTCATGAGCCAACCTGAAAAATGATCTCTCTTACTCTTTTTATAGTTTCTAAACTAGTTTTGACTGGTTTCGAACCTAATGTCCGGCATACTTAAAAGTTAGGTTCTCGGAGTCATTTGGAGGTCCAAATGAGTTCTAAAATAAACAAAAATTGGTATGATTATTCTACCTAGGCTCCTTAAGCTCAAGGACTCCTCCACTTGCCAAAAATGGAATTGCTAATTACAAAACTAGGTGTTCTATGGTACATATATTACGAGCGATGAAAATCACTAGTTTGAAGTTTTGGGAATAAATATAATAAAGCATATTTGTTGAAAAATAACATGTCTGGTCCCCACAACTCACTGCATTCCCATCTTTACATACTACCTTTGTGTTGATGCACTACCAACACTGGTGAACAATTAGACTTTGAATGCAATTCCCGGTTAGAACTACTTTAATTAACAGGCCCATGGAAGTCTAAGTCTATTCATCTAGGAGGCCCCAAATTTATGGTAAGAAATACAAAATCAATTCTATCGAGGAATACAGATGTAGTGAAGAATAGTAAAGTGCAGTGTCATCTCATTTTAGAGGAGCTAGTCAAAATCAGGCCCGAATTATGGAAACACATAGCCGATCAAGTGCAAGTAGTTGCTATAATTCACTCCCATGTAGGTTCACACAAAACAATGCCGAAGGTACCCTTGGATAAGATAAGAAATATGAGCAAAGGAGAAGAAAGAAATACCTATATCCGTACTACTTATTACAACTATGCCACTAAGGCAATCTTGGATTCAGGTGAAGGAGTGGACATTTCCACCACCTCCTTGTGGAAACATTGGGTCAATCCAACAAGGATGACACTGAAAAATGGTAGGCGGTCACATTGAGAAGCCTTTAAGACTACTGGAAGGCATAAATCTCACCACTTGTGGCATGCACTTTGAGCACACATTTTCCATATGTGATTTTGGCCAGAACCATGCATATGAGATGCTTTTAGGTAGACCTTTTCATGTGACAATTGTAGATAGTGCAAGATTGGGGAACCAATTCCTTGTACTTACAATGCTTAGGAGTCACAAGTAAAGTCCACCTGAAGGACTACTCTCATAGAGGTGTCCCCTCCTTTCAATGGAAATCAGTCCATAGTGTTGGAGAATTCCTCTCCTATTCACAGCGGAAAGTGTAGAAGACCTTCTCAGGATCAAGACTTTTGCCAACAGCTGAACCTTAAAATGAAAACTTGTACCAAGTAAAAACTCCAATGAACTTGAAACTTTGGTCACTCAAAGTAGACACCTATAGCATTCAAATGAGCTATCAAACACTCAATTTGGAGTAGTTTTGGGTTGGCAACTGTTTGCCTCAAAATAGGCTACCTGTCCACTCAGTTAAGCTAAAAACTGGACTTCACTAAAACTGAATAAATCATAGAGCATAAAGAATTTGATAAAAATGTTCTGGATCGAGGAAGGACTCAAGATAAGCTTCCTAAAGAATGTTTGAACTCTAAAATTGGATACATATATTGAGAGATACGAATCTCCCAAGTAGACTGCCTAGAAATGGGTATGCGGCTGGACATACTCTATGAGAGTGAACAGAACGAAATGACTCAAACCAAATGAACTAGCTACAAGGGGAATTCCACGCCTTCTTCCTCTGTTCTTGAGTGTCCTTCCTTGCCTCTTTTATAGCCAAATGACCAAAAACTCTCATGATGAGTTTGAGAGCTCTTCTCCATAACTTCACCGCTACTTTGGACAGCCACTCCTCTTACAATTTAGTTTTTGGATTTGATTCTCTTTTGGCCTCCACTACTTGCTGAAGTAAATGCTTCCATTTTGTATTTTTGTATTTTCCTTCTACTTGAAGAAAATCCTTTTTGCAAAAATATATACGACCTAACTTCTTTATTTTTAATACTCCCCCTCAACCTCACATGTGAGCTTGCACCTTCAGCCATATCCTGCAAGTTGACGTCATCCTTGAACCTCTTTAGCTTAGAAGCATCTAAGGACTTTGTAAACATGTCCACAACCTGGTCATTAGTTCCAATGAACTTTATATCCACATCCTTGCTCAAAATGTTTTTTCGAACATAATGATAATGCACTTCTATGTGCTTGCTTCGTGCATGAAACATTGGATTGTTTGTCAAGTGAATGCTTCACATGTTGCCACCATAAATTGGAATGTTCTCCACCTGCACATCAAGATCAACCAAGAGCTTCTTAAGCGACATAGATTCACATTGCAAAGGCTAATCTTGTATATTTAGCTTTTGTAGATGATAGTGCAACAGTAGGTTCCTTCTTCGAGCTCCATGTGATAGGTTTGCTACCTATCATGAACACATAACCTGAAGTGGATCTTCTATCTTCCTTCGAACCAGCCCAATCAATATCACTAAAGCCCTTTACATGATCATATCTATGAATCAAGGCATGATTGATTGTGTGCATCACATATCTTAGCACTCGTTTAGCTGAATTTAAATGTTCACTGGTTGGAGCTTGCATAAATTGAGAAAGAAATCCAACAATATAACACAAATCTGGTCTTGCGATCGTAGCATAGATCAATGAATCTATAATACTCCTGTATGTAGTTACATCATGTAACTTCTCTCCATCATTTGAGCATAGCTTCACATTTGTGTCCATAGGTTGAGTGAGTGGTTTGCATTCACTCATGCCAAATCTGAGAAGAACATCCAGCAAGTACTTTCTTTGCATCAAGTAGATGCCATTTTCCCATAGACTATCTCAATGCCCAAAGTATTTCAGCTCACCAAGATCTGAAATTTTAAACTCCTTATCGAGTTTTCTTTTTATCTCTTGTATTCCTACAACATTACTTCCTGTTATGATGAGATCATCAACATATATGCAAATATATACCTGCTTGCCTTCTTCTTTCTTCATCTAGAGAGAGGGATTACTTGGACTATACCCACACCTTGTGAGGTACTCGACCAATCTTTGATTCCAAGCACGTGGTACTTGTTTTAGCCCATACAAAGCTTTCTTCAATCTACAAATAAAATTTGGATGCTTTTTGTCTTCAAATCCAATCGGTTGATGCATGTATACCTCTTCTTGAAGTTCACCATTGAGAAAAGCATTTTTTATGTCAAGTCGGTACAATGGCCATCTCTTTGTTGCACTCACTGCAATCAAGGTTCTAATTGTTCCCATCTTTGCAACCGGGTTGAAAGTCTCTTCATAGTCGATGTTGTGAGTTTGCTTGAATCCTTTTGCTACTAGTCTAGCTTTATGCCTAGCTAGAGAACCTTGCCCTTTGATTCTCATGCTCTAAACTCTTCCATGTTGATGGTGTCCTCATCATCTGATTTGATCTCTTCAATTGTTCTTGGCTCCTCCTTGGTGAGGCTTGGAAATTCTTCTTCCGAGTCATATGGCAACTTGACCTTCCTGCATTCACTTTCAAACCAAGAGTCATTCTCATCAAACAAAACATCTCTACTCACCATAAATCCTTTGTTGGGTGGATTATAAAGCCTGTACCCCTTTTGATTGATATGATACCCTATGAAAATGCATTTCTCTGCCTTAGGGTCTAGCTTACCTCTGATTTGAGATGGAACATGCACATAAGCAACACATCCAAATAATCTGCAATGTTCAAGTTATGGTCTCCTACCATTCCATGCCTGATAGGGGGTCATCCCATCAAGAGGCTTAGAAGCTAACCTGTTAATAAGATAAGTGGAACTAGAAACAGCCTCTGCCCACAAGTAATTAGGAAACTTCTTTTCATTTAGCATAGATCTAGTTGCTTCCACAATCAATCTGTTCCTCCTCTCTGCTATTCCATTTTGCTGAGGGGTATATCTAGTTGTGATCTCTCTTAATACCTTTGTCCTGCAAAAATGCATCAAACTCATTGGAGAAGTACTCATCTCCTCCATCTGACCTTATCCTCTTTAAACTCTTTCCTGTTTGATTTTCCACAAGTGCAAGATACTTCTTGAAAAAACTGAACACTTCATCCTTTATGTGTCCTGAAATACAAGATATTCCACCTATTGAAATCATCAATAAATGGCACATAGTACCTTGAGCCTAAAATTGAAGGGTCCTTGCTTGGTCCCCACACATCTGTGCGGACAAGTTCCAAATAATCCTCATGCGTTTAGCCTTTCTTTGTAAAGGGTAACCTGTGTGATTTACCAAACTGACATGCACCACATTTATAGATCATATGTTGCTTGGATACATTAGGTATCCCAAGTACACATTGATCTCTACATATCTGCTTCAATGTTCTCTCACAAATGTGCCCTAGTCATTTGTGCCATATTTCTAACTCAGACAAGGTTTGATCCTTATAATTATAGAGTGCAATGTTTCTAGTGTCCTCAAGCTCTAATGTAAACAATCTATTTGTTTTCTCACCCTTTGCAATTCTCCTGAATCCATGTTGGGGTTTCTCCACAAAGGCTCCAATCTTTATTGAACCTGACCTGCAAACCCTTTTCCACTATCTGTCCAACACTCATCAAATTCTTTGTCATAGTAGGTACATAAAGAACTCTGCTCAAGAGATTCTTATTCCCATCAAAAGTTTTGACATTTCCTACCTTGACAACTGAATGTTTGGTATCATCACTTGTCTACACTTGGTGTTTTCCCTTTGGCTCTTCAAGATCAGAAAGGAGAGCTATTTTGCATGCTACATGGTTTGAACAACTTGAGTCAATATAGAAGAGGTGCTCATCATTCATACCTTGTTATGAGGTCATGTTCATAATGAGAAGAGAATCCTCTTGATCCTCTTTATAGTTGTTGAAGTCTTTTCTTGATTTGTATCCTCCTTGATAATTGTTGTTGTAGCCATGGTTGTAACCTTGATTATGGTTGAATCTTCCTCTTGATTGTGATTAGCCACCTCTTTGGAATCCTCTTACTCTCTCGTTCTTGAAGTTCCTATAGCACTCATCTATCGTGTGATTAGACAGTCCACATATATTGCATGGGGAAGAGTTGAAACATCTCCCCCTTCCTTGCTTACCTCCTCTTCCCTTCCTCTTGAATTCTTATCTCTTCCTGCATAGTTAGCTTGAGAAGTAGCACCTTCATCTTCAAACTTCTTGCTCTTAACTTTATCCTTAGACTTTCCTTTATCTGTATAGAGGGCAAAAGTATTGTTACCTCTTGATGGTTCACCATTTTTGTTGAGCTTGGCCTCATGGGTGAAGAGTTGCCCCATGAGAGTCATTAGATCAGGGATTTGCATATCCACATAAAGATCCATTGCACTTGTGAAGGATTCCCACTTATCATCTTCTTTGATGCCATTAATTATTTGTCTCACTATTTGGTCCTCTTCAATCTCCTCTCCTATGCTTGCAAACTGATCAGTCACATCCTTTACCTTGGTCACATACTCTGAAATATTCTGCCTAGGTTGTTTCTTTTGAGTAGTAAACTCCATCCACAATCGATTTTTCCTAGCTCTTGTATTGGAAGAAAAGTATCAAGATAGAGTATCCCAAGTTTCTTGGGAAGTTTTGCAATTCCTAATATGAGGAAGAAGGAATTTAGAAATAGAGTTAAGTAGACATGAACTGGATAAAGCATCTTTGGCACACCATGAGTTGAATCTTTATTGCTCCTCTCTTGTAGGTTGATCTTTGCTTCTCAATGTGGGCATCTCCTCATCTCTTGATATGTATCCATAGGGGCTTCTTCCTTGTAGATAGGTCTTCATCCTCAAGGACCATGCTGGATTATTAATCCTGTCCAATTTCTCAATGAAAGAAGGGAAACCATCTCCCATTTTACCTCAACTGGCTCTGATACCACTGTTGGAGGAGATGAATGGATACCTCAAGGAAGTGAGGTAGTACTGCTAAAATGTGCTTTGTACTAGCCCTGATATACTTCAGAGTTATAAGTTAGGCCCTTTTAGCTTGAAAATGACATGAAGAAAGTACCTATGTACTTTGGAGTTGATGCTTGAAACAAGTTATCCAAAACAGACTAGTTCAAGAATAGCTAGTGTTGAAAAACTTACTATTTTAGTCCATACACCTGTTGGCTTTTTTACTCAAAGCTCACACTACAGTAACAATTGAAAAAGTTCCTTTTCGGGGAATTCAATTATCTTAGATAGCTAATGATTGCAAGTGAAATCATTTGAAATGATCAACTATGCTCTGAGAAATGACTTTAGCAAATTAGATCTTACCCTCGACTTTTTAGGGAACAACTAGTAGATGACCAATGAGCACTTCAAAGACAATTTCTCCCCGATGCCTGAACCAAATACCTTGAAATTTTGAGAGAATAAAGTAGAATTTAAGTTGGTTCCAATAAGACAAAGATTATGTAAAATGGTTGATTATTCACTGAGATATGACCAGAAGAAGTTGACTGTTCCGAGTAGTCATAACAGAGAAATAGACAGAGATGTTCAATGAGCTATATGCATTAAAGAACATGGTTGTAAAAAGTCATTGGCATTGTAATGATGCTCAATGATGATGAGGTGAGTGAGCTATGATGTGAGCTATGATGTGAGCTACTCAAGCTCTACAAATGATCAAGGAATGAGCTTAGAATGAGGCACACTACCCCACCAAATTTTACAAGGTCTATTATAGGTATTGCTTAGCTCCAATGTATTCCTACTAAGGAAGTCCCCTTGGTGATCGTCATGGCTCATTCTCTCCCATCTGGCAGTCATTTCTTTGCAGATTTGACCTATCGAAAGATTCTACTAGAAGTTATTATATTCTAGACAAAGCCACATGTACATGAGACATGCAATGCAGAATAGAGGTGATTTTATAAAAGAATGGAATATAAAAATGATCGAAGAGATATAGTCACTTGACTCTTTTACGAAGGCCAAATTGCACTTCAAAAGTGGCACCGTGAAGCTCCACTTGTCTCTTGAAACTGCACTCCAAGTCGTTGCGTCTCTTCAAAAGAGAACGTTTTGAACTTTTAATCACAATCACGAAGGTGTTCCGCCCCTTTTATCTCAATTACTTTGTGTTTTTCTCCTCCACCAAACACAAGTTTTATGAGTTTTTGAGCAATTCTAAACCAAGCTGTGTAAGCAGTTTACCTTGCTTGTTTCTACACACTCCTTTTCGAGGCGACAAACAAATTCATTTATATGCCAATTATTTTGTGCATAAAATCAACCAAGGAAGCAATGAACGGCTCAGAAGAAATCGAATTAGTCATTTTAAATATACTGCAGATACACCACCTAATGAAATACTATTGATAACCAAATTAAGAGTAATCAAATTTCTTAAACATGAATTGCTTTAGAAAAAGAGAGTATACATCCATGTACACAGCCCAACATAATTTATTTGCACAACAAGAAGATATCTCTATATCGGTGGTGGCTATGGTGTTCTTGATTCTTGAATGTTATAAAATTGTTATATGTAGGAACTTGTGTGTACTCCAACAATTATCTCCTTGGTGCAAGGGCATTTGCTGATCATAGAGGACTGTGGCGTGGGCCATCTGTCTCATAGTGAGCCTCTGTAATCCTTCCTAGTAGGAATCGTGCTTTTGCGAGCTTTGAGAGATGAGCGTGTTGTTTTCTGTGTATTCTATGCACAGCTGTGTCTTGTTTTGTCTGTTCGGAGTTTGATCTAGTGTGACGATTCATCTGAGTGACTGAGCGGTGACGTTACTGTGTGCAGTGTTGGGTAATTTGGAGCATCTGTCTCGTTCTGTTGATTTGTTATCAAACTGTTGTCTGAAGTGAATCATCTGTGAATCTTTATTGCGATTGTGGTGTTAGGGACGTGTATTGTGTTAGTACTTGTTCTGGGAATGTTCTGCCAGTTGTTTAGCGAAGTTTGTGAAAATTGTGATATTGTTCTAATACTGCACGGGATAGTGTTGTCTATTCGGTAAAGGTTGAATTATCACTCTTGTCTCTGGTATCTTCAGTAAGTTTAGTAATATAGCATCTTAGTGTATTCGGTACACGTTGGTTGAGCTACGACGAGAACTGTAAGTGTCATGAAATCTTGATAAAGTTCTTAGCATCAGTATCTTACTATATCTGAAGTGGTTATTTTTGGGAACTAAGTACAGTGCCTCTGTCTAACAGACCCCTACCACTCCCAAGAACCCGCTTAGGTGCTTAAATGCGTTTCTGACAGTTAGTCTCGCATTTAAGCGTTTAACACAATTATTTTGTGCATAAAATCAACCAAGGAAGCAATGAACGGCTCGAAAGGAATCGAATTAGTCATTTTAAATATACTGCACATACACCACCTAATGAAATTCTATTGATAACCAAATTAAGAGTAATCAAATTTCTTAAACATGAATTGCTTTAGAAAAAGAGAGTATACATCCATGTACATAGCCCAACATAATTTATTTGCACAACAAGAAGATATCTCTATATCGGTGGTGGCTATGGCGTTCTTGATTCTTGAATGTTATAAAATTGTTATATGTAGGAACTTGTGTGTACTCCAACAATTATCTCCTTGGTGCAAGGGCATTTGCTGATCATAGAGGACTGTGGCGTGGGCCATCTGTCTCATAAATGTCAATCCGTGGAGACGTGAGGATCGGTATGAAGACCAAGAGCAAGTGAAGTGCACAAGTGCGTGAGTGAAAGCACACAAGCATGCACACACATACACACACACGCGCACAAGGTAAGAGCAAACAGTGGAACAATGGAAAGCTTCGATTACCCAAGAACTCCCTTACAAAGCTGAAATCTACAACAAGCCACCCCCAAAAATGAGCTCTCCAGCCCTTTTTATAGTTTTTGAGTGGTTTTGGCCCTGTCCAAACCTAGTGTCCGGCCTAGTTAAAAATTAGGTTCTAGGGCTTATTTGGGGGCTCAAACGGAATCTAAAAATTATGAAAATTGGTAGTCTGATACATCTAATACTCCTCAAGCTCAAGGACTCCTTGGCTTGAACAAAATGGAGCTGTAAAAATAGAAAATGGTATTTACAATGATATTTAGTGATAAAAATCACTATTTTTATAGGGATTTCTTCTGAAAATTTGACATGTAAATCTTGGAGCTCCCTACTTGCTCCTTCTTCTCGTGTGTTCACTTCCTTGATGCGCTTCCATGCTTTGTCCTTGATCTTGAGCTGCAACACCCTCCTTCTGATCTTTCTGTGCTAAAGGCCATTTCCGATTCACTCATATCTGAGCCCAACTCGTAGGGATAACTATTCAATTGTTGAGCCCACGAACGTGCAGTAGTTCCTACACTTGCTTCTGATGATCTAAGGCTTCGTCAGTCTGACTTACCTATATGCTTGCCCGATCTAAGGTTCATGAATTTACTTTCTGGAACTTCTGATCGTCAATGGTTCTTTGTTCTTTAGTGCTTGGTTCTTTCTTTAAATTCCTTTAAATTCTTGTCTTCTCTCACTGTATGCATCAGGATTTGACTTTCTATTGTACTTTTGAGTTCTCGTTGCATCAGAATTTAATTCTTTCCTTTAGTTTTTCGTATCGCACACCTTTATGTTAGTCTTGGACTTGAAAAATTAAGTCTCTTTAACTTGATGCGTTCCTATCGTCGTTCTAATTTAATCCACAATGCTACCATTTAGCCTAAGCTAATAATTGACTGAGGGGGTTGAGTATTCTTCCAACCTCATGTGAGCTCCTTTGATTGCTCTATTGCCCAAGAAGTCGCACTTCCCAAGCCTTGCGTTCTTCACTGCCTTGCTTTGATTGCCTTTGATAGCTCTTGCTAGACCTGTAAAAATCCAATGTTTAGACCAAATCTTAAATTGATGATCAAGAACTTTAATATATACACCTTTTAGGTCCATTTTTTCCTTCGCCCAAAATTTTAATGCCCCCTGGCGTTTTCTAGGCCCTCAGGGGTGAAAACTGACAATTAGTTCTAGGACAGTCGCGATGGTGTGGGACAGCCGCGATGGTCTGGGACCATCGCGATGGCTCAGGTGAACCGTCACGATGGTGTGGCACAATCGCGATGGTCCGAGGGTGCGAGGCGTCGTGATGGTCTAATCGGCAAACAATCACGATGGCCTCGATCAACGGTCAACACAACAATCGCGATGGCATGAGCCTGTCGTGATGGTCACGAGGCACGATGGCTTGAGCCAATCGCCATGGTCCGATTTCGAGGCTTCGCAATGGCGTACCTAGTATCGTCGTGATGGTTTATCTTGACACGTGGCAGATGAATTATCGCTATGACATGAGCCAATCGCGATGGCATGGGGTTGACGGGATCATTGCGATGGTCAGTGACTGTCGTGATGGCTCAAGTGAACCGTTGCAATGGTGTGAGACCGCCGCGATGGTCCTGCCGAGCCGTTGCGATGGTATGAGCCAATCACGATGGTGTGAAAGAATCTTGATGGCATGAGCCCGTCGCGATGGTCCACCAAAATGCGAATTTTCACAATTCAAATATGGATTCCTATGTGTGCAAGTGTGCTCTACACCGTGATGTGGTCGCCTACCTCAAATTTCGAGTTTGTCAGACCATTGTGATGGTCTGACACAGTCGGCAGATTCTGAGAGAAAGTGCATTTTTTACCTTTTGGACGCTTTCTTGCTGCTCTAGAGCTCTATACCTGCAAGAAAACCCAAAAACACACAAGTACATACAAGCACAAAAGCTTTCTCTCTCTCTCTCGCATGCACAAATGAGGGGAAATGAGGAGAATGGTTGGATATGGTGAATGTTTTGCTTTTTTCGGAGTGGAAGAAGATGATGCAGTGGTGAACAGTGTAGAGGAGATGAAAAACACAAAAAAGCTAATTAAAAACAACAACAAAAACTGAAATTTTTACCTTCCAACACCACTTCTTGCTATACTCTTACCATCACACATTCATCCTAGACTCGATCCCCGCCAACGGTGCCAAATTTGGTGTTGCTCTAGCACAATGGTAAGTACCACGTTAAGAAGCTCCACCTCCTTAATGTCAATCCACGGAGGAGATAGGAGTGATATGAAGATTGTGAATGTGAAATGTATTGAGAGTGAAGGTGAGAAGCATAGAGATGCACACACACATAAACACACACATGTAGGAGACAAGCAAGACACAATGGAAGGTAGGAAAATAGACTCTATTACTCAAGATCTCAATTACAAGCTCAAAATAGCTCTAAGCTCTCTCTACTCATACAAGCTATCCTCAAAAATGAGCTCTCTAGCTCTATTTATAGTTTTTAGACTAGTTTTGACCGGTTTCACATCTAGTCACCGGCATAGTTAAAAAATAGGTTCTAAGTGCTATTTGAAAGGGTAAATGGAGTATAAAAATAACCAAAATTGGTAGACTCGTTCTACCTAAGCTCCTCAAGCTTGAGGACTCCTCCGTTTGCACAATATGGAGCTTATAATTACAAAAATGGTTGCTCTAGGTTACATATGATACATGAGCGATGAAAATCACTGTTGAGAGTTTTTGAAAAGTATTTATAAAACATATTTGTTTGTAAAATAATGCGACTGGCTCCCCACTACTTCCTTGTGCTCTACCTTCACATGCTACCGCGTCATCTGTGCCTCTGGCTACTGGCAACAACATCAATTTTTAACTTCTATTTTTTGTCATTTTCTTTTTCTTTGCAATTTTGAAGCACAAGCAAGATCTACGTTAGAATTAGGAAGTTGATAGAATTCTTAATTTCTCAATATTTATTTTTATTTGGTCATTTAGAAATTTTGTTTGAAATTCTTTCCTAAATAGACATAAGAAACAATAGAAATCTTGCATCACTTATGATGATCACTTACTTTGAGTCTTGGGAATCACTAAGTGTTGGAATTTGGAAAAAGGTCTTTTATCTCCAGTTGCTTTGAAGTTTCTTTTTTCTTTTCTTTTGAACATGACTCATGGTGGAGAAGTGTGTGTGTGTGGTGTATTTTTTTTTCTAATTGTACAGGATACTAGTTTGTGTAATCCTTCTCTCTGACACATTGCTTATTATAAAGACACTCATCCCTAGTGTGATTAGTCCATTCTCTCTCTAGGGTACAATATTTAAGTGTTTTTCTATCTTGCAAATGTTGAGGTTTTTGATATGGGCATTGATATGCTTGATGTTTTTCCCCACAATTGAAACATTTCTTATTTGTTGTAAGTCTTGTGTTTACCAAATTTGCTTTTGTGCTGGCTTCTAAAGCTTTTGCAATAGCTTTTGCCTAACTCTTCTATTGGAGGTATCCTATCTTCATTTGTTCCACTATTATCCTCTAGATCTATGGCTTCTTTGACATAGGCTCCTAGGTCAGGACATCTTCTATAATATACCAAAGTTCTCAATTCTGCACTTCACAATCCTTCTATAAACAAGGAAGCTTGCCTAGCCACTGAGGGTACTTCATCTTTTGGAAATCTATCAATGTGTTGCTTAAATCTTCTAGAAGCCTCTCTTACATTTTCATCTTTTTGTTGCTTGAAACTATGTATCAAAGGTGTTGTACTATACTTGATTCTAGTTTTGGGAAACTCCCCTATAAAGGCTTCAAGAAAGGACTCTATGTTAGGGTACATTTCCTTTCTTAATGGAATAAACCAAGACAATGCTGGACCAGTTAAGGTTAGACCAAAAGCTTCAAATTGAACTTTGTAGTCCTCTATCTCTTCAGCCCTCATCAACTGCCTGAACTCAACAACATGTGCATGAGGATCCGAGTATCCCTTATACTGGTTTTTCATGCACTTAGCCACTTGATAGGGTCTGAGCATCCTACCTTGGTTTTGCCATTATCGCCTCCTTCTAATTAGAAATTGAGGCATTTCATCTCCTTCCTTTTCAAAAGGATTAGGAGAGGTATATGCTCTTTTTCTTTCCTTTTGTGTCTCAATGGGTGTGATTCCTACTTGTTGTTGGTATATCTGTTTGCCCTAGATCTTGATCCCAAGGTCCCTTATCTTCACATTGACCAAGATCATAAGAATTTTCTGGATCATATGCAAATATGTAAACACATCCTTGTCTATCCTCATATCTGCCATCTCTGAATTGTGCCACTAGCATTAGGTTCAGAGAAATTTCTAAGTTTCTCAACCTAATGAGAGACTTATGCATGCCATCTTGGTACATAGAGGCTCCAAATCTATTTGTATACATGTATTTGAGGATATTCCTATAGTCATTTGTTTCTAGATTCTCATTTTCCATGTTTTGGTTTTCTAGGTTGATTGTGTTTTCTAACTCTTCCTCCTGATAATCACTCTGATCTATGTTCCCTTTTGGATGCAACTTTGTTTCCAAGTCCAAAGCTAGTTTGTTTACTCTAAGAGTTTTCAATGTTTTTTGCAACTTCTTCCACTTTTCCTTAGTTCTCTAGTTGAACTCTCCCTTGCATGTGCACTTGTTTTCTATTTGATTTTCTCTTTTTTTTTTTCAATGAAAATCATGTTTTTTTCTCTAAAACCAAAATTTTCAACATGTTTGTGAGTTCTAGAACTTTTAGTATCTAAAATGTGTGAAATTCTATTTGTTTATGTAGAGTTAACACAAAACTATTCAAAAATTTGAAGTTTTTTTAATCTAATTTGACCAAAATTTTGATTCTGCCTGAAATCATAGCTTGGTGATTTATGTATTGATCAAGGTTTTTTATTTAACAAACTACATATTTGTAATACCTTAGGCTTACTAAAAGTATGCACCTTATTGTTTAAAAAAAAAAAAGGTTTTGTCAAAACCACGATTTCTCATGAAAATTGCAATTTTCTATTCAAAGTTATGTTTTTCTTGATTTGCAAAAAAAAATCATGACTTTGGTGTGTCAATTAGGTGCTGAATTTTGTCACTCCCCCAATTTGATCCCAAAATTGTATTTTTCACAATTTTGGTTGAGAATCGTGATTTTCACGATTTTGAACACAGAATTGTGTTTTTCAAGATTTTGATCCAAAATCGTGTTTTTCATGATTTTGATCCAAAATTGTGTTTTTCACGATTTTGTGAAAAAATTGTGTTTTCCACGACTTTGATCCAAAATCATGTTTTTCATGATTTTGTGAAAAAATCATGTTTTTCACGATTCTGATCCAAAATTGTGTTTTCCTAGATTTTGATCCAAAATCATGTTTTTTCACGATTCTGGTCCAAAATCGTGTTTTTCCACGATTCTAGTCCAAAATCGTCTTTTTTCACGATTTTGATCTAAAATCGTGTTTGATCACGATTTTGATCCAAAATCGTGTTTTTTCATGAGTTTGATCCAGAATCATGTTTTTCATGATTTTGTATTTCTAGACAATCGTGATTGCTCACAGTCATATAAAACACAATTTTCTGTTGAAAATCACATTTCTAAAAATTGCCGATTTTGGTCTCTTGCATAGAATCGTGATTCCGTGCAAGATGATGTTATTTTTTAATTTTATTTTTTTATACCTTTTTCACACAAATGGAGGCACCTAGTTATAAAAACAACATGCAATAAAAAAAATCTAGTAAATCTACAAGAGATAGTGAGAAAACACTCAAAAACTGAAAATCGTGATTGTGTATTTTTAGTGGTTTTTATGATTTTTTTGTGCAAAAATGATTTTCCAATTTAGATTAAGGCAAAAGTAAATTTACCAATGAAATATCTTGCAGTTTGATAGCTCAAATCTAGATTTTTCTTTGTCTGTTGAAAATCGCGATTCTTTCGCACTCTCTCTCACTCACTCACACTCAATCATTTAAATTAATTTTTCATATGATTTTGTGCATTTATAGTATGTTGAAAATCGTGATTCTGAATGAATTCAATGATTTAAACTTCAAAATTTGACATTATCATAGCCATGCATCTTCATTAACAATTTTATGTCACATCATCCACATTTAATCAAATTCCCATATTCACCTCTCAGGATGAAAATCGTGATTTTGTGTTAGTTGTTAAAATTTGTCAATTTTCAATCCATGAAAGCTCAAACTAAATTTTTTCAATTTAAATGTAATTCACTTCACTTTATTAACTCAGTTGAATGCCCAAAAGCACAATTGAAACAACTTTACCATTCTACAAAAAATCACGATTTTTAGATAAAAATTATGATTTTTGATTTTTTTGTGCAAATTGTATTTTTTTTGCTTCCTTTCCCAACTTAGTATTTTCTAATATGTTTCATCAACTCTTATTCCAAGTATCACGTGCAAAACATAAAAAATTCATATATTTTTGAAAGAAATTTCAAGAAAACAAACAATTTTGACTTTTCATGGAATACTTTTGTTTTTTTTTTTGAGTTCCCTTTCAATTTTCTCTCATTCGCCCCATTTCACACATCTCATCTCTCACTCCATTACAAAAAATAATTATGTTTGCAATTTTAATACAATTTTTTTAATGATTTTTTTGGTATTTTTTGCCCTAAATAAAATGAAACCAATTTACCTAGGGTTTTCTTTTGAAAATCCAATGATCTTAGGAAATGAATCTGGCGGCCCAAACTGTACTCTCAGTTTGACTATGGAAAAGATTCCTTCAAGAAAAGTGTATAATGGCAAGTGCAACTATCAATTTGTGCAAAGGTATAACCATTAGCTTTTCTTCAAGTATCAAAAGATTCACAATTTACCTAGGACAAGTAAATGGCACAGTCAATTTGCATATAGCTACTTAACTTGACTTTCCTTTTAGAAAATAAAGTTGTCTTTCCTAAAGACCAACAAAATTGCTTAGTAGTTGGTCAAAAAGCAATCTAAATATGCAAAGATAAACACATTCAACTTTCCATTCAAGGCATCTTTTTCCAAAAAAGCTACATTATACTTATGAAGAACATGAGCAACCATCCATTTTCACAAAGATAAACACTCACACCTCTTAAAAGGTAAATTTAAGCCTTCTTTTCCCAAAAGACAAGCTTGTTACCTACTTTTCCAAGTTCACATGAGAGATATTAGAGTAGTACCTTTTCCAAATGTGTTTATTTACCATCAACGATAGAAGATCCAGTAAGGTCCTAAAATTCAATGGAAGCTTTGCTAACTTCCCTGGCAATAGTGCCAAAAAGATGTTTGTTATCCTTTGGAATTGTCCTCTCCAATCATCATAGCATAAAGGATTAACTCTTACAAGCTCAAAACAAACTCTAATATCTCATGAGCCAACCTGAAAAATGATCTCTCTTACTCTTTTTATAGTTTCTAAACTAGTTTTGACTGGTTTCGAACCTAATGTCCGGCATACTTAAAAGTTAGGTTCTCGGAGTCATTTGGAGGTCCAAATGAGTTCTAAAATAAACAAAAATTGGTATGATTATTCTACCTAGGCTCCTTAAGCTCAAGGACTCCTCCACTTGCCAAAAATGGAATTGCTAATTACAAAACTAGGTGTTCTATGGTACATATATTACGAGCGATGAAAATCACTAGTTTGAAGTTTTGGGAATAAATATAATAAAGCATATTTGTTGAAAAATAACATGTCTGGTCCCCACAACTCACTGCATTCCCATCTTTACATACTACCTTTGTGTTGATGCACTACCAACACTGGTGAACAATTAGACTTTGAATGCAATTCCCGGTTAGAACTACTTTAATTAACAGGCCCATGGAAGTCTAAGTCTATTCATCTAGGAGGCCCCAAATTTATGGTAAGAAATACAAAATCAATTCTATCGAGGAATACAGATGTAGTGAAGAATAGTAAAGTGCAGTGTCATCTCATTTTAGAGGAGCTAGTCAAAATCAGGCCCGAATTATGGAAACACATAGCCGATCAAGTGCAAGTAGTTGCTATAATTCACTCCCATGTAGGTTCACACAAAACAATGCCGAAGGTACCCTTGGATAAGATAAGAAATATGAGCAAAGGAGAAGAAAGAAATACCTATATCCGTACTACTTATTACAACTATGCCACTAAGGCAATCTTGGATTCAGGTGAAGGAGTGGACATTTCCACCACCTCCTTGTGGAAACATTGGGTCAATCCAACAAGGATGACACTGAAAAATGGTAGGCGGTCACATTGAGAAGCCTTTAAGACTACTGGAAGGCATAAATCTCACCACTTGTGGCATGCACTTTGAGCACACATTTTCCATATGTGATTTTGGCCAGAACCATGCATATGAGATGCTTTTAGGTAGACCTTTTCATGTGACAATTGTAGATAGTGCAAGATTGGGGAACCAATTCCTTGTACTTACAATGCTTAGGAGTCACAAGTAAAGTCCACCTGAAGGACTACTCTCATAGAGGTGTCCCCTCCTTTCAATGGAAATCAGTCCATAGTGTTGGAGAATTCCTCTCCTATTCACAGCGGAAAGTGTAGAAGACCTTCTCAGGATCAAGACTTTTGCCAACAGCTAAACCTTAAAATGAAAACTTGTACCAAGTAAAAACTCCAATGAACTTGAAACTTTGGTCACTCAAAGTAGACACCTATAGCATTCAAATGAGCTATCAAACACTCAATTTGGAGTAGTTTTGGGTTGGCAACTGTTTGCCTCAAAATAGGCTACCTGTCCACTCAGTTAAGCTAAAAACTGGACTTCACTAAAACTGAATAAATCATAGAGCATAAAGAATTTGATAAAAATGTTCTGGATCGAGGAAGGACTCAAGATAAGCTTCCTAAAGAATGTTTGAACTCTAAAATTGGATACATATATTGAGAGATACGAATCTCCCAAGTAGACTGCCTAGAAATGGGTATGCGGCTGGACATACTCTATGAGAGTGAACAGAACGAAATGACTCAAACCAAATGAACTAGCTACAAGGGGAATTCCACGCCTTCTTCCTCTGTTCTTGAGTGTCCTTCCTTGCCTCTTTTATAGCCAAATGACCAAAAACTCTCATGATGAGTTTGAGAGCTCTTCTCCATAACTTCACCGCTACTTTGGACAGCCACTCCTCTTACAATTCAGTTTTTGGATTTGATTCTCTTTTGGCCTCCACTACTTGCTGAAGTAAATGCTTCCATTTTGTATTTTTGTATTTTCCTTCTACTTGAAGAAAATCCTTTTTGCAAAAATATATACGACCTAACTTCTTTATTTTTAATACTCCCCCTCAACCTCACATGTGAGCTTGCACCTTCAGCCATATCCTGCAAGTTGACGTCATCCTTGAACCTCTTTAGCTTAGAAGCATCTAAGGACTTTGTAAACATGTCCACAACCTGGTCATTAGTTCCAATGAACTTTATATCCACATCCTTGCTCAAAATGTTTTTTCGAACATAATGATAATGCACTTCTATGTGCTTGCTTCGTGCATGAAACATTGGATTGTTTGTCAAGTGAATGCTTCACATGTTGCCACCATAAATTGGAATGTTCTCCACCTGCACATCAAGATCAACCAAGAGCTTCTTAAGCGACATAGATTCACATTGCAAAGGCTAATCTTGTATATTTAGCTTTTGTAGATGATAGTGCAACAGTAGGTTCCTTCTTCGAGCTCCATGTGATAGGTTTGCTACCTATCATGAACACATAACCTGAAGTGGATCTTCTATCTTCCTTCGAACCAGCCCAATCAATATCACTAAAGCCCTTTACATGATCATATCTATGAATCAAGGCATGATTGATTGTGTGCATCACATATCTTAGCACTCGTTTAGCTGAATTTAAATGTTCACTGGTTGGAGCTTGCATAAATTGAGAAAGAAATCCAACAATATAACACAAATCTGGTCTTGCGATCGTAGCATAGATCAATGAATCTATAATACTCCTGTATGTAGTTACATCATGTAACTTCTCTCCATCATTTGAGCATAGCTTCACATTTGTGTCCATAGGTTGAGTGAGTGGTTTGCATTCACTCATGCCAAATCTGAGAAGAACATCCAGCAAGTACTTTCTTTGCATCAAGTAGATGCCATTTTCCCATAGACTATCTCAATGCCCAAAGTATTTCAGCTCACCAAGATCTGAAATTTTAAACTCCTTATCGAGTTTTCTTTTTATCTCTTGTATTCCTACAACATTACTTCCTGTTATGATGAGATCATCAACATATATGCAAATATATACCTGCTTGCCTTCTTCTTTCTTCATCTAGAGAGAGGGATTACTTGGACTATACCCACACCTTGTGAGGTACTCGACCAATCTTTGATTCCAAGCACGTGGTACTTGTTTTAGCCCATACAAAGCTTTCTTCAATCTACAAATAAAATTTGGATGCTTTTTGTCTTCAAATCCAATCGGTTGATGCATGTATACCTCTTCTTGAAGTTCACCATTGAGAAAAGCATTTTTTATGTCAAGTCGGTACAATGGCCATCTCTTTGTTGCACTCACTGCAATCAAGGTTCTAATTGTTCCCATCTTTGCAACCGGGTTGAAAGTCTCTTCATAGTCGATGTTGTGAGTTTGCTTGAATCCTTTTGCTACTAGTCTAGCTTTATGCCTAGCTAGAGAACCTTGCCCTTTGATTCTCATGCTCTAAACTCTTCCATGTTGATGGTGTCCTCATCATCTGATTTGATCTCTTCAATTGTTCTTGGCTCCTCCTTGGTGAGGCTTGGAAATTCTTCTTCCGAGTCATATGGCAACTTGACCTTCCTGCATTCACTTTCAAACCAAGAGTCATTCTCATCAAACAAAACATCTCTACTCACCATAAATCCTTTGTTGGGTGGATTATAAAGCCTGTACCCCTTTTGATTGATATGATACCCTATGAAAATGCATTTCTCTGCCTTAGGGTCTAGCTTACCTCTGATTTGAGATGGAACATGCACATAAGCAACACATCCAAATAATCTGCAATGTTCAAGTTATGGTCTCCTACCATTCCATGCCTGATAGGGGGTCATCCCATCAAGAGGCTTAGAAGCTAACCTGTTAATAAGATAAGTGGAACTAGAAACAGCCTCTGCCCACAAGTAATTAGGAAACTTCTTTTCATTTAGCATAGATCTAGTTGCTTCCACAATCAATCTGTTCCTCCTCTCTGCTATTCCATTTTGCTGAGGGGTATATCTAGTTGTGATCTCTCTTAATACCTTTGTCTTGCAAAAATGCATCAAACTCATTGGAGAAGTACTCATCTCCTCCGTCTGACCTTATCCTCTTTAAACTCTTTCCTGTTTGATTTTCCACAAGTGCAAGATACTTCTTGAAAAAACTGAACACTTCATCCTTTATGTGTCCTGAAATACAAGATATTCCACCTATTGAAATCATCAATAAATGGCACATAGTACCTTGAGCCTAAAATTGAAGGGTCCTTGCTTGGTCCCCACACATCTGTGCGGACAAGTTCCAAATAATCCTCATGCGTTTAGCCTTTCTTTGTAAAGGGTAACCTGTGTGATTTACCAAACTGACATGCACCACATTTATAGATCATATGTTGCTTGGATACATTAGGTATCCCAAGTACACATTGATCTCTACATATCTGCTTCAATGTTCTCTCACAAATGTGCCCTAGTCATTTGTGCCATATTTCTAACTCAGACAAGGTTTGATCCTTATAATTATAGAGTGCAATGTTTCTAGTGTCCTCAAGCTCTAATGTAAACAATCTATTTGTTTTCTCACCCTTTGCAATTCTCCTGAATCCATGTTGGGGTTTCTCCACAAAGGCTCCAATCTTTATTGAACCTGACCTGCAAACCCTTTTCCACTATCTGTCCAACACTCATCAAATTCTTTGTCATAGTAGGTACATAAAGAACTCTGCTCAAGAGATTCTTATTCCCATCAAAAGTTTTGACATTTCCTACCTTGACAACTGAATGTTTGGTATCATCACTTGTCTACACTTGGTGTTTTCCCTTTGGCTCTTCAAGATCAGAAAGGAGAGCTATTTTGCATGCTACATGGTTTGAACAACTTGAGTCAATATAGAAGAGGTGCTCATCATTCATACCTTGTTATGAGGTCATGTTCATAATGAGAAGAGAATCCTCTTGATCCTCTTTATAGTTGTTGAAGTCTTTTCTTGATTTGTATCCTCCTTGGTAATTGTTGTTGTAGCCATGGTTGTAACCTTGATTATGGTTGAATCTTCCTCTTGATTGTGATTAGCCACCTCTTTGGAATCCTCTTACTCTCTCGTTCTTGAAGTTCCTATAGCACTCATCTATCGTGTGATTAGACAGTCCACATATATTGCATGGGGAAGAGTTGAAACATCTCCCCCTTCCTTGCTTACCTCCTCTTCCCTTCCTCTTGAATTCTTATCTCTTCCTGCATAGTTAGCTTGAGAAGTAGCACCTTCATCTTCAAACTTCTTGCTCTTAACTTTATCCTTAGACTTTCCTTTATCTGTATAGAGGGCAAAAGTATTGTTACCTCTTGATGGTTCACCATTTTTGTTGAGCTTGGCCTCATGGGTGAAGAGTTGCCCCATGAGAGTCATTAGATCAGGGATTTGCATATCCACATAAAGATCCATTGCACTTGTGAAGGATTCCCACTTATCATCTTCTTTGATGCCATTAATTATTTGTCTCACTATTTGGTCCTCTTCAATCTCCTCTCCTGCAAACTGATCAGTCACATCCTTTACCTTGGTCACATACTCTGAAATATTCTGCCTAGGTTGTTTCTTTTGAGTAATAAACTCCATCCACAATCGATTTTTCCTAGCTCTTGTATTGGAAGAAAAGTATCAAGATAGAGTATCCCAAGTTTCTTGGGAAGTTTTGCAATTCCTAATATGAGGAAGAAGGAATTTAGAAATAGAGTTAAGTAGACATGAACTGGATAAAGCATCTTTGGCACACCATGAGTTGAATCTTTATTGCTCCTCTCTTGTAGGTTGATCTTTGCTTCTCAATGTGGGCATCTCCTCATCTCTTGATATGTATCCATAGGGGCTTCTTCCTTGTAGATAGGTCTTCATCCTCAAGGACCATGCTGGATTATTAATCCTGTCCAATTTCTCAATGAAAGAAGGGAAACCATCTCCCATTTTACCTCAACTGGCTTTGATACCACTGTTGGAGGAGATGAATGGATACCTCAAGGAAGTGAGGTAGTACTGCTAAAATGTGCTTTGTACTAGCCCTGATATACTTCAGAGTTATAAGTTAGGCCCTTTTAGCTTGAAAATGACATGAAGAAAGTACCTATGTACTTTGGAGTTGATGCTTGAAACAAGTTATCCAAAACAGACTAGTTCAAGAATAGCTAGTGTTGAAAAACTTACTATTTTAGTCCATACACCTGTTGGCTTTTTTACTCAAAGCTCACACTACAGTAACAATTGAAAAAATTCCTTTTCGGGGAATTCAATTATCTTAGATAGCTAATGATTGCAAGTGAAATCATTTGAAATGATCAACTATGCTCTGAGAAATGACTTTAGCAAATTAGATCTTACCCTCGACTTTTTAGGGAACAACTAGTAGATGACCAATGAGCACTTCAAAGACAATTTCTCCCCGATGCCTGAACCAAATACCTTGAAATTTTGAGAGAATAAAGTAGAATTTAAGTTGGTTCCAATAAGACAAAGATTATGTAAAATGGTTGATTATTCACTGAGATATGACCAGAAGAAGTTGACTGTTCCGAGTAGTCATAACAGAGAAATAGACAGAGATGTTCAATGAGCTATATGCATTAAAGAACATGGTTGTAAAAAGTCATTGGCATTGTAATGATGCTCAATGATGATGAAGTGAGTGAGCTATGATGTGAGCTACTCAAGCTCTACAAATGATCAAGGAATGAGCTTAGAATGAGGCACACTACCCCACCAAATTTTACAAGGTCTATTATAGGTATTGCTTAGCTCCAATGTATTCCTACTAAGGAAGTCCCCTTGGTGATCGTCATGGCTCATTCTCTCCCATCTGGCAGTCATTTCTTTGCAGATTTGACCTATCGAAAGATTCTACTAGAAGTTATTATATTCTAGACAAAGCCACATGTACATGAGACATGCAATGCAGAATAGAGGTGATTTTATAAAAGAATGGAATATAAAAATGATCGAAGAGATATAGTCACTTGACTCTTTTACGAAGGCCAAATTGCACTTCAAAAGTGGCACCGTGAAGCTCCACTTGTCTCTTGAAACTGCACTCCAAGTCGTTGCGTCTCTTCAAAAGAGAACGTTTTGAACTTTTAATCACAATCACGAAGGTGTTCCGCCCCTTTTATCTCAATTACTTTGTGTTTTTCTCCTCCACCAAACACAAGTTTTATGAGTTTTTGAGCAATTCTAAACCAAGCTGTGTAAGCAGTTTACCTTGCTTGTTTCTACACACTCCTTTTCGAGGCGACAAACAAATTCATTTATATGCCAATTATTTTGTGCATAAAATCAACCAAGGAAGCAATGAACGGCTCAGAAGAAATCGAATTAGTCATTTTAAATATACTGCAGATACACCACCTAATGAAATACTATTGATAACCAAATTAAGAGTAATCAAATTTCTTAAACATGAATTGCTTTAGAAAAAGAGAGTATACATCCATGTACACAGCCCAACATAATTTATTTGCACAACAAGAAGATATCTCTATATCGGTGGTGGCTATGGTGTTCTTGATTCTTGAATGTTATAAAATTGTTATATGTAGGAACTTGTGTGTACTCCAACAATTATCTCCTTGGTGCAAGGGCATTTGCTGATCATAGAGGACTGTGGCGTGGGCCATCTGTGTCATAGTGAGCCTCTGTAATCCTTCCTAGTAGGAATCGTGCTTTTGCGAGCTTTGAGAGATGAGCGCGTTGTTCTTGCAAAGCGTTATCAATGGCATGACGATGCGTGCAATTCGCGATATCCTCCCTTCCCCGAGCCCCGAACTACAACGGAGGCTTGGGTAAGTAAATCAAATGCAATATATAATTTCCACATCTTTACAGACCATCCATACAAGACGATACTATGTAAACGCAGCTGCAGTTTCTTTTATGAGCATTCGGGTTGTCTGCACAATTTCCGAGATCTTGTGGTCCTCCGCCAAGTCATGGTGAACCGTTCCCTCTCGCATAAGCATCACAAATGACACAAACTGTCGCCAATTGTCACATTGAAACAATGTCTTGCTCATTCGTAGAAAGGTAAACGCACACATTGGTTCAACAGTTCCAGCTGCTCCATATGGATCATCCTCGAAAGTTAACCTGGAATTCGCAACCACCTGCCTCTGAGCGCCTTCATCAAAGCGGGGCAATGCGTTCTCCCCCGCAACACATACTCCAACATTTCTTGCAGCTAAGACAACTTGCTTAACCAGACTTTCTGGAGAACAGCGAGCCTCAATGGGTTGCTCGGAGTCCTTCATCTCGATGCAGGTGAAATTCAGTGTTATACAGTGTCTTCCAAACATGCTGAAAATCGGTAGATATCCATCTCGGAATCTTGTGTTGTAATAGCCCGCCGTCAACTCAGCTGCATGGGATCGAGATCCATAATGCCAATGAATGCCTCCAACCTTTCCAGAGAGCTTTATAGATGTCTCCCTGAAGACATCATTTGCAGCGCTCAGAACTCTCTCCCCATGTGCAAGTAACAAGCTGGAATACCACTGAAGGAAAAACTCCCCATAATATGAGTTCCACCGACCATCTCTTCTGAAGAAATCAGTATCTTCTGGGAAATCGTTATAAGATCCAGAATCGTGTGGTCCCGCATGACCCCACTCAGGCCTTCCAATCGCGGTAGCAGCTCCTTTCAAGCTCGACAACATGTACTGTAGTACAAATAAGAAGAAGGGGACAAAATTAGGATCCATGCGCTTCAGTAATACACATAAAGCATGCACTTGATGCATAATGCCGAAAAGAATCTGGCAAAGGCACACAGCATTGCTCTATTGTGTACACTGACTCGTAATAGACGAAAAGAAACGCGTATTCGATTACCTTGTCATAGCACTGAAACTCTCCGATTCCAGGAAAGCGCCAAATTCCATTGCTTTCAGGATACGAAGGATATCTTAACTCTCCCGCAGGCCCCATACCAACTTGAACTTCCTGAATCCGCACAAAGGAAGCGTTAGATTACAATATATGAAACAAGTCTCCGAGCTCGGGATGCGAAGCATAAGAGTCCTACTGCTTACCACAATGCAGTTTCCAAGATACTCCTTGAAATTGTTTCTAAAGCTTCTCATGTAGTCAGAATACACTTGCAATGGTGTCCGACCTCTAAGAACAGGGAGAGTGTCAGAACCCAAGGACACATATTCGTAATTTCTCCTGCCACCTTTATCGGTGTAAGCAAGGTCGGGATTGCGGTCGATTTCTTCGACTACCCATTTCGGCAGGGGAATTCTGAATTACAAGCAGACAAAACGGGAGCCAAAAACGTTTAGAAGAAATCTTTTGCCAAAATGTCTGTTTAACCAGATATTATGTGCGTTGTATATGCAGAGAGAGAGAGAGAGAGAGAGAGAGAGAGAGAGAGAGAGAGAGAGAGAGAGAGAGAGAGAAACTTACAGGCAGGAGTCACCAACATTACCGCCACACTGGTGAAACGACATCACAGCCTGAATCTTCAAGCCATGATTATGCACCATTGATATCAGTTCCTTATAGCCACGCCATTCGAAACGACCTGGCTCATCTCTTTCAACGATTCCCCACCAGATGTCCATCATGACCCCTTCCACACCTGCCGTTTTCAGCTCCTGCAGACTCGAACTCATAGCGTGTTTGGAATTGACGATATTCTGGCAAGGGTCTATGCTGTCGAGAGGAAGCATTACGTATACAGGAACACCCGAGCAGGGCTTCTTCATTGGATTCCTTGGTTCACACGCCGGATGCACTCTCTCCCCCGATGTGGAAGCATCTTCGGATCTGAGCAATATCGATGAAAGTCCAGAACGGGAAGAAGCAACCATTGCATGTTGATCCTGGCCTTCACGTGCCTTTCTGAAGTATTCGTAGCTAATGGGTCCGCTCGTAGACGCATGACGCTGCACACGGGCGAGTCTACGGTGCTGAAGAGAATGCTCAGCGAGAGTAAGCAGCCTTTGGAACTGGATTTGTTTAAGAGGTTTAAATGGGCGGATTGCAGCAACTGAGCATGTAAGAGTCTCCATGCGGATGACTGGAGCTAAAAGAAACAATGCAGAAGCAGATTGACCACACAAGACAATGCGGAGGAAAACTGTTGCAGATCGTATCGTCAACGTCGGCGCAAGACTGTTTCTCCAGTTGGTATAATATTCCTACTAAGATGGACTTCCAAGGAGCCAGACGAGGATCGGGCTGTGACAAACACAGACGCAAATAAGTGATGCTCAAGTAGGAGAAGCCGACTTTATCAACGGAAAGACACAGGACTCAAGAATCTCACGACATCCTCCGCCAGTACCACTTAAGACCTCTTTGTACTTCCACCATGGAAACGGAAGAAGCGGGCAAAGGAGTCTCACGACATCCTCCATTGAGAGACAAGATTTTCGAGCAGTGGCGTCTAGATTTTCGAGCAGTGGCGTCTAGGTTGGTCCAAATTCCCTAGTGGAGGATTTGCCATGGAAGAACTCATGTTTTAATCTCAATGAGGGGATGCGAAAGGGATTTGGGACTTAAAATCCCACCTAATAGCATTATGGATTGAATTAGGACAACGATAGAAATGCATCAAGTCCAACAAACCTAATTTTTTCAAGTCCAAGAACAAGATAAGAGTTGGTGATACGAGAAACGAAAAGGAAAGAACTTAAGTATGACGGAACGAGAACTCAAGTACAAAATGAAAAGTCGACTCTTGGGGTGTACATTGAAACAAGACAAGAATCTAAAGGAATTAAAAACGAGACAAGTGACCGAGAACAAAGTAACATTGACGATCACTCTGTGCTTTGAGTGATTCAGGGAGTAAAATTCATGAACCTTAGGTCAGGCAAGTAGATAGGTAAGTCAGACTGACGAAGCCTTAGATCATTAGAAGCAAGTGTAGGAAATACTATACGTTCGTGGGCACAACAATTGAATAGTTACCCTTACGAATTGGGCTCATATACGAGTGAGTCAGAAATGGCTTTTTGCATGGAAAGACCAGAAGGAGGGTTAAGTGTAGCATACACTACAACATATCGAGGGTATACCGAGGCTGCTACTGAGGCAAATGAACGGGCATGATTTCTTCGCGACGTCGGTGTTACAGTCGGTATAGGCGTCGGAAAGAAAGCGCCGGTATGGGCGCCGGTATAAGCGTCGGTATAAGCATTGGTATATGCATCGGTAATACCGACGCTTATACCGATGTCCATATCGATGTCCCCGCTGGGTGTACGGGCGCATATACCGACGTCCATACTGGAGCTACCGATGTGTATACCGACGACCATACGTGCACAAAATTTTTTGGGTAGAGTGTGTTGTCTTTTGCTACAGCATGATGTCGTTTAGCAAAAGACAATACACTCTGCCCAACTGAGTACATATGTTATGTACTCTAATGGCAACCAAAACAAACAATGATTCATGTACAAAAAGTCGTATATTCCATAGATGAAAAATATACAAAAGTGTGGAAAAGCACTTCTATATAGGAATCAAATACAAAATGTGACAAAGCACTTCCATATAGGAATCGAATACAAAATTATCGTACATCATTGCCACATAGGAGTGTAATACAAAATTGTGGCAATGTGACAAAACACTTCCATATAGGAATCGAATACAAAATTATGTTACATCATTGTCGTATGCGAGTGTGATACAAAATTGTGGCAGTGATCAAAATATTTACACCTACAATCCTGCAACAAAACATATGTATAAAGTAAGACCAATTTACATGACATTTATAAACAACAACTAAAAACACGAAACCAAGATATAACTTTACCTAATCAAGAATATTCTCCCATGAGACGATTGCAACGCGTCCTTCTAAGTCTTGTAAAAGTGCAATCAGTCCATGTCGATATCCATATGATTCTTCAGTTCGCGTTGGAGGACGACCCACAGCCAACTCGTATAGTAAATATGCAAAATGTTAGATGAATATACATAATGTACTTAACACAAACAACTTCAATAATTAACATCATACTTACAAATTGGTAGCACATACTGTCGTATCTGCAGCTACCTAAATGCGATGTTCCAACCATATCTAAACGTGTGGCCGCCGCATCTCTCTGTTGATGATACCGATAAGGAGTATGTTGGTGCTCATCCTGAATCGATTCCCATTCTTTGGCATCTAGCCATATAGGCTTTGGTAAGCCTGCTTTGAAAGCATCGCAAGCCTCCGATCGTCGATGAGACATCACCTCGCATGTTGTATGTTGAATCCATTCAGAACTCACAATAGGATTCCTAGGTGTTGGCCGGTACTCTTCATATATGCATTGTGTGATATGATTTTTAGAGTCTCTATCCTGTTCGGTCCATTCTAACATTACTGAATGACCGAATTCAATAGAGCATAGTTGTCGTATGCGCTGACACATTGACTTTCCCATTGCATCCATAACTAGAGCTCCATTACGGATATGATATATGTTCGATTCATCATGATCATGTGCACCCCAAAGTGTACGTGGAGATCCCATCTGATGCAATATGAAGATCTCATCTCATCCAATGTATATATATGCATGCTTAAGCTTGTATACATATGCATTCATGAATACATATGCATATGCTTGCTTGTATGCATATGCATTCTTGTATGCATATGCATGCTTGTATACATATGCATGCTCGTATGCATATGCATGCTTGTATGCATATGCATTCATGTATGCATATGCATTCATGTATGCATATGCATTCATGTATGCATATGCATTCTTGTATGCATATGCATTCATGTATGCATATGCATATTGCATGCTTGTATGCATATGCATATATTGCATGTTTGTATGCATATGCATTCTTGTATGCATATATTGCATGCTTGTATGCATATGCATTCATATATGCATATGCATTCATGTATGCATATGCATTCATGTATGCATATGCATTCTTGTATGCATATGCATTCATGTATGCATACATGCATGCATGCATGTATGTATATGCATTCTTGTATGCATATGCATTCTTGTATGCATATGCATGTTTGTATGCATATGCATTCATGTATGCATACATGAATGCATGCATGTATGTATGCATATGCATGCATGTATGCATATGCATTCTTGTATGCATATATTGCATGCTTGTATGCATATATTGCATGCTTGTATGCATATGCATATATTGCATGTATTGCATGCTTGTATGCATATGCATGTTTGTATGCATATGCATGCTTGTATGCATATGCATTCTTGTATGCATATGCATGCTTGTATGTATGCATGTATGTATGCATATGCATTCATGTATGTATGCATATGCATTCATGTATGTATGCATATGCATTCATGTATGCATATGCATGCATGTATGCATATATTGCATGCATGTATGCATATGCATGCTTGTATGTATGCATGTATGTATGCATATGCATTCATGTATGCATGCATGTATGCATATGCATTCATGTATGCATATGCATTCATGTATACATATGCATGCATGTATGCATATATTGCATGCATGTATGCATATATTGCATGCATGTATGCATATATTGCATGCATGTATGCATATGCATGCTTGTATGTATGCATGTATGTATGCATATGCATTCATGTATGCATATGCATTCATGTATGCATATGCATGCATGTATGCATATATTGCATGCTTGTATGTATGCATGTATGTATGCATATGCATTCATGTATGCATGCATGTATGTATGCATATGCATGCATGTATGCATATGCATGCATGTATGCATATGCATTCATGTATGCATGTATGCTTGTATGTTTGCATGTATGTATGCATATGCATGCATGTATGCATATGCATTCATGTATGCATATCCCTCTCTCTCTCTCTCATGCATGCATATGCATTCATGTATGCATATGCATGCATGTATGTATGCATATGCATGCATGTATGCATATGCATTCATGTATGCAAATGCATTCATGTATGCATGCATTTATGTATGCATATGCATGCATGTATGTATGCATATGCATGCATGTATGTATGCATATGCATGCATGTATGTATGCATATGCATGCATGTATGTATGCATATGCATGCATGTATGTATGCATATGTAAACGCATACTATGTAAACGCAGCTGCAGTTTCTTTTATGAGCATTCGGGTTGCCTACACAAGTTCCGAGATCTTGTGGTCCTCCACCAAGTCATGGTGAACCTTTCCCTCTCTCATAGGCATCACAAATGACACAAACTATCGCTAATTGTCACATTGAAACAATGTCTTGCTCATTCGTAGAAAGGTAAATGCACACATTGGTTCAACAGTTCCAGCTGCTGCATATGGATCATCCTCGAAAGTTAACCTAGAATTCGCAACCACCTACCTGTGAGCGCCTTCATCGAAGCGGGGCAGTGCATTCTCCTCCGCAACACATACTCTAACATTTCTTGCAGCTAAGGCAACTTGCTTGACCAGATTTTTTGAAGAACATTGAGCCTCAATGGGTTGCTCGAAGTCCTGTTGGTAGTGTGTGGCTATGGAGCTACCCATCCATACATAGACGATAGAGAGAGAGATACGATAGGGCCTGCACAGTGAGGCATGAGCTATGTGCATCATTCATTTGATTATGTTTAGAGTATTACATTTTATTTGATGTCACATCATCAAATCTTGCCCTCCAACTTAGAATGATCTTGAATACAAAATTAAATAAAAACATATGCCCATAGAAGATGAAACCAACATGAAATGAAATCTAGATACAAACTAAAGCTTTCTAACTCTTAAAGCTTCTCGAAAATAGATGAACTTTTCTTTGAGAAGAGCTTTGGTGAAGTTATCTGCCACTTGTTCTCCAGTGTTGATGTGAATCATCTCCACTTCTACTTCATTGACCTTCTCACAAACAAAGTGATAATGAACTTGGATGTGCTTCGATCTTGCATGATAAACAAGATTCTTGATAGCATAATGTTGCTCACATTGTCACAATATATGATCACCTTTCCTTCGATGTAGACTCCCATGTATCTTAGTAGGTACCTTATCCATGTTGCTTCACAAACGGTTTGTGTAATGCCTTTATATTCAGCTTCAGTACTTGACAAAGCGACAATTGGTTGCTTCTTGCTACTCCATGAAATGGTTGCACTTCCTAATGAGAATGAAAACCATTCTTTGACCTTCGATCCATGACATTTCCTACCCAATCTACATTCGTGCATGCATATACACATGGCTGAACGTTTTCCTCTTGCATTGAAATTTCAATCCCCAAAAAATATTTCAGCTCTCTCAAATGTGACATCAAATATTTAGATTTCAATTTCTTTTTCAAATTAGCAATCCTCTTCTCATCATAGCCACTAATGATCAAGTCATCAACATAGATTACTAATAGAATAGTGTTTCTCTTCCTTGATTCCATACAAATAATGAATAATCAGCTTCAATTGCATAAATTTCAGATCCAATAACTTCTTAATGAATCATTCAAACCATGCTCTTGGTGCTTGTTAACTTGCATGCATAGTTTGGATACTTTGTATGCACATAACCTTTTGGTTGCTGCATATAGACTTCATCATGCAATTTTCCATTCCACAATGCATTCTTAACATCCATTGGATACAATTTCCAATTGTTAATAGTAGCCCATGCAATCATGCTTCTCACCATTGTGATTTTCACCATTGGACTAAATGTTTCATCATAATCAAATCCATATACTTGTGCATGTGAAAAGTGGAGAATGACATGCCTAGGACTCTTGCCTAGTCACCATCTAGAGCTCTCTCTAAGGTCCCTCTACTCATGTGGCCATCATGAGTAGGTACCTCATATGAACTCTCTGGCTTTTGGCCTTGGCTATCCCCCGAGCAAGGAACTTCTCGTTCCTCCAAGCATGTACATCTTTGGAATATAACACTCTCTCCCCCTTCTAAAGATCATTGTCCTCAATGATATAGAAGGAGCTATAAACCTAGGAATCGAAATCTATGATTCCAAATAATAAGAGTAGAGTGTGCTAGTTGTGTGAAATACTAGATGCTCAAAAAGTAGACAACTAGTCTCTGTGCTTCCTATCTAGCATTTCCACCAATCAATAGTAGTTCTTGCTTTCAACAAACTATAGGAATCCCAACATAGGTACTCGGAATATCCTTGGACTCCCTATGCCTAGACCTTGACCACTAACTTGTGACGGCTTGTCACTTGTAGAAACCTTGGCAACTGGCCCTTGTCTCTCTGGAATACCCATTGATAGCTTATCATATGATATAATCATGCAAAATCACTTACTCTACTAGAGTAATGAAAACTATTATGCTAATCCAAAACAATGTGACTATGCCCAACTCTTCGTGGAAGAATACTAAAAAGAAATGGCAATCTTTTCCAAGTAGTGTTTTATCTCTAAGCTCAAGTAAATATGCTTGATTCACTCATTGTAATGAAATAAAACTCAAGAAAATCTCATCATGATCCAAATTGTGAATCCAAGGTGATCCAGACTATGGAACAAGATGTCAATCTGTTTCAATGATTCAAACTATGGACCAAGATCTCGATGTGTCATATATAATGATCCAAACTATTGATAATCTATCAATGATCCAAACTATGGAACAAGATATCAATCTGTCAATTATCCAAACTGTGGACTAAGATCTCAAATATATACCAAAATATCTCTCATATAAAGTAAATCCCAATCCACTGTGGAACTAAGTCCATCATGCCAAGTGAAGACGTGCTAAGAAAGTATAACAACTATTAGAACTACCACCGCCTTCTCAATAATACCATGGATGTTCCAAGTGGATGGAACTTGCTTTATTTCTGATCATCATATGATCATTACTATGATCAAATCATTCTTAACTAGGAATGAGCTCAAGTAAACCATGGTAATAATCTGGCACTCCCAGATATAATGATAACCATAATGTAAGTCCACTAAATACTCTAAAAAATGGTAAGTAGATGTGTGCACACTCATAGCCCACTAGGCTAAGCATCTAGCTCACCTCATACACACTATGCATGAACCATGGCCTATTCTAAGGCATATCAAATAAAGTAGTACGTACTCTATGAATTTCTTCTTAATGCAATTACCTATTCATAGTTCTTATGTGCAAACCTTGCCTTTCCGCTTCTAGGCTACTTGCCTGCAGACTTGCTTTGTTTGCGATCACATACAGAGTGACTGTCTCAACTGCCCCTCTGTTGTCTAATAATAAGATGATACCATAAAATCATATAAATGAACTCCAAATCCTATCAAAATATAATGTCTGAGACTTCTCTCCCATACCATCTACCCTACACCTAAGTAGAATACGAAGTTTGATGTCCCATACCACCAAACTTTATACCCCACATAGATGCGTGTATGAGATTAAAGTCGAACACTTCTCTCAAAAAAATACAAGAACAGATCAGTGAGTACTCACAACCATAAATAATAATAATGAAATCATGAAGTGTTCCTAAAATGTTTCCTTCCCTCGATGGAAAGAACAAAGTCATTCCTATGACCCTATCACTCATAACTATTTGTAACATCAACTTATCTTGAGTTGAGAACTGAGAAACTATTTAATAAATCCACTCAACTAGAGTTGTGAAGGATGCGGATTGCATCAAATATCAATTCATGCAACTTGAATCAAATATTAACTCACAATAAATTGGAAGTTATACAACTTGTATGAATCCAATTATATGAAATGAAAACAACTAGAAAAGTTCTCCTCTTCCAAGCTCTCATGGCACTATATATATTTTGGAAAATTTCGACAGAGTCTCCTCTGTCATACTGAGAATGGTCACCAAAAACCAATGATCAATCAAAAAGTATCTAGGGCATAGCTAGCCCATGGTGATCACACCATCTAAAAAAGTGCCATAAAAAAACTGTGGAAAATCTTTTCCTTTTAACAACATCTCCTGCATAAACAATTTTCAATAGCAGCAGATTAAAGCTTAATTTTAACTAAATTCTACTTACGCAAAATCTATGAATCTTTCGAAACTTTTGTAGCTTTTCCCAAGCTTTTATTGGGCATAAAAATCAATTGATTTAAATATTTGCTCAAAGTTTTATAACCATTTTACTTGAAGGGTCAAACACTTGACGACCAACTCTGAAAATGTACAGGGTTCATCTTCTTGAAGCCCTTAGATTGATAAAAAAAACTCCAAATTCTATTTTCTTTGTGTCCAAATCTAAATAAACTTATCTAGTTTGGTCTCAAAAAATGGAAATTCAAAACGCAATTACATAATCATTCAAAAGTATAATTCTATCTCTGCTACACCTATGCTTAGGTGAGCATAGAAACAATGCTACTGCACTTTTATGATATCTTCTAACTATGAAGATAAATTCCAAAATCCTTGGATTTTGGTTATAGCATAGGTTCTATACTGCAGTAGTGTCTCCAACAAAAATTTTTGAGATTGAAGATTCCAATATAAAAATAGCATGTGCTCATCAGTAACATGTACCACTCTTTGGAAAACCCTTGCCAGAGATTGGAAAGAAGAAGAAGCTTGGAGCAGAACACACAATACTGAATGTATCACTATAGAATGTACAAAGATCAGTAGCCCTTTAGGGCAATAGACGTATATACAAGCCGAGGGAAAAAAACCTCCTAAAGAGGGAAAAAAGTACCCCAGCGGTCCTAGAGTGTTCACACACATCACTACCTAAATATCAACAAATCCCCCCTGGGACTGATGCGGTGAACAACGAGCTGGCACTCATGTATAAGGAAGTGCCAAGCTATGTGAAAATCACTCCACAAAATGAAGTAAGCCCAAAGCTTTGCGGAAAGCTTCAAACTTCTCCCTAGGCAGAGCCTTTGTGAAAAGGTCTACAATGTTCTCCTGGGTGGGCACATATGCCAAGCTGATCTCCCCAGCAGAGAACCTCTCCCTGACATAATGATAATGCACCTCAATGTGCTTAGTGCGAGCATGGAACACAGGGTTCCTCACAACTGCCAATGCGCTCTGACTGTCAATGAAGATGGTGGTGGCAGAAGACTGACAAACACCCAAATCAGCCATAAGGCGTCTGAGCCACACACACTCAACAATCGCTGTGAAAGCTGCCCTATACTCAGCCTCACAACTAGAAGTGGCCACAATAGGCTGCTTCTTGCTCAACCAAGATATACATGAGCTACCAAGCATGAAACAAAAGCCACTAGTGGACACACGAGTGTCATCACAACCAACCCAATCAGAGTCAGAAAAAGCATGCAAATCTGGTGGTAGTGATCCCCCCTTGGGATAAAACAACCCAAGTAGCCGACTACCACTCAAGTAGCGAAAGATGCACTTAACCGCCTACCAATGCTTGACTCCTGGGCAATGCATAAGCCTGCTTATCTGTGAGACAACAAACTGAATATCTGGTCGAGTAATGCATAAGTAAATCAAGCACCCAACAGCCTGCTGATAGAGAACATCATCAAATGCATCTCCAGCATCATGAAGACTCAATCGTAAACCTGTCTTCATAGGAGTGGCAATAGGTTTACAGTCTTCAAGGCCAAAACGCTACAATAATGTGTCAATATATTTTGTTTGACACAAAGCCATTCCACCATCAACTTGCATAAACAGAATGCCCAAATAGTGATGCAAATGCCCCAAATCAGACATCTCAAATGAGGCATGCAAATCAGCCTTGAAATCAGTAATATGCTTCTCAATAGGACCAGTGAGCAGCATGTCATCAACATAGACAACAATGATCAGAAGCACATCATTAGCACGCTTAACATATAAGGTGCTTTCAGTTGGACTATTCTCAAAACCATGTGCAATCAGATAGGCATGTATCTTCTCATACCAAGCACGTGGTGCTTGCTTTAAACCATATGATGCCTTCTTTAACCTACACACCTGGTTTTCATGCCCTTTCTGCACAAAGCCACGGGGCTGAAAAACATACACTTCTTCATGCAAGTCACCATTCAAAAATGTTGTTTTAATGTCCAACTGATGTACATTCCAACCATGATGAGCTGCAAGTGCACATATGCTCCGAACAGTAGTCATACGACATGTAGGTGCAAAGGTCTCATCAAAATCAATGCCTTGTTCCTGCGCATAACCCTTTGCAACAAGCCTAGCCTTATACCTATCAACTGTACCCTCAAGTTTACACTTCAGCTTGTACACTCACTTAGTGCCAATGGCCTTCTTGCCAGGAGGCAAGTCACATAAAGAACAAGTACCATTCTAGCATTATATTCAGATTGCATAGCAACCATCCAATTTTCTGAATTTTGTGCTTCATCAAACGAAACAGGCTGAGTCTCATCAGAAAGCCTAGATGCAGCCATAGCATAGAAATCTGATGCAAAAGAGGCACTATGAGAGACTGAAGGAGTACGATATGACAGAGGTGCATCTAATTTTCTGTCACGCAAGGTCTGCACCAGCCATTTTGGCATAGTTCTTGCTTGCTCAATATCAGCTCTCTCATGAATAAGTGCATCATGTAAATCTGCATCAGAAATGGAATGATCTACATCATCACATGAAACCTGCAAAGGCTGAGAAGTTGCCTCATTAGGACCAGCACTAGACTGTCCACATGTAAAAAGAGGCAGCGAAGTATCATACATGTCTTTGGAGCTAAGAGATGTCTCCTTAGTACATGAAAGCAATGGCTGAATAGCATCTTCCACAAAAACAACATCACGACTAATCAGAATGCATTTAGTCTGTGGATGATACGGATGATAACCTTTACTTTCAGAACTCTATCCAACAAAAATACATTTTACTACTTTATCATCCAATTTTCTGCAATGTTGTTTAGGCCCTAATGCATATGCCAAACAACCAAAAACATGCAGATGAGCAAACTATGGCTTGCGATCATGCCAAGCCTCATATGGAGTGATAGACTGCAGCGCTTTAGTGAGACACCTGTTCAGTACATATGCTGCACACATGACAACCTCAAGCCAGAAACTATGTGGTAAAGCCTGACTCTTGACCATACACCTAGCCATCTCCATGAGTGCCCTGTTCTTTCTTTCAGCAACTCCATTCTATTGAGGTGTATACGGCACTGTACACTGGTGTTTTATCCCACGTTCAATCAGAACTGCATTAAAATTAGAAGACATATATTTCCCCCCCTCGGTCTGAACGAAGGGTGCCCATTTTACATACTGACAGATTTTCAGCCAAAACCAAAAACTGTTTGAAGCACATGAACACTTTGGACTTTGCCTTCAATGGATATACCCATGCATGCCTGGAAAAATCATCGATGAAAGTCACGGAGTAAAGATAATTCCCAAAAGAAGGTGTGTGCATAGGACTACTTACGTTGTCGTCTAGATTTTCTCTCCTCTCTCACTCATGAAGGCCTACAGGAAACACATTCAGTGAAGGTAGCCAGAATTCCTTGAGAAGTCCAAGATGCATCAAGGATGTCAAAGGGAGTTCACATGCAAACTTTGGAAGAAATCGAGTAAATCAAAGGTAGCAGGCAAAGCTAGTCGAACTTTGGAAATCAGAATAAAAATTTCAATGTCTCCAAATCACATGAAAATTCATATACTTGTAAAGCCTATCAAAGGCAGTCTATAGCCCGAACTTCACATGAAAATTGTTTTTCTAGCACATTGATATGCCATGTGCATTTTGTAAAAAATGTAATTTTTCCACTTAGACCCTACAAAATTTTGTATAGGAGTTTTTGTTAACCATATGGTTTGGCATGTATAAAGACCATATGTGGCTACATATTTGTACAAATTTTCAAGGCTATCAGATCTTCCTAGACACCTTAATTCCACCTTGCAAGCTTCCAAATGTAGTCAAACTTGTACAAGGAAGATTCAGATGGAAGTTTTTTTTGCATATTCCTAAAGGAGGCCTTTCAAAACATAGTCCTACAAACTTTTATCTTCATCAAAAGATATTTTAAGGGTCAAAGATCACAAAATCAAGTTTTCAAGGTCACCGCAGTTTTCTAGAATAAGAAAATTGAAGGCTTGAAGGGCTACCGCATGGCAAAATATGATTGAACCATGTTGTACGGTCAAGATGAGCTCATATTCAAGGGTGGAGACGCACTAAAGCATAAAGGAAGGAGGATCCACGAGTTTTTTCATTAAAGAAGACTTTTTTTATAGTTAAAGATCAATAATGCAAAGTTTTTCCAAAAATAGTGGGTTATCTTATCCGAATTGATGTCAGCACTAATCCCACAGTCCAGATCATCCCGAGATCCAATGGTGGACAATGAAGGCGCCTAAATTTCACTCCTTTACACTAGATTTGATAGAAAGAACAATTCTAAGCCATTGATTTGATTAATCAAATGGTTGTAATCGAAAGTAGTGATCCTAGAGTTGAGAGTTGATTTCTCTAGATCCAAGGGCCCAAATTCATTCAAAAAACTATATAAAACCCCCTCCAAACTCCTAGAGCATCATTGTTAGGCATCCATAGGGCTCTTGCTAGCTTAAGGTTTCCTTGAGACAATCACCTTCGGTTGAGCGAGTGAGGATCCAAGGTGGGCTAGTATGAGTATAGTACCTAGTTTCAAATTTAAATTAAAATTCCAATCTAGGATAGGATCTTGAAACCAGCATCTCTATCTTGACTCACCCTCGGTGGAGCGTGTGAGTGAGTTAGAGCTGGTTTTAATGAGTCTTAGACTTCTTTAGTTAGATGTTACGAGCCTAGACATACATAGGGTCAATGAAGTGGAACTCATCTTCTTATGTGTGATATTCGGTTGAACTGTCATGGTTTGAGGGTCGGAACCACCTTTGATCAGTAGACTACTTAGCTGGACGTATCACGACGATCTTATACATGTATCTTAATTCAAATCCTTTTAGTTCATGTCACTTGTCACTTGTCTCTTGTCTCTTGTCTCTTGTCTCTCAGCCTCTTAAGTATTTTTACATGTCTTTTATTTTCTTCTATGTGTGAGAAGGCTTCGCAGTTTTGCATTGAACCAGTGAGGATGTTTCATGGAGATTGTGATTAAACTCTATCATCATAATTCACTTGCATGCATACATACCCATACATATTAATTAGTTTCTGAAAGTGTATAAGAGGCTCCAATATTGGACCATTCTTCTTTTCGAAACTAATTTATGTGTAAGGATTCCATCTATTATGGTCATGCATACATATCATCCAAAGAAGACTATGCATATGGATTAGAATTAGGAAGTGTTTAAAAAGCTCCTTCAATGGACCATTCTTCCTTCCAAATTTGATTCGTGTGTATGGTTCTCTTTCATTCTTATCATTCATGTTCATAAATCTAACTTGCACTCCTACATTCCCATTTCCATAATCATTTCAACATCTCTCTCTTCTCCATACTCAACATTAATTTCAATTTCACATCCTTAAACCTTCCAACATTGATTAGCTTCATACACCCTGTGTATGCCGCGATCGGACCCGATCCACCCGGATTGCGATCACCTCCACATTTGAACCCGATGTGAAATGCTTCATGGCATTTGCTACTGATCTTGTTGGGAGGTTGTGATCCATATCCTTTGTTTCATATTTTTCATCCTCATCATATCATCATCATGAGTCTTGAGTGTTGCACTGGATTTCTCACAGTATCGTGCACATCTTCGTCGTGAAGTAAACGCATTTGTGAGAGATCTAGAGCATCGTGCATCACTTGCTTATTCACATAAGATGGAGGAAGGATTCAAATCCCTTATTGTTGAGAAACTAGGCGAAAGAATAGTCTCTTCTATGTTGAGAGAGAAGGGAAAATTCAATGGTATCAACATCACAAGCTACTTAGATTTGTTTGAAGAGCAAGCTATGATTTTTGGTCTTCCCGAAGATCTTTTGATATCATTATTTGAATGAATTGTTGATAGCTCTATCATAAACCGTGTCACTCAATACGATAGTCTTCCTTGGAGTGATTTTAGAAAGGAGATGCTCAAAGAATTCTATCTTGAAGATTATAGCCAACATAATCGAGATGGATTCTTACGATGGGTCAATTCCCCAAAGCCTAGTAGCTCTATTACTCACTTACAAAATGAGTATATTAGACGCTATGAACAACTTCCTGATGAGGATAAGATAACTTTGGAACCTGATCTTGTGATCAATTTTCTTAAGCTTCTTCATCCTGAAACTCGTAGGGAAGTTGAACGGCGACTAGAAGAGCCAGATAAGTGCTATGGTCTTACTGACAATTGGCAAAAAGTGCGTAAAGTAGTAGAGGCTGTAGCCCATAGACATCAAAGACAATCCATGCTTTATGAGCAAACTAGTCTTCCTCAAGCTAGCCTTCCACAAACTAAGGAGCAAGTTAGAGATCAATCCCATGCTATGCTTTTTGACTCTACTCCTATTCTTCAAATGATGGAGCCTACTCAAGGTTTTAAAATAGAGCCAAATAAAAGTGTAGTTGAACAATCTCAAGTGGAAATTCTCACTAAGCAAATGGAACGTCTTATTGCTACACAATCCAATTTGGCCAAGTCTATAGATGCTTTACAATCTAATTACACCAAAACTTTCCAAAATCAAATGAGCCCAATGTCTTTTCAAGAGCCTAATCAACATGTTATAGCTACCAATCAAAATCCACAAGTAGCTCCTACTCAAGCATATCAAGTTCCTCCAATGCATAATCCTAGAATGCAAAATCCTCATCCTCATGTGCAAAATCCTCAAATGTATCAAAACATGTACCCTCAAGCTTCTCAAATAGCTTTTCAAAATCCTCAAAATCAAAATTTTTAGAATCATCAACCGTATAATATGGAAGCTCCTCTTGCACCTCAAGTACCACATGTTGCTCCCCAAGCTCCTCAAATACATCAATTGCCTTTTCAAAATCCTAATTATCCTGTTCAAGCAATACCTTATCAGCAAAATCCTCAATTTCAAAATTTCCCACTACAAGTTAATCAAAATCCTCAAAATCAAAATGGTTTTGTGCGTGGCCCTCGTAGGTGTCCTTGGTGTGATTCGTTAGAGCACTTTTTGAGAGATTGGGAACTAATGAATGATGCTAAGGAGCAACGACTAATAATAGACATAGACAAGAAAATATGTGACTATCGATCTAGGCTACCTTTGCAAGGAAATTATGATAAGGGAGGAATGAAAAAACACTATGAAAATATATCCATAACAGACGTAGGAACTAGAGGAGTGAAACTAGAAGCTCTTGATGAACAACAAGTAGAATCAAGTAAACCCACAAAGGAAGTTGAATTTTCCATAGAGGCTTTAGTAAGAGCATGAGATGAGATTACGAGAATAACAGCTTGGGAGTCACCGATAGAAGATCAATCTCTTGTTTCTCACATATCCAATGTAGAAGAAAAACGAAAAAGAGATGAAGCTGAGCCTAGTGAAAGAAGAATGACTCGAAAACAAACCTCAGAGGGAATAGAAACAATCATAGAGCAAGGAGAAACATCACAATCCAAAGATAAAAAACAAGAATCAGAACCCAATGAACAAAAACAAGAGGAGAAACAAAAAGGGAAGAAGACAAAGCAAAGAAAAACATAACCAAATCCTTTAGATAAACAAGAACAATCAAAACAAATTGAAGACCAAACACGAGAACATGAACAAAAACAAGATCCTGAGCAAAAACAAAAGAAACCAAAGAGAAAAGCTAAAGCCATCTTGATTTCAGAAATGAGAGAAAAATAGATCCTATGGAGATTTTAGATGACATTTTGCTTAAGAGTCAAGTGACTATGTCTTTAGAACAAGTTTGCTCTATTGCAAAGCCTGTTTTTAAAGATAACTTTATCGGCCTAATTAAAAGGAAGAGGTTTTCGCTTAATCCAGATACTGAGATGCAAGATTCTCTAGATCAAGATCAAGCTATGAATGAAGCCTTAAACTTTGATGAATCTGATGAAGAGGACTTTGATGATGATGAAGTAAATGTTAATAAAGTTTCTTAGGACCTATTCAACCTGACCATGAAAATCATGAAAACAATCCCGAAAGTCACTTTAAAAGAAAATTTAGGTCTAGAGGTACATCAGAGATGCATGTTAAAATAGGAAATGATAAGAACACTATAACTGTTAATGCATTAGTAGATTCCGGCTCTGAAATCAATGTGATTTCAAGAGAAGTCTATGATAAGTTTCGATGGTCCATAGATAAAGATTGTGGATGGCATATGAGAACTATAGATAATGGTGTAGGTACCCTGTATGGAGCTTGAGCTAGTGTGCCCATATCCATACGAGGAATCATAGAAGAGTTTCACTTTTTTATTCAAGATAATTGCTCCTATGAAGTTCTCTTAGGTCAACCCTTTATTTGTGAGAGTCGTATGGAAACTAAATCCATGGATGATGGGTCTACTGCTAGATTTAAGTCTAAGGATGGAATGCAATCACTTCAAGTCATGAGGGTAGAAGTGAATCATCCTAAGAATCGATTGTCAATTAGAAAGAAACCTATTGTTACTCAGAGTCATGAGCATGCTTGTAGTGATTGTGCACCTCGATGCATGTTTGGAGCTACATATGATCAAAATTTCGGATAGAATCCATTGTTGAGCGGGACAACAGTGGATGTTGGTTTGACATCTTGCATCCAACCAACATGTACAATAGTTTGTCACTTTGTTTTCCACATTCTAGATTAGATTTTCTTCATAAGAGTCAATTGTCCAAGTCTTTTATCCAAAAAACCCAATAAATTTATAAAAACAACAAAATCATGGAACATGATGAGAACATTGAGCATGTGATTGAAACATCTCATTGTTTCTCTACTCTTGAGGAGTTAGAGTTATGTCTTCAACAAAATTCTAATTCCCATATTATTCTTCTTTCTTCCCTTGATGAGTATGCTCTAATCCAGGAATATGCTCTCAATGTTGACAAGTGCTCAAAATTTAACCAAACACATGATGCCTTAGTTGAAATAAAGTACAAAACTGTAGACAAGCAAATCAAACCCATAGCTCAACCATTACCTCAAGGAAGTAATGAAAAATTTATTGATGTGAAAAATGATCCAATTCTTCGGGATAAGAAAAACACAGGACATACATTCACGGATGAGACAATCAAACAGGTGAAAATTGGTAGAGATGATGACTTTCTTTTGCCAGCAGAGAGAGATAAATTTGAGAGAGTCATACGAAACCATGGAAAAGCCTTTACTATGTATCCTCATGAGATTGGTTGTGTAGATCCTAAGCTAGTTGCACCCATGATAATCTTTACTATTCCACATATTCCATGGAATCTTCCCCCTATACTAGTTCCAAAGGCTCACTTACCTGAGCTAATGAAACTACTTAAGGAGAAGATAAACATGAGAATTTTAGAGCCATCTTTTGCACCTTACTCAAATCGATGGTTCATTGTGCCTAAAAAGAATGGGAAACTACGTTTTATTCAAGATCTCCAACCCCTCAATAAAGTCACCATAAGGAATGTAGGAACACGACCCATTGTAGATGAGTTTGCTGAATCATTTTTAGGACATTCTATCTATTCAATGGGTGATTTGTATTCAGGATATGACGAATTCCAACTAGCAATTGATAGTCGTGACATAACCACAATGAAAACTCCTTTAGGCTTAGTGGGAATGTGTACTTTAGCTCAAGGAGCGACTAATTCTATGGCTCATACGATGAGTGCTATGAATATGGTCTTACATGATTTTATCCCTCATATAACTATGCCATTCATTGATGATATTCCAATTAAAGGGAGTGAGGAACATGTAAAGGACATTACTTTAGATTCATCTGGATGTCGTAAATTTGTTCTTGACCATATCTCTGATTGTGAAAGAATATTTCAACGATTTGAAGAGGTAGGTCTCACATTTTCCATAGAAAAATTTGCTTTTGGTATCAACGAGGTTCTTATTGTTGGACATTTATGTCGTCATTATGGTCGAAAGCCATACCCACAAAAATTTGATGCCATTAGCAAGATTTCTAAAACATGTAACAACAGGAGTGAGGTATGCAGATTTCTTGGTGCTTGCATCTTTATGTTATTTGGATCCCACACTTTGCTCATGTTGCTGATTGTCTCTTTGACTTGTTGAGGAAGAAACAAAAATTTATTTGGATTGACAAACACACTCAAGCTATGCGTAAATTGAAGAAATTATTGCTTGAAGCTCCCATCCTTAAGCGTGTAGACTATTCTGCTAACAAACCTATTGATACTAGTCCTATTGGTATAGGTTGGGTCATAACTCAAGATGATAGTGAAGGGAATAGATATGCAATTAGGTTTGGTGCCAAAATTTTACATGAAACACAACAAAAATATTTACAGATCAAACGAGAACTATGGGGTATGGTAACAACTTTGAAAACAAACAAAGAATATTTCATTGTTGCAAATGTCAAAGTTGAGACTGATTATTTGCCTCTCATTGGAATGATAGCTAATTGTTCATCTCCTGATATAGCCATGCTTAGATGGATCTCATATATTAAGTTCATAAATCCTGAGTTAGTTCATATTTCAGGTAAGTCAAACTCAGTTGTTGATATGTTATGGAGAGCTAGATTTGATGATGATCTTGAAAGTGATCTAATAAAAAATGTGAACTTAGTTGACTATGTTCCATATATATTCGAGTATGAGAAATTTCATGAGTCTGAGTACGAAAATGGATGGAGAGACAGGAAAGTATCTGAGTACACTACAACCATTACCTAGCTGGACTACGAATAGATTTCGTAACATTAGGAAACAAGCTTATAACTTTGCACATTAAACGGTTAGAACAAGGTAAATTAAGACTTGATGATGCAGTTGAAAAATTAAGAGAATCTAGAATGAAGAACAAGCATTATTTTGATAAAACTCATCGATTGCGTCCTAAGCCAATTGAAGTAGGAGATTGGGTGCTCATTTATGATAGTACATTTGAATCTCAATATGATGCATGCAAAAAGCTCACTCAACGGTGGTATTGGCCATACATTGTATCAAAAGTCAACAACAATGATACATATGCTCTTTGCAAATTAAATGGTGTTGCACTAAAAACTTTGATTGCAGGTAAAAGGATAAAGGTATTCAAGAAACGTGATAATGACGAGTACATTTTCGATGATGACATTGAAGAAGATGACAACAATGAGGCTGATTCATAAACAAGAGTATCCATGTTATAAAAAATAAAAAAAAATAAAAAAAAGTAAAATAAAAAAAAAGAAAATAAAAAAATAAAAAACACATAAAAATATAATTAATTTTTCAAGTTCATGTTGCTTTTTTTTTCATTCTATTTTTTTTCCGTTCTTGTTTCATGCATGTTTGTTTTCAGTCTTTGCATTACATTGCATATCCACATAACTTGAGTAAAAAAAAAAAGGCAAATGATGATTTCTCTACTTGTGTAAAATTGTATCTTAAGTAGTAACTTATCTACTAAGAAATTGATTATAATCTAGGATTGTAGAAAGATAGGGCATGTAGATTTGGAGGTTTATTTTGGTGACATGACTTTCATATATAAACATGCATATGTATCCTTTATCAAAAGCATAATTGTTGAAATCCTAGCTCCTGCTATTGCATGTTTCTACATCCTTAGTCCATCTCATAGCACTTGCATCGGAGTTTAAATGACTATTCTCCGTCATCAAAAATGGTTGTACCTTGTATCGGGGTTTAATTTTTACCCGTCATTAAAAAAAAAAACAAAAAAAAACAAAAAACTGCTACATATTACCAGGAAGTTTACACTTTCTTCCACCCCAAAAAAGTGATCGTAACCATAAAGTTGCCGAATCATCATCATTATAAAAAAAAAAAAGAGAGAGCAAGCCAAAGGAGGATAAAGAGGCATAGTAGAATAAATCACGGGCTATATAGGTAGATTTATGCATTAGTGGAGTTTAGTTAGATTTCTTTGCATGTTATTAGAGAAAGAGCATATTCATATTTATGTAGGAAAGGAGTTGATTTAAAATAAGCTAAAGATGAAAGATGTCTCTTGGAAATCCTAAATCTTTGTTTATAATTGTATTTAAGGTAGATTGCTTTATGAAAAAGGTACAAATTTTTCTTCAAGATGAGAGGAACTGATGCTTAAAACGACTCAATACATCCACTTCCACTTCATATTGATACTTGCTTGTTTTCTTTCTTGTTGTCAATGTTGCTTGTTCATTTTCATATACGTTGCCTATTTGTTCATGCATATTGTTGTTGTGTGTTTCAATTCTTTCTTTCATGCAAATTTTGCTTCATGTCACGTTGCCTACTTATTCATGCATATGATCAATTTTTCCTTCCATGTATGTTGCCTACAAAATAATTTGATGCTTGGAACAATTTGTTTTTCACAGATACTAGAGTGGTGCTTTCGGAGGAATCATAGGTTTAGTGGGGGCGAATGTCGTCGAGATTTTCTCTCCTCTCTAAGTCATGAAGGCCTATAGGAAACACATTCAGTGAAGGTAGCCAGAATTCCCTGAGAAGTCCAAGATGCATCAAGGATTTCAAAGGGAGTTCACATGCAAACTTTGGAAGAAATTGAGCAAATCCAGGGTAGCAGTCAAAGCTGGTCAAACTTTGGAAATTAGGGCAAAACTTTAAATGTCTCCAAATCACATGAAAATTCATATACTTGTAAAGCCTATCAAAGGCAATCTATAGCCCGAATTTCACATGAAAATGGATTTTCTAGCACATTGATATGCCATGTGCATTTTGTAAAAAATGTAATTTTTCCACTTAGACCCTACAAAATTTTGTATAGGAATTTTTGTTAGCCATATGGTTTGGCATGTATAAAGGCCATATGTGGATACATATTTGTACAAAGTTTCAAGGCTATCAGAGCTTCCTAGACACCTTAATGCCACCTTGCAAGCTTCCAAATGTAGTCAAACTTGTACAAGGAAGATTCAGATGGGCGTTTTTTTTGCATATTCCTAAAGGAGGCCTTTCAAAACATAGTCCTACAAACTTTTATCTTCATCAAAGGATATTTGAAGGGTCAAAGAGCACAAAATCCAGTTTTCAAGGTCACCGCAGTTTTCTAGAATAAGAAAATTGAAGGCTTGAAGGGTTACCACATGGCAACATATGATTGAACCATGTTGTACGGTAAAGATGAGCTCATATTCAAGGATGGAGATGCACTAAAGCATAAAGGAACGACAATCCACGAGTTTTCTCATCAAAGAAGACTTTTTTGATAGTTAAAGATCAATAATGCAAAGTTTCTCCAAAAATAGTGGCTTATCTTATCCGAATTGATGTTAGCACTGATCCGACGGTCCAGATCATCCCCAAATCCAATGGTGGAGAATGAAGGCACCTAAATTTCACTCCTTTACACTAGATTTGATAGAAAGAACAATTCCAAGACATTGATTTGATTAATCAAATGGTTGTAATCTAAAGTAGTGATCCTAGAGCTGAGAGTTGATTTCTCTAGATCCAAGGGCCCAAATTCATTCAAAAAACTATATAAACATCCCTCCAAACTCCTAGAGCATCATTGGTAGGCATCCATAGGGCTCTTTCTAGCTTAAGGTTTCCTTGAGACGATCACCCTCCGTTGAGCGAGTGAGGATCCAAGGTGGGCTAGTACGAGTATAGTACCTAGTTTCAAATTTAAGTTAGAACTCCAATCTAGGATAGGCTCTTGAAACGAGCATCTCTATCTTGACTCACCCTCGATGGAGCGTGTGAGTGAGTTAGAGCTAGTTTTAATGAGTCTTAGACGTTACGAGCCTAGACATACATAGGGTCAATGAAGTGGAACTCATCTTCTTACATGTGACATTCGGTTGAACTGTCATGGTTTGAGGGTCGGAACCACCTTTGATCAGTAGACTGCTTAGCTTGACGTATCATGACGATCTTATACATGTATCTTAATTCAAATCCTTTTAATTCATGTCACTTGTCACTTGTCTCTTGTCTCTTGTCTCTCAACCTCTTAAGTATTTTTACATGTCTTCTATTTTCTTCTATGTGTGAGAAGGCTCTGCAGTATTGCGTTGAATGAGTGAGGATGTTTCATTGAGATTGTGATTAAACTCTATCATCATAATTCACTTGCATGCATACATACCCATACATATAGATTAGTTTCTGAAAGTGTATAAGAAGCTCCAATATTGGACCATTCTTCCTTTCGAAACTGATTTATGTGTAAGGATTCCATCTATTCTCGTCATGCATACATATCATCCAAAGAAGACTATGCATATGGATTAGAATTAGGAAGTGTTTAAGAAGCTCCTTCAATGGACCATTCTTCTTTCCAAATTTGATTTGTGTGTATGGTTCTCTTTCATTCTTATCATTCATGTTCATATATCTAACTTCCACTCCTACATTCCCATTCCCATAATCATTTCAACATCTCTCTCTTCTCCATACTCAACATTAATTCAATTTCACATCCTTAAACCTTCCAACATTCATTAGCTTCATACACCCTGTGTGTGCCACGACCGGACGCGATCCACCCGGATTGCGATCAACTCCACAATGTCACTATGTACAAGCTACATTTTCTGAGTAGCCAGAACTGAACCATCTTTTGGAAAGGAAGAATGCTGCATTTTGACCAAAATACAGCCTTCACAAACATGTTTTCCAGGTGCCTCAAGTTTGGGCAAAGAGGACACTATTTCACATTTCTGCAGGTGCAACAAACTAGCAAAATTCAGATGATCAAAGCGTGCATGCCATGTTGGATCAAGTCTATGACAATGCTAAGTATTGGCTTGAGTCCCACAAAGTCATAGAAGAAGCCTTAAAATGAAGTCAATGTAAATTTCACTTGTGAACTACCTCTTGTAACTTTTGAAGAGTTTACTTAATGTAAAAGTAAAAGAATCTTAAGTGGTTGAGTCCACTTGATCAAAAAGGGAAAGAGGAGCCACAAATTCGTGATTTGTGGTATATAGAGAATCAAATAAATCACAAATTGATTGGAGAGTGATTGAGGGAAGTTAGCCTCCCAAACTCAACTATAAATAGATGGCAGATTTAGTCGTGGTTAGAGAGACCTATGTGAAAACCTCAAAGAACTGAGCTTTATGCCATATCAAGGTGTGATTACAAGGTACACATATGTATCAGTGTCCATTGTAATGTACAAGCAATATACTTTCATTTTCATGATCATTTGAGTTCATATTTCCATGTTCTTGTGAAGTGTACTACTCACTACCATATCTCGCAATTTTCTCAGTTAGATTGCAGAGATGGTTTCTCTGAGCTTGGTACATCATGTTTAGTGATTTAACTTGGTAAAGTTATCTCTATAAGTCTACTATATTCTCACAAATTTTCATTTCATTTGCATGTTGCAATCTTCAGTTTTGTTCAGTTGAAGTCTCTCTCAAGTACCTGACTTTTTTACTCATCTTGTTAGAGCTGTTTCCCAGTGTGTGCTAACCGAAATTCCGTGATTTAAAGCATGTTGGATTCAGCTGCTCTAAAGGTAATCAATCTTCAGCTTTATACACTGATAAAAGCAAGTTCAAAGATAACAAAGGAAAGGCAAAGAAAGTGGATGATGAAGCAGGTACATATCAAGCTAACTATCCAGGTAGAGGAAGACATGGAAGAGGTAGAGGAAGAGGAGGTAGACAAGGCAGGGGGAGATCCCCAGACTCCAACCCATGTTCTATTTGTGGATTAACTAATCATACATCTAAAAATTGCTTTAGGAATTCTAGGAATCAAAGAGGAGGAGGATACAATAGAGGAAGTTATGGCTACTCAAGAGGAAGGTTCACCAATTATCATGGCAGCTACAACAACTACAATCATTCAAACTATCAAGGAGGCTACAAAGGAAGGAGAGACTACAATAACTACACAGAAGACTCAAACAAAGAGGATTCATTATTGATCATGAACATGGATATGCCACAAGGTAAATCTGATGAGCATGTTTTCTACATAGATTCAGGTTGTTCAAATCATGTGGCAGGGAATGTGGCACTCCTATCAGATTTAGAAGATCCAAGGAATAAGCATGAGGTAGAGACAGGAGATGACACAAGACATCCTGTGGAGGAAATAGGCAATGTCAAAGCACCTGATGGAAACATCAACCTACTCAATAAGGTACTCTATGTCCCTACCATTATAAAGAATTTGATAAGTGTTGGGCAGATAGTAGAGAAAGGGTTGCAAGTCAGGTTCACAAAAGTAGGAGCATTTGTTGAAGATCCAAGTCAAGGATTCAGAAGAATTGCAAAAGGTGAAAAGACAGGTAGATTGTTCACATTTGAATTACAAGACACTAGTAACATTGCTCTCTTTAATTATGGTAGTCAGACACTCACAGAATTGGAAGTATTGCACAAAAGGTTAGCACATATTGGTGAAAGGTCATTAAAGCAAATTTGCAGGGACCAAAGTGTACTTGGACTTCCTAACTTGTCAAAACAACATATGATTTATAAGTGTAGTGCATGTCAATTTGGAAAGTCTCATAGGTTACCATTCATGAAGAAATGTTATATACATGGAGATCTCTTGGAGTTGGTTCATATAGATGTATGGGGACCTAGCAAGGAAGCTTCAATATCTGGATCAAGGTATTCTGTCTCCTTTATTGATGATTGCAGTAGATGGACTATCCTATTCTTTATGAAACACAAAGATGAAGTTTTTTCATGTTTCAAAAGATATTTGGCTCTTGTGGAGAATCAAACAGGTAAATATCTAAAAAGGCTAAGGTCAGATGGAAGGGGAGAATACTTCTTCCATGAGTTTGATTCTTTTCTTCAAGAAAGAGGAATCAAAAGAGAGGTAACTACAAGGTACACTCCTGAGCAAAATGGAGTGGCATAAAGGAGGAATAGGACAATTGTTGAAGCTGCAAGGTCTATGTTAAATGAAAAGCATTTACCTAATTACTTATGGGTTGAGGCTATATCTATAGCCACTTACTTGATTAACAGGTTGCCTTCAAAATCCCTTGATGGGATGACTCCATATGAGGCTTGGAATGGAAGAAGACCAAGCTTAGATCATTGTAAAATTTTTGGATGTATTGCTTTCATTCATGTTCCTTCACAGGTTAGATCAAGATGGATCCAAAGGCAGAAAGGTGTGTATTTATTGGATATGACAACAATCAAAAGGGCTACAGGTTATACAACCCTACCAACAAAGGATTCTTGGTAAGCAAAGATATAGTTTTTGATGAGAACAATTCATGGTATGAAGATTCATGCAGGAAGGTCAATTTACCATATGATCTTGAAGAAGATTTTCCAAAACTTGGTAGAGAATAACCAACGATTGAAGAACAAGACACCTCAGAGGATGATGAAGAATCTCAGATGGAAAAGATCAAAGCATGGAAGTCTAAAGGTAAAGAAAAATTGCAAGAACTTGGACATGAGGCGGAATCATCACAACATGGCCTAAGAAGATCTATGAGGGAAAAGAAAAAACCAGAAAGGTGTGGGTTTGACACCTCATTAGTAACTAAACATTCTAGCTACATAGCACATGACATAAACCAAGAGGAGCCATCGTCCTTTGAAGAGGCCAAAGCAAAATCAGAATGGAAGCATGCAATGAAGGAAGAGATTGAAGCACTTGAGGAAAACAACACTTGGGATTTGGTGCCCAAGACTTCATCCATGAAGGTAATAGGCACAAGCTGGGTCTATAAACTCAAGAAGAATTCTGATGGTTCCGTTAACAGGTATAAGGCAAGGCTTGTAGCAAAAGGCTTTGCACAAACTCAAGGAATTGATTACGAGGAGACCTTCTCTTCTGTGGCAAAGATGCCTACTATTAGGGCTTTGCTTAGTATTGCCTCTTCCAAGAATTGAAGATACGTCAACTAGATGTAAAGAATGCATTCTTGAATGGTTGGATAACAGAAGAGGTATATATGGCACAACCACCTGGTTTTGAGAATCAAGTTTATCCTAATTATGTGTGTAAAGTTAACAAAGCATTGTATGGTCTCAAGCAAGCTCCAAGAGCTTGGAATTTAAGGCTTGTTTCATTCTTGCAGGACAAAAGCTTTCAACCAAGCAAGGCAGATCCTTCACTCTTTATTAAAAAGAGTAATTCTGAGGTCATCTACTTATGTGTATATGTAGATGATTTTATATTGATAGGGAATGATGCAAATGGTATGAAGAAGATTAAAGATCAGATGAGAGAAGAGTTCAAGATAAGTGATTTGGGTTCACTTACCTACTTCCTAGGTTTGGAAGTTGTCTACAAAGATCATGGTTTGTTTCTCACTCAAAGAAAGTACATTAAGGACATGTCTACAAAATTCAAGATGCAAGATTGTAAGATTGTAGGTACTCCAATGGAGGTCAATCACAAATTGAGCTCACATGAAGGTGAACTCATAGAGGACATCACATCATATCAAAGTCTAGTGGGTAGTCTCAACTATGCCACATTGACAAGAGTAGATATATGTTACAGTGTGACTGTGCTAAGCCAATTTATGCACACACCAAGGAAACCACATATGGATGCTGCCAAAAGGATTCTCAAGTATCTCAAAGGAACCATAAATGAAGGACTTTATTATCCTTATGTATCTGATTTAGGTTTGAAGCTTTTGATGCAGAATGGGCTTGCTCCAAGGAAGATAGAAGGATGGTACAAAGCTTTGCAAATTGGATGGTACAAAGCTTTGCAAATTCAAGGCTATGTAGGTTTGCAGGTAATCTTGGAAGATTGAAGATCTCAAGCATACTTGGCTTGAGGGGGAGCTGTTGGAGCAAGTCTATGGCAAGCCTAAGTATTGGCTTGAGTCCCACAAAGTCATAGAAGAAGCCTTAAAATGAAGTCAATGTAAAGTTCACTTGTGAACTACCTCTTGTAACTTTTGACGAGTTTACTTAATGTAAAAGTGAAAGAATCTTAAGTGGTTGAGTCCACTTGATCAAAAAGGGAAAGAAGAGCCACGAATTCATGATTTGTGGTAGATAGAGAATCAAATCAATCACAAATTGATTGGAGAGTGATTGAGGGAAGTTAGCCTCCCAAACTCAACTATAAATAGATGGCATTTTTAGTCATGGTTAGAGAGACCTATGTGAAGACCTCCAAGAGCTAAGCTTTATGCCATATCAAGGTGTGATTCCAAGGCACACATATGTATCATTAAGTCCATTGTAATGTACAAGCAATATAGTTTCATTTTCATGATCATTTGAGTTCATATTTCCATGTTCTTGTGAAGTGTACTAATCACTCCCATATCTCTCAGTTTTCGCAGTCAGATTGCAGAGATGGTTTCTCTGCGCTTGGTGCATCATTTGTAGTGGTTTAACTTTGTAAAGTTAGCTCTATAAGTCTACTATATTCTCACCAGTTTTCATGTCATTTGCATGTTGCAATGTTTAGTTATATTCAGTTGAAGTCAACACTGTCTGTGGTTTTTCACTTCTCTGTCAGGTACCCGACTTTTTACTCCTCTTGTCAGAGCTGTTTCGCAGTGTGTGCTTACCCAAATTCAGTGATTTAAAGCTTGTTGGATTCAACTTACTGTCTGGTATAAGCATACAAATTCTCATAATCATTGGATTCGTAAATCGTGAGGTATGTGCATTTTTTGGATCACTAGTCTCATTACTGTAGCAGCCCGTGAAAATCGGGATGATGTCATCACTTGCTAAACATCATTCTCAGTGTGTGGTTCATTATTTTTGATGAGATTACTCTTGAAAGTTAGCTCTTTGATTTAACTAGACTTCCCCAAAAGGAATTAAGCTAATTGCTACTGTGCTCAGAGAATTATGCAAAACATTGGACATATGTATTGAGGGAATATATCCACTCCTAGTTGCAGCAGGAGAATGATAGGCCCTTCCTAAGACCAAATAGTTCACTACCACAGTTCACCAAAAATTGAATTGCTCTCTACACCTGACGATCGAACCTATGAAATTTTGCACAGTAAAAATAGACTCTCTAAGATTTCCAATAAGTCATAGATCACTCAATTTGGAGAATGTGAGCTATGCCAAACACCTTGCACGAGACAGACCAAAATCTGCCCAAACTGATGCTTGCACCTGTGTGTACCTTCCAACACACATATATTTGGGAATATGCAGAGATCAGACCAGAGAACTTTTAAGCTCAATATACTCAAGGTTAATGAACAATTGATACTAAGATTACATCCAAAAGAAAGCTTACAATCATAGGAATAAAATGAGCTATCTTGCAAATGAATCGGACTACTACACAGAGATATGGGTGATCAAAGATCACTTCCTATGAGAAAACTTCAGCAAGCAAGGGGCTTGCTTAGCTAGGGGCTAGCTTAGACCTGGAGTAAACAATCCAAATGAGATCCTACAAGTGCTCAAATGGTAAAGGATGATAGCCATGACTTTGCTCCATGTCTTTGCTTATATAATGCTCAAAAAGGTGGTTGTAAATTTGAATTCAAAAATGCCCTCCAAATGATCCCCACTTTTCTCCATCAATTAGGTGAGTAAAGGGCTGAGAAAACTCATGGAAAAGTGGTTGTATATTCTACCAAAAAGTGTGAGTGATGTGGCACTTCAACTTAGCATGAGTTCCCACACTTGAGATTGCTAAAATTCTAACACTCCCCCTCAAGCTCAAGTGTTAGTCTCCATTGATCTCCTTCAAGTTGAGGTTGATTTTGAGCTTCTCCAACTTGCTTGCATTCATAAACTTGGTCATGATATCTACTATCTGATCTTTGGTGTTGATGTACTTGCTGTCCACTTCTTTTGCTAGTACCTTTTCTCTGATGAAGTGATAATGGATCTCTATGTGCTTGCTTCTTGCATGGAACATAGGGTTGCTTGCTAGATGAATGCTTGAATTATTATCTCCAAAGAGAGTGAACTCTTTGACCTCCACATCCAAGTCTTTGAAGAGCTTCTTGAGCCACATGATCTCACATGTAGCAAGTGCTAAAGCTCTATACTCAGCCTCAGTAGATGATAATGCAACTGTAGGTTGCTTCTTGGACATCCATGAAATGACTCTTTGACCTAGCATGAAGACAGCCAGATGTGCTCCTTCGATCCTCCTTTGAACCAGCCCAATTAGCATCACTAAAGCCTTGAGGTTGTAATCCATCTCCATAAGGGTAGTACAACCCTTGGTTGATAGTGTGCTTGATGTACCTAAGCACTCTCTTGCCTGCATTCATATGAACATCAGTTGGTGAATTTAGAAATTGAGAGAGAACTCCTACAACATAAGACAAGTCTGGTCTTATGATGGTAGCATAATTAAGGCTTCCAATTATGCTTCTATATGCTAAAATATCTTCAAGAGGTTGTCCTTCACTTGCACATAGCTTAGTGTTTGGATCCACAGGTTGTGTGAGTGGCTTACATCCACTCATACCATACTTATAAAGTACATCTAGCAAGTATTTCCTTTGAGCAAGGTAAATACCATTTTCTACATAAATAACTTCAATCCCAAGAAAGTATTTACGAACTCCAAGATCTGAAATCTTGAATTCATTTCCAAGCTTGGTCTTGATCCATGTGATACCTGCATCATCACTTCCTGTTATAATCAAGTCATCCACATATATGCATACATAGACAACTAGTCCTCCCTCCTTCTTGAGGTATAAGGAAGGATCTCCATCACTTGGCTTGTATCCACACCTGCACAAATATTCCAGAAGCCTTTGTTTCCATGCCCTAGGAGCTTGCTTTAAACCATACAATGCTTTTCTAAGTTTACAAGCAAAATCTGAATATTTAGGGTTCTCAAACCCTAATGCTTGAGTCATGTAGAGTGTCTCGTGCAAATCACCATTAAGAAAAGCATTCTTTACATCCAATTGATAGATTGTCCACCTCCTAGATGTAGCAACCCCAATGATTGCCCTAATTGTTGTCATCTTTGCAACCGGGCTGAATGTTTCTTCATAGTCAATCCCATAGGATTGAGCAAATCCTTTTGCCACAAGCCTTGCTTTGAACCTAGCAATTGAACCATCAGAATTCCTTTTCACTTTATAGACCCATTTGTTGCCAATTACCTTCATCCCTTCTTGTCTTGGAACAAGACTCCATGTGTTGTTGTCTTCAAGGCTTTGTACTCCTCTTCCATAGTTTCTTGCCAGTCCTTTGTGTCTTTGGCCTCTTCATAGGTAGAAGGTTCATGATCTTTGATAATCTTAGTCATGAAAGCATAATGCCTAGCAATATAACTATCATAAAAAATCCTTGAGATTGGATGTTTTACCCTTGTTGACCTCCTTTCTTCTGCTTTTGGTGGAATGAACCTTCTTTGCCTTGGTGCCTTGATTTCTGCTTTTGATGTAGCTCCCCCTTCTAACATAAGTTCTTCAAAGTCTTCAACTTCATGTCCATCTTCATCAAGCTCTACCAATCTTGCCTTTCCTTTATTCACTGATTGATGGGCTGAATCCATGCTTGAACTCCTTTGTATGTTTGGATCTCTGATTTCCAAGCTATCTTGAAACCTAGCTTCATATCTTCTCTCTACTTCTTCAAAATCTTCATCCTGCAATGGAGCTTTGGAAGCATACCATGGTTTGAGTTCATCAAACACTACATCTCTAGATACCTTTTACTCCTTTGTATTAGGATTGTAGCACCTATAACCTTTTTGCTCCACAACATAACCAATAAACATACATCTTTCAGCCCTTGGATCCATCTTACCTCTCAACTCTTGTGGCACATGTGCGTAGCATGGACAACCAAAGATTCTAATGTGTTAAAGGTCCGGTTTCCTTCAACTCCATGCCTCCTCAAGTGTCATGTCATGTACCCCTGATGTGGGACACCTATTCATCAAGTACACAGCAGTAGATACCTCATCTGCCCAATATGTTAAAGGCACATTCATTTCATTTAACATACTCCTAGCAATTTCAGCAATATACCTATTCTTCCTCTCTGCCACCCCATTTTATTAGGGAGTATACTTGCAAGTGATTTGCCTCTTTATACCTTGGTCCTGCAAGAAATCACAAAAAGCATGGGAGAAGTATTCTCCCCCTCCATCGGACCTTAGGGTTTTGATGTAGCAACCTGTCTCCTTTTCAACTTGTGCCTTGAATCTTTTGAATACATCAAACACATCTAATTTTTGCTTTATACAATACAACCATAATTTTCTTGAGTAGTCATCTATGAAGGTTACAAAGTACCTATTACCTGCAAGAGAGAGCTCTTTGGTTGGCCCCCACACATCTGTGTGCACAAGGTCTAACACACCATGTGCTACATATCCACTCTTCTTGAAGGACTGCCTAGTAGACTTGCCTAGTTCGCAAGCTTCACACATCTCATGCAACATTTGTAATGAAAAATGTGGTAAACCTCTTACCAATTGCCTCTTCTCCATGTCTTTCAACCTTTGAATGTTGATGTGACCACACCTTTTATGCCACAAATCCAAATCTCCAATCTTCTTGTCGCCATAGATGATGAACATTGCCTTGTTGCTTTGTTCTTTGCCAATGTCAAGAGTGAACATTCTTCCTTCCTTCTTTCCTTTGGCTATCAGCTCATAGCCATTTCTTGGGTCTTCAATAAAGCATCCTTTGTGGTTGAACTTGACTTGGTATCCCTTTTCAACCATCTATCCAACAGAGATTAAGTTCTTTGTAATAGTAGGAACATGCAATACCTCAGATAATCCTTTTGCTTTGTGGTTGCCTTCAAGCTTCACATCTCCCATTTTTTGTATCTCATGCTCTGTGTTGTCTCCTGTCTCCACAAATCCTCTTTGCTTGGGTGCTTGAAGATTGCTGAAGTACTCCTCTTTACCTGACATGTGGTTACTACAAACACTATCTATATACCACACCTCATCATGTGGTTGACCTTCACTTTTATGCTTCATAGCTAACAAATGCTCATTTTCTGAATTTGATGAGGAGTTAGCATAATTAACTTGCCCTTTGTAATTGTTCCCACCTTGCTTTTGCCAACAATCCTTGGCATAGTGTCCTTGCTTCCCACAATTGAAGCATCCGTTTGAGTTGGAGTTTTCCTCGACCTCCATATCTTCCTCCTTTACCTCTTCCTCTTCCTCTTCCTCTTGATGATTGACCTTCATCTTGGCTTGATTGACTCCCTTGATAGCTTTGGGTGCCTTGTTGGTAGTTGCTTCTACCTCTTCCTCTTGAAGCACCTCTATTGCCTTTGCCTCTTCCTCCTTTGCCTGCATAGAAGAATTGGTCTTGGCTGCCCTTTGACTTGTTGCCTCCATGGTTGAGCTCCTCAGTCACCATAAGAGAAGTAAGTTGCTCAAAATCTGGTAATGAATCCCTTACATACACAGAGGTTGTGAATGCCTTCCATTTACCATCTTCTCTAAGCCCATTAAGTGTGTGGGCAACTAGGTCATCATCATCTACAACACATCCTATTGAACCAAGTGCATCCAAGATCTCTTTTACTTTGAGTATGAAGTCATTAATGCTCTGATTTGATGACTTCCTAAGGTTGTTGAGCTCATTCTTGAGCTGAATTTTTCTAGCCTTTGTAGAGGTAGAGTACAACCTTTCTAAACACTCCCAAACCTTCTTAGATGTATCTAGGTCTTGGATATGACCTATCATGGAGTTACTTATGTGTTGAGAAAGAATGAAGATCACTCTCCTATCCCTTTCTTCCCATTCTCTAATGGCTCTCCTTTGATTCTCAGTAGGTGTATGTGGATCTATGTATGGCTTCACCTCAGTACCACTAACCAATCCCCAAAGACCCTTTCCCATGAGAAAGTTAGAGATTCTAAACTTCCAAGGTTGGTAATTGCTTTTTTCAAGCTTCTCAATCTGAGTATTATAGTCTCCCATTGTGTATGAGACTATATGTGGATCCTAATCCCTCCTTGGATTGTGATAGATGTGAGAAAGAATGATATGTTACCTTCCCACAAGAGTCTCCACTTGTCGTGAACTTTGGAGGATGATAGAAACTCCCCCTTGCTTCAAATCCTTCTTCAAATCTTGCTGGTCTTTGCTTCAATCCTTGGCTCTCAAGCAACTTCAAGGCCTCCTCTTGATGTCTTCAATGCTCAATGATGAGCTCTGATACCAGTGATGGAATATATCCACTCCTAGTTGCTGCAGAAGAATGATAGGCACTTCCTAGGACCAAACAGTTCACTACCACAGTTCACCAAAAATTGAATTGCTCTTTGGACCTGAAGACTACTATGAGATTTTGCACAGTAAAGATAGACTCTTTAAGCTTTCCAACAATCCATAGATCACGCAATTTGGAGAATGTGAGCTATGCCAAACACCTTGCACAAGACAGACCAAAATCTGCCCAAACTGGTGCTTGCACCTGTGTGTACCTTCCAACACACATATTTGGGAATATGCAAAGATCAGACCAGAGAACTTTCAAGCTCAATATACTCAAGGTTAATGAACAATTGATACTAAGGTTACATCCAAAAGAAAGCTTACAATCATAGGAACAAAATGAGCTATCTTGCAAATGAATCGGACTACTACACAAAGAGATATGGGTGATCAAAGATCACTTCCTATGAGAAAACTTCAGCAAGCAAGGGTCTTGCTTAGCTAGGGGCTAGCTTAGACCTGGAGTAAACACTCCTAATGAGAGCCTACAAGTGCTCAAATGGTAGAGGATGATAGCCACGACTTTGCTCCATGTCTTTGCTTATATAATGCTAAAAAAGGTGGTTGTAAATTTGAATTCAAAAATGCCCTCCAAATGATCCCGACTTTTCTCCATCAATTAGGTGAGTAAAGGGCTGAGAAAACTCGTGGAAAAGTGGTTGTATATTCTACCAAAAAGTGTGAGTGATGTGGCACTTCAACTTAGCATGAGTTCCAACACTTGAGATTGCTAAAATTCTAACATGTATGAACCAAAATAGCAAGTTCTTCACCTCTGAGCTAACTCCAACTTATCTGTTTTGATCTGAGAGTGATCTTCCAAGGTACATAGGGTGTCTAATACATCCATTGGAAAGCTAAAAGGGCCCACCATATACTCCTGGAGTTCATTTGGCTGGTGTAGATCAATGATTTTGCAACATCTCTTCATCTTCAAGCACATACATATCCATCTCTTCACAGTGGTATCAGAGCAAGGTTGGACAACATGGCAGATGGATTTCCTTCATCAATTCACAAATTGGATAGAGGTAATTACTCAGCTTGGTCATTAAGGATGGAAGCTTATCTCCAAGGTAGAAGTTTATATGGTTATGTGGCTAGAGATGAAGTTATGCCAAGTTTCAGGAACAAAAGTCAACCAACACAAGAAGAGTAAGAAAGATTGAGCTCATGGTGCTCCAAGGATGCACTTGCAAGGTCTTATCTCCTAAACTCTATCTCATATTTTTTGTTGCCTCACATTAGAAGTTGTAAGACATCTTAGGAAGTGTGGGATGCACTTGAAGCCTTCTTCTCTTCAAGTACCAAAGCTAGGAAGCATCAACTATGGCTGGATTTCACAACTCTCAAGAAGGCTCCCAAACAAAATGTGACTGATTTTGTCACAAAGCTCAAGGACATAGCAGATCAGTTGGGAAGCATTGGAGAGGTAATAGATGAAGAGAAAATTGTAAGGCAGGTCATCAATGGCTTGAAGGCAGATGAGAAGTGGGAAGCATTCACATGATACCATTCATGAAGAAAGGTTATATACATGGAGATCTCTTGGAGTTGGTTCATACAGATGTATGGGGATCTAGCAAGGGAGCTTCAATATCTGGATCGAGGTATTATCTCTCCTTTATTGATGATTGCAGCAAGTGGACTATCCTATTCTTTATGAAACACAAAGATGAAGTTTTTTCATGTTTCAAAAGATATTTGGCCCTTGTGGAGAATCAAACAGGTAAATCTCTAAAAGACGAATTCTGATGGTTCCATTAACAGGTATAAGGCAAGGCTTGTAGCAAAAGGCTTTGCACAAACTCAGGGAATTGATTATTGTTGGTGTAAGTTACAAGCCTACACATTTGGCTTGGAAGCTTTCATGAAGACTCAACATGTGAGGAGAACCATAAGAACATATGCTTGTAATTTGTTACACTTTTTAACTTATGAGGCTTGGCATGGCAAGAGACCATCATTGGATCACTGCAAAATCTTTGGATGTGTAGCATATGTGCATATCCCCTCACAGGTAAGAGGCAAGTTAGATCCAAAAGCTGAAAAATGTATTTTCATTGGATATGACTTGAATCAAAAAGGTTACAGGTTTTATAACCCTACTAACAAGGGATTCATGGTAAGCAGAGATGTAATCTTTGATGAGAATAACTCTTGGTATGAGAATGAATGCAGGAAAGTCAATCTACCCTATGATTTGGAAGAGGAGTTTCCAAAGCTCACTAAGGAGGAACCAATTCAGAAAGAAGATTCAAATTCAGAAGATGAAGATACAATCAACCTTGAAGAATTCAAGGCTTGGAAGTCTAGAGGCAAGATGAAGATGAAGAAGCTTGAGGATATACCAGAATCTTCAACTCAAGCAATAAGGAGATCTCAGAGAGAAAGCAAGAAACCTATCAGATATGGGTATGATACATCTCTTGTTACTAAGCATTCAATTTATCTGGCAAAGGACTTGTCAAGTGAGGAACCAGGTTCATATGAAGAGGCAATCAGCAAAACAGAATGGAAAGAAGCCATGGATGAAGAATTTGAAGCACTCAAAGAGAATGACACTTGGGATTTGGTACCCAAGAAGGACTCAATGAAGGTAATAGGGTCTAGGTGGATTTATAAATTGAAAAGAAATTCTGATGGCACAATCAACAGGTACAAAGCTAGGTTGGTGGCCAAGGGTTTTGCACAAACCCAAGGCATTGATTATGAGGAGACATTTTCTCCTGTGGCCAAGATGCCAACAATCAGAGTGTTGGTTAGTGTGGCTGCATCCAAGAATTGGAACATGTACCAATTAGATGTCAAGAATGCTTTCCTGAATGGATGGATTTCAGAAGAAGTCTATATGTCACAACCTCCTGGCTATGAAGACCCCAAGAAGGTAAACTATGTTTGTAAATTAAAGAAGGCTCTATATGGATTAAAGCAAGCACCTAGGGCATGGAACTACAAGCTAACAACATACCTCCAAGACCAAGGGTTTATTATGAGCAAGGCAGACACTTCATTGTTTATCAAAAGGAGCAATTCAGAGGTAATTTATCTCTGTGTTTATGTTGATGACATCATCATTACAGGTAATGATGTACAAGGAATCAGAAATATTAAAAGTCATATGATGAAGGAGTTCAAGATCAATGATCTTGGATTGTTGAAGTATTTTCTATGGCTTGAGTTGGTGTATACTAATTCAGGGATTTATATCACTCAGAAGAAGTATGTGCAGGACATGATAAAGAAGTTTAGATTGCAGGATGCTAAGATAGCAAGCACTCCAATGGAGGTCAATCAAAATCTAAGTGCCCATGAAGGTGATGAAGTCCAAGACATTACAAGTTATCAGAGTATAGTGGGTAGTTTGAATTATGCTACTCTAACCAGAATTGATATAGCATATGGTGTGAGTGTGCTAAGCCAATTCATGCACAAACCAAGGGTACCTCACCTAGAGGCTGCCAAGAGGATCTTGAAGTACCTCAAGGGTACACAGAATCATGGTCTATACTTTCCTTACACTTTTGATATTGACATAAAGGTTTATTCAGATGCAGATTGGGCAGGATGCAAGGATGATAGGAGGAGCACATCAGGATAAATATCTTTTGCAGGTGATAAACCCATCTCATGGTCTGCCAAGAAGCAACCAACTGTGGCATTGTCTTCCACAGAGGCAGAATACAGAGGACTAGCTAATGCCACCCAAGAGGCAATGTGGATTAAACTCTTGTATACAGAGTTAGGCCTATATACTAGGCCTCCAATTATCTTTGGAGATAATACAAGCTCTCTTCACCTTGCAGCTAATCCTATCTATCATGCCAGGACCAAACACATAGAAGTTCATTACCACTATGTGAGAGAAAAGTTGTTAAGCAAGGACATTCAGTTGACTTATGTGTCAACAAATATGCAATGTGCAGATTTACTCACTAAAGCTTTGGATGGAACCAAACTTTGCAGATTCAAATCTATGATTGGACTACAGGATATTCTTGAAGATTGAAGATGAAGACTTAAGCCAAAATGTTTGGCTTGAGGGGGAGCTGTTGGTGTAAGTTACAAGCCTACACATTTGGCTTGGAAGCTTTCATGAAGACTCAACATGTGAGGAGAACCATAAGAACATATGCTTGTAATTTGTTACACCTTTTACCTCATGTAAAAGTCTAAATGACTTGGAATCTTTATGTAACACCTACTTGATTGATTCGTGGAAAAAATAGATTACATGATTGAGAGAATATCTCCATACTTTTAGATGCTTGATTGAAGGGAGCCAAGGATTTGAATTTGAATTCAAATTCTTAGTCATCATGGATAAAAAGTGATCAAAAAAGTCGCAGGTGTGTGAGTCCTCCCGAGCTTCATTTCTGCTATCATTGAGTGTGTGAGAGAGCTACACCATAGCCCACACCTCTCTACCTCATTAGGCAATGCTTGGCATGCCAATGAGTTTGTAAACCAATGTGAATTAATACATACATTTACATCTATCACTTCTGTGTTCTCTGAGTATCTACTCCAAAAGTCTATCAACTTCCCAAGGGAATATCTCAATCATATCGCAATAAATTTCAGTGATTCAAAGCTTGTTGGATTCAACTCAAAGTCTTCTACATGCCTACAAAATTTGAAGTGATTTGCTTCAGCCATTTCTGAGAAATCATCGTCGAGGTGCTCTCTGGTCTATCTCTGCAGCACTCCTAAAAAGTCGGGGGTAAACATTATTTTGCTAAATCAATTTCTCTGAGTATAGTTCATCATTTTATCTCATTCCACTTGCAAATGGTAGCTTGTTAAGATAATTTAATACCCCTAGAGGAATTTAATCAATTGCAACTGTGCTGGTCACACTGAGCAAAACTCTGAGCAGGTGTCAATACCAAATTAGCAAGTTTTCTTGGATTTGTGAAGTGCAAAGTTGTCTGTTTTGAGTTAATCATTACACACATCATTTGCAAAGTACATATATCATTTCTTGGTGTCATTTGGAAGCTAAGCAAGTGTACTAATCAACTCTGAACCAAAGGAGGGCTGGTGCAAAGCAGGTTTAGCAGCACCTACTCAATCTCTGAGTGCATCCATCCATCTTTCACAACAATTATGAGGAGACCTTCTCTTCTGTCGCAAAGATGCCTACTATTACGGCTTTCCTTAGTATTGCCTCTTCCAAGAATTGGAAGATACTTCAACTAGATGTAAAGAATGCATTCTTGAATGGTTGGATAACAGAAGAGGTATATATGGCACAACCACCTAGTTTTGAGAATCAAGTTTATCCTAATTATGTGTGCAAACTTAACAAAGCATTATATGGTCTCAAGCAAGCTCCAAGAGCTTGGAATTTCAGGCTTGTTTCATTCTTGTAGGACAAGGGCTTTCAACCAAGCCAGGCAGATCCTTCACTCTTTATTAAAAAGAGTAATTCTGAGGTCGTCTACTTATGTGTATATGTAGATGATTTTATATTGACAGTGAATGATGCAAATGGTATGAAGAAGATTAAAGATCAGATGAGAGAAGAGTTCAAGATAAGTGATTTGGGTTCACTTACCTACTTCCTAGGTTTGGAAGTTGTCTACAAAGATCATGGTTTGTTTCTCACTCAAAGAAAGTACATTAAGGACATGTTGGCAGAATTCAAGATGCAAGACTGTAAGATTAGAGGTACTCCAATGGAGGTCAATCACAAATTGAGCTCACATGAAGGTGAACTCATAGAGGACATCACATCATATCAAAGTCTAGAGGGTAGTCTCAACTATGCCACATTGACAAGAGTAGATATATGTTACAGTGTGACTGCGCTAAGCCAATTTATGCACACACCAAGGAAACCACATATGGATGCTGCCAAAAGGATTCTCAAGTATCTCAAAGGAACCATAAATGAAGGACTTTATTATCCTTATGTATCTGATTTAGGTTTGAAGCTATTTTCAGATGCAGATTGGGCTTGCTCCAAGGAAGATAGAAGGAGCACTTCACGTTATCTTACCTTTGCAGGTTCAAAGCTTATTTCATGGTCATCCAAGAAGCAACCCATAGTTGCTCTCTCTTCTAGTGAAGCTGAATACAGAGCTCTTGCCATAGCTACTCAAGAAGCTATGTGGATGAAGACATTATTCAAAGATCTTGGATTGGAGTTTGGAACTCCAACTATTTTTGGTAACAATATGAGCTCTATTCACTTAGCTCCTAATCCTATTTTTCATGCAAGGACTAAACATATTGAAGTTCATTACCACTATGTAGGAGAGAAGGTTCTAAGCAAAGAGATTCAAATATCATATGTGTCCACTCATCAACAATGTGCAGATATTCTAACCAAAGCATTGGATTGTACAAAGCTTTGCAAATTCAAGGCTATGATAGGTTTGCAGGTAATCTTGGAAGATTGAAGACCTCAAGCATACTTGGCTTGAGGGGGAGCTGTTGGAACAAGTCTATGACAAGCCTAAGTATTGGCTTGAGTCCCACAAAGTCATAGAAGAAGCATTAAAATGAAGTCAATGTAAAGTTCACTTGTGAACTACCTCTTGTAACTTTTGGCGAGTTTACTTAATGTAAAAGTGAAATAATCTTAAGTGTTTGAGTCCACTTGATCAAAAAGGGAAAGAGGAGCCACGAATTCGTGATTTGTGGTAGATAGAGAATCAAATCAATCACAAATTGATTGGAGAGTGAATGAGGGAAGTTAGCCTCCCAAACTCAACTATAAATAGATGGCAGTTTTAGTCGTGGTTAGAGAGACCTATGTGAAGACCTCCAAGAGCTGAGCTTTATGCCATATCAAGGTGTGATTCCAAGGCACACCATATTTCCATGTTCTTGTGAAGTGTACTACTCACTGCCATATCTCTCAGTTTTCTCAGTGAGATTGCAGAGATGGTTTCTCTACGTTTGTAGTCTCAGATTCGCACGAAATTTGGTGAGCATACTCAGGGTGTTTCTGAGATCAAAACAGCTTCGTTCTGTAGTGCCGAAATCGCGATCTGAGCTCGTTTTGGCCTCTGAACGCACTATCGCAGCGCTTGTGCAGGGTATTTCATCCTTTTGTGCCAAAGGTATATACCAGTTTCTGTTCGCCAGTTTAAGCGTCTCAAAGTCTTCTACAGGTCTAGCAAAACTTGTTTGGGTTGTTCTGTTCAACTTTTTGAGATACAGTCAATTTTCTGCATCAAGGTATTTTAGTCACCGGCCATGGCTGAAAGCAGTGATGTATTTTGTATGTTGGCTATTGAGGATAAGTTGGATGGTACCAACTACCCATTATGGGCTTATATGATGCGACATGTACTGGTTGCAAAAGGATTGTGGAACATTGTGCAGGGTGTTGAAAGACGTCCTGTTACACCTGTAACGACAGGTACTGCAAATACAGGTGTTGGAGCTGATGAAGATGGTGTCGAAGATGATATTCCGTAGATTCCTGTTTGTGCTGCTATTTCTGTTGCATCTACTGCAAAGCAGATTTGTTGGGATGGAAGAGATGCCCACGCATATGCATTGATAGCTTTGTCTGTCAAACGTGCCATTATTCCTCACATTCGCTCTTGCAGAACAGCAAAGGATGCTTGGGATACACTTACCACTTTGTACCAGGCTAGGAATGAGGCTCGTGTTGCTTACCTCCGAAAAGAGTTGGAGAGTGAGCACATGAATGAAGGTGATTCTATGGACAGTTTTCTTACAAAGATCAAAGACCTGAAGGAACAATTGATTTCTGCTGATGAGGTTATACCAGATAGTTCACTTGTGCAGACAGTTCTGAATGGTCTTCCTGATTCATATCAGAGTTTTGCCTCTACTCTTCGGTTGATGATGAAAGGCAATCCGAATGCCTTGTCATTTGAGGAATTAGTCTCTGTTCTGTTGCAGGAAGATCAGTCCAGGCAGAACAGGTCCATTATGCGTGTTGCAGATCAAGCTTTCCTGGCTAGTCAGAAGGGCAAAGGAAAATGGAGCTCTTCTACTAGTAAGCAAAAATCTGCAAATGCTGCACAATCGAAGAACCAGGATAAAGATGAGAAGAAATCAGAAAAGCAGAAATTGTTCTGCAAGTACTGTAAAGGAAATGATCATATTATAAAGAACTGTCCAAAACTGGCTGCTAAAGAGGAAAAGAAGAAAGAGGCTGGAATGGTTGTTGCAGAGACCTCTACACCAAAAACAGAGTCTGCAAATCTTGTGCAAGAAGAAGAATGGGCGTTTACTACTGTCAGCAGTTTTGACCCATCTTCTCATGATCAATGCATGTCTGCAGTAGGCTCAGATGTTTGGTACTTTGACAGTGGGGCGACCAAACATATTACCTCGCAGCGCAGTTTCTTCTCTTCACTCGAGCCTGCCCCTACAGGGAATACTATCACATGCGCCAATAACTCCTCTTATCCTATTATGGGAGTTGGTAAGATCATTCTGACTACTGCTGATGGTAGTTCTTTCACTTTGTCAGATGCTTTATTTGTGCCAGGGATCAAAAAGAACCTGTTATCAGTTTCTGCATTAGCCAAGATTGGCTTGGTTGTGAAATTCGTTGATGACAGGTGTACAGTCCATGATCTCTCAAATGGCGATGTGATTATTGCTTCTGGCATTTTATGTCGTGGGCTGTATAAGCTCATAGACTATGAAAGATCTATGAATGATTCGGCATGTGCAGTTCATGATTCTCAGGCTATGTTAGATGCAAAGCTTTGGCATGCACGCTTTGGTCATCTGAATTTTGCTAGTTTGTTACGCCTACAGAAATCTGAAATGTTCTCTTTGCCCAAACTTGAGGCACCTGGAAAACATGTTGGTGAAGGCTTTATTTTGGGCAAAATGTAGCGTTCTTCCTTTCCAAAAGATGGTTCAGTTCGGGCTACGCAGAAATTGCAGCTTGTACATAGTGATGTCTATGGTCCTATGCAGACACCCTCTTTTGGAAATTACCTTTACTTCGTGACTTTCATTGATGATTTTTCCAGGCATGCATGGGTATATCCACTCAAAGCAAAGTCCGAAGTGTTCATGTGCTTCAAACAGTTTTTGGTTTTGGCTGAAAATCTGTCAGCATGTAAAATGGGCACCCTTCGTTCTGATCGAGGGGGGGAATATATGTCTTCAGATTTTAATGCATTTCTGGCTCAACGTGGGATAAAACACCAGTGTACAGTGCTGTATACACCTCAACAGAATGGAGTTGCTGAACGAAAGAACAGGTCACTCATGGAGATGGCGAGGTGCATGGTCAAAAGTCAGGCTTTACCACATAGTTTCTGGCTTGAGGCTGTCATGTGTGCAGCATATGTACTGAACAGGTGTCCCACTAAAGCGTTGCAGTCTATCACTCCATATGAGGCTTGGCATGACTGCAAGCCATCTGTTGCTCATCTGCGTGTTTTTGGTTGTTTGGCATATGCAGTAGTGCCTGAACAACATCGTAGAAAATTGGATGATAAGGCAGTAAAATGTATTTTTGTTGGGTACAGTTCTGAAAGTAAAGGCTATCGTCTGTATCATCCACAGACTAAACGCATTTTGGTTAGCCGTGATGTTGTCTTTGTGGAAGATGCTATTCAGCCATTGCTTTCATGTACTAAGAAGACATCTGTTAGCTCCAAAGACATGTATGATACTTTGATGCCTCTTTTTATAGGTGGACAGGCTAGTGATGGTCCTAATGAGGCAACTTCTCAGCCTTTGCAAGTTTCATATGATGATGCAGATCATTCCATTTCTGATGTAGATTTACATGATGCACTTGTTGATGAGAGAGTTGATATTGAGCAGGCAAAAACTATGCCAAAATGGTTGGTGCAGACTTTGCGTGACAGCAAATTAGATGCACCTTTGTCATATCGTACTCGTTCAGGCTCTCATAGTGCCTCCTTTGCATCAGATTGCTATGCTATGGCTGCATCTAGTCTCTGTGATGAGAATGAGCTTGTTTCTTTTGATGAAGCACAAAATTCAGAAAATTGGATGGCTGCTATGCAATCTGAATATGATGCTATAATGAAGAATGGTACATGGTCTTTATGTGACTTGCCTCCTGGCAAGAAGGCCATTGGCACTAAGTGGGTATACAAGCTGAAGCGTAAACCTGATGGTACAGTTGACAGGTATAAGGCTAGGCTTGTTGCAAAGGGTTATGCACAGGAAAGAGGCATTGATTTTGATGAGACCTTTGCACCTACATGCCGTATGACTACTGTTCGGAGCATTTGTGCACTTGCAGCCCATCATGGTTGGAATGTACATTAGTTGGACATTAAAACAACATTTCTGAATGGTGACTTGCATGAAGAAGTGTATGTTTTTCAGCCCCGTGGATTTGTGCAAAAAGGGCATGAAAACCAGGTTTGCAGGTTAAAGAAGGCATTATATGGTTTAAAGCAAGCACCACGTGCTTGGTATGAGAAGATACATGCCTATCTGATTGCACATGGTTTTGAGAACAGTCCAACTGAAAGCACCTTATATGTTAAACGTGCTAATGATGTGCTTCTGATCATTGTTGTCTATGTTGATGACATGCTACTCACTGGTCCTATTGAGACACATATTGCTGATTTTAAGGCTGATTTGCATGCCTCATTTGAGATGTCTGATTTGGGGCATTTGCATCACTATTTGGGCATTCAGTTTATGAACGTTGATGGTGGAATGGCTTTGTGTCAAACGAAATATATTGACACATTATTGCAGTGTTTTGGCCTTGAAGACTGTAAGCCTATTGCCACTCCTATAGAGACAGGTTTACGATTGATTCTTCATGATGTTGGAGATGCATTTGATGCTGTTCTCTATCAGCAGGCTGTTGGATTCTTGATTTACTTATGCATTACTCGGCCAGATATTCAGTTTGCTGTCTGAGAGATGAGCAGGTTTATGCATTGCCCAGGAGTCACGCATTGGAAAGCGGTTAAGCGCATCTTTCGCTACTTGAGTGGTACTCGGCTACTTGGGTTGTTTTATCCCAAGGGGGGATCACTACCGCCAGATTTGCATGCTTTTTCTGACTCAGATTGGGCTGGTTGCTATGACACTCGTGTGTCCACCAGTGGTTTTTGCTTCGTGCTTGGTAGCTCATGTATATCTTGGTTGAGCAAGAAGCAGCCTACTGTGGCCACTTCCAGTTGTGAGGCTGAGTATAGGGCAGCTTTCACAACAACTGTTGAGTGTGTGTGGCTCAGACGCCTTATGGCTGATTTGGGTGTTGGCCAGTCTTCTGCCACCACCATCTTCACTGACAGTCAGAGTGCATTGGCAGTTGCGAGGAACCCTGTGTTCTGTTAGCCGGCCGCCGGAGTAGGACATATGTAACGAATGCCAGATGTAACGGAGTTTTTGAAATATGCGCGAAAAGTTGGTATGCGCATCTTGTAAAAGTTATATAAAGTAATGAAAAGAGAATGGTTGAGAGAGACGTCTTTTCAGAAATTGCCCGATTGTTCGCCTGAACATTTGTGAGATTACTGTTTACATTGTTGTGAAGTTTTGAGTACTGTTAGTGTTGAGTTCTGTATCGTCTGCTCACATTGAAGTTCACCGTAACGAGTGGTTGAGTGACGGATTGTGTGTTTGAATACTGTTATCGTATTGTATTGTTGTGTGTTCTTCAGTTGTTGAAGTACCCTGATTCAGTTTGAGTAGTTATATTACTATGTGAATCGAATAGGTAACATGTTGCCTTGTCGGAGTATGTTTTGTGTGTTTTTATCAGATTCGTTGCATTCGGTGTAATAACTATTGATCTCGAATACGAGTACGAAATAGTATCTTCGGTAAACGTGAACTTTTGAGATCACTGGAAAGTGTTGTGACGAGTGAATCTGTCAGCTATAGTATTCACTCTGGTTGATTTACGATATAATAGCGAGTCTGTAGATTGGACTACTGCTCTGTTCCAATAGCAGGTTAGTCTGAAGAGTTCGGTACCCAGGAACATAGAAAGCAAGTATTGTCTAATTAATACTAGTAATTGAGCTAAGACGAGTATTCATGCTTTGACGTTGTAACGAAAAGTTGGGAAATAAGTACAGGGCCTCTGTCTAACAGACCCCTACCACTCCCAAGAACCCACGCTGGTCTGGTAACGCCTTTCGGCCAGTGAGTAATGATACTTAAAGTTTAACACATTGTACGGTGAAACATTGTACCACTGTTAACACTTTAACACTTGGCGCCGTCTGTGGGAAGGTGGCATCAAGATTGCCAGTCGTCTCTGAGAATCGAACATCCAAATTATCGTTTGATTGGAAGTAGCAACAGAACCAGATTGTTGCAAACTGTTTCGTTAGTAATACTATGCGATTAGTACAAAAGATGATACATGCCGGTTACTCGATCCGGTGAAACGTATCCCAAGAACCATCAGTCTGGAGTACTTAATGTACTAAAGCCAACTTTGGGAGGTAGGAGTACAACTAGGTCTGACCCAGTTGTCAAGAAAGTTAAGAACGTTAAAACTGATTCCGGTCATATTCCGGTGGAACGTGTTACGCCTCTGGTACATTCCGATACTATTTCGGCACAGTCTGTCGAAGATATAGTAATTCCAGAACCTACCAAGACGTAGTTGGAAACTAGTTTAACAATCTTGGAAAAAGATTCAGATTTATCTATGACTAGAAGAACTCTAGTCAAAGAAATCGGCGAAGGCGAAAAAACACCGTATTCGGGCATAATTTTGGTTCATTCCGGTGATATTTCGGTAAGAGAATCACAGTTTTTCGATGACGGTTTAGCATTTTCTGCTGAATCTTTAGCCCAACCACCGCGCTTGGAAGCAAGTTCCCATACACTAGACATCAAGAAGGAAGGAAAGCAGTTCGAAACAGAGATTCGGAACATATTAAGCAAGATCATCGCACCGGAAAGTGCGCCATCCAACGATCCAGATTCCGGTAGTTCAGATATTCAGGCCCGAGATACAGAAGGAAGGTATAATACACTCACAATGAACGGAAAACAACAACAACAACAGTTATGTCCACCCAGGCAGCCTCTAATAGGAGTGACGTACACGAAGTTTGGTGGATTTCCAGGAGATGATCCGGATGCTCACGTACGCACTTTCGAGATAAGCTACGCAGTTCTCAACCATCCACTGGATCAGGCCTACAAAGCCATTGTCTTCCAATCTACACTTGTCAATGAAGCAGCCAGATGGCTTACGGAATATGATATTAATCACTTTGGCACCTACGAAGCAGTACGAGATGCTTTTCTGCAGCGATTCAGGCTAAAAAAGAATCCAGTCGAAATTTTTGACTATCTACAGAACAACAGACAGAAGGAAAATCAAACCGTACAGGAGTATGCTACTCTCTTCAAAACGCACTTAAGGCAGCTACCACCGGCTCATGCTAACTTACCAGATGACGTTATCACCCAGTGGTTCATCAATGGCTTGACTCCACAACTTAAGCAGATCATGATCATAAGATATGTCGGAGCTATGACACTCGATGCAGTTATTGCAATGACTCTGCAACTGGAAAACAAAGTCGGCGGATTTACAGAAGATCTGGAGTGGGTAAAAACAAACAAAAATGTTGCCGAAGATATGATCAGACAAGTATACTGCATCACATACTAGTGCCAATTGTGCACTTAATCAGACATTTTGCGCTATCTGCAACATTGCCGGACACACCACCGAAAACTGCGCATACAACGCTAGAGTACAGAGAACAGCGACTGTCAATGCAATTATCCAGGAACAAGGGCAGCCAGCCAACCACTATGTGCCTCCACAAATGAGAAACAACCAGCAACTAGGATATCGAAATTACCGAGGACAGAGGAATAACAACTTTAATACAAACCCCTGGCAGAACGGACCACCACCTGAAAATCCCAATTTACCACCACCATGCTGCCATTTTTGTGGTGAATTTGGACATATTAGGAGATTTTGCAAGGATGCAGCTAAGTATGATCAAAGGAAGAAGGAACGTCAAAATCCAATGGCCAACATGGTAAAAATCACACCGGTGGAGACATAGGCTTCTGCAGTCCAGACCCGTTCCGGTAAACAACTGCAACCGGCAGCAAAAATATTTGAACCAGGGATACGTGAATAACACAGAATGTACAACAAGGCTAGGCAATGGACCACAGCAGAACCACCAGTCTTCCCAAAGCCTATTCCGATAACCCAGCCATCGTTAACAATGGAAGGAACACAACAACGGGAGTCAGCAGCAGATACATTGCCAACCATAGACACCTCCGCATCAGCAGACGCATCAACTTCAACATCAGTGGAGCCTGTCAATCAATCTCAACAGGCCTGGGAAATCCTATCTAAGGCATCTATCACTCTGCCTCTGGGTCAACTACTGGCATTAGTACCTAGAATTCGACAACAGTTCCAAAAACAGTTCAGTCCGGTGACTTCTTGTATTCCAGCGACAGCAGCAGTTCAACCGAAACCTGATTCTACGGTCGACCATTGAGTCCCCTTGATTACAGTATGGTATAAGAATCATAAGATTACGCAGGTATTAATTGATGGAGGCTCTGGTGTTAACATTGCGACTGCGGCATTATGCAAAAGGTTAGGATGGACCGAAATCGAACCAGTTCAATTTTTTGTCAGAATGGCAGATCAATGAAGAGTCCATCCCGTAGGACTTGTGCGGAATATACCCATCACTTTGCAAGGTATGACCTTTGAAATGACCTTTGTTATACTAGATCTACTGGAATCCACTTTGGATTACAACCTTCTTTTCGGCCGACCTTGGCTGAAGCATGCAAAGGTAATACAGGACTGGTCTGCACAAGAGCTCACGTTTAAAGATACCAAGCGTAGATATGTGGTAAAATTAGATGCTATACAACCTTGCGAGCTACACGCTAGACCGTATTTTGCTGAACCAGTCCATATGCTAGATGGATTGTCAGACGATGAAGAAGAAGAGTTTCTGAAGAATAACGCTGACTTAATTTCCTTAGGGACTGTTGATCTACAGACTGTTGTAGATAATTGGAACGCTTCTATCTGTACAGTAATACCCATCACAGAAGAAGCTAAGACGGAAGACACTGTTTCGACACATGACGATGAACTGCAGCAACTCTTTAAACCAACAGACGACACAAAGAAACATCAACAGTTTTATGTCCCTGAAGATCAGCTAATCACTTACAATTTAGGAGATGAAGATCATCCGCGTCCTGTAAAGATAAAGCAAAACTTACCGGAAACATTTCAAGCAGGTTTAATCTAGCTACTCCGAGAATTCACTCACGTCTTTGCATGGGACTACAAAGACATGAAAGGATTGGACCCCCGCATCTACTAGCACAGGGTCATGCTGAAGCCAGAAGCAAGGTCGATAAAACAAACCAGCTACCGGATGAATCCCCATTATGCATCTCAGGTAAAGGCAGAACTTGATAGGTTACTAAAAGTTGGATTCATCGTGCCAGTAGAGCATGCTGAATGGATCTCTCCGATTGTGATTGTGCCAAAGAAAAACAAGCAATTGAGAATTTGTGTAGATTACCGGAAATTAAATGTAGCAATCGTACCGGATCCTTTTCCAATCCCCTTTTTGGATACCATGCTTGATAGAGTAGCACGCCACGAGATGTATTCATTCCTAGATGGATACAGTGGCTACAACCAAGTCAGAATGGCCGAAGAAGATATACCAAAAACTGCATTTATTACCAACTGGGGTGTCTTTGCTTGTACGGTAATGTGGTTTGGATTGAGAAACGCACCAATCACATTTCAAAGATGTATGCAGGAGATATTTTCTCCTTATCTCACTTCCTTTATGCAAGTATATCTCGACGATTTTTCAATTTTCGGTAAGATGATAGCACACCTGTTTCATTTACGGTGCTGCTTTCAGAAATGCAGAGAGTATAGACTCTGTTTAAATCCAAACAAATCTGTGTTTGCGGTTTCATGTGGCAAGTTACTTGGCCACATTGTATCTGCACAAGGTATCCAAGTAGATCCAGATAAAATTTTGGCAGTACTAGAAGCTCCGGTGCCCGCTACTCCAAAAGAAGTTATGCATTTTATGGGCCAAGTACGGTGGCATGGAAGGCACTTACGGTGGCTTGCTCATTTGGCTATACCACTAAACAAGCTAATTGCCAAGACTCCTCGACAATTTGAATGGACCCAGGAATGCCAGATAGCATTTGATCGTTTAAAGCATTTATTAACACAAGTTCCTATCTTACAGCCGCCGGACTGGGATCACCCATTTCATGTATTTGTTGATGCTTCAGATATAGCAATAGGAAGTGTGTTGATGCAACAAATTGATAAATGGTTCAGACCAGTGTATTATGCAAGTCGAAGATTAGCTCCTGCTGAGAAGAATTACTCTGTAACAGAAAGAGAATGTCTAGGGCTAGTATATTCGGTCAAGACATTCAGACATTACTTGCTAGGCCGTAAATTCATATTTCATGTAGATCATGCTGCACTTGTCTATCTAGTTTGACAACAACATCTAGGTGGTCGATTAGCGCGATGGGTCTTGCTTTTACAGGAATTCGACTATGAAGTCATTCACCGGCCAGGCAGTTCACATGCCTTAGCAGATTTCTTATCCCGCTTAGTTTCCGGTGAAGCTCCGGCGGGCATAGATGACACGACACCCACGATTTATGTGTCAGAACCAATTAATGAAGACTCTGCAGACCCACCTATCCCATTTTCATATTATGATCAGATCTTGGCCTTTCTCACTGATGGTTGCCTTCCATCTCAGACTTCTAGGGCAGTACGAAGGAAAATTGCAGTTTTTAGCCACCGATTTCGGTTAATTGCTCGAGAACTATATTATGTAGATCATACCGGAATCCTACTTCGCTGTATTCCACCACATGACGTTAACTCAGTTATCACTTTGGCTCACTCGATTCCTTCCGGTGGCCATTTTGCTGCAGACTTAACTCACCGGAAAATTCTGCAGAGTGGTCTCTGGTGGCCAACGATGTACAGCGATATATTACAGTCTCTCAAACAATGTGATACTTGTCAAAGATCTGGACAGCCTTTGCAACGTCATCTTTTTCACTGCAACCCATCTTACCATTGGAACCTTTCCAGAAGTGGGGTCTAGATTTTATCGGTCCGATTACACCTCCAACAGTCTTCAGTAACAACCGTTACATACTGACCTATAGAGACTATGCAACCCGATGGGCAGAAGCCTGGGCTTTACGGTCTGCCACAGCCGTTACGGTAGCAAAGTGTCTGCTAACCGATGTCTTTCCACGTTTTGGCTTACCACTGGAAATTGTCTCAGATCAAGGCACTCATTTTGTAAACAATTTAATGAAGGCACTTGCACAGTCGTTTCAGGTCACACATAAATTTAGTTCTCCTTATTATCCGCGTGCTAATGGTTTGGCCGAAAGTACAAACAAATCTCTGCTGAATATCCTTCGCAAATTGATCATGGAATCACCGGAAAGATGGGATCAACTGCTACCTACAGTATTATGGGCATACCGGACTACCTACAAGGTAACAACAGGATTGACACCTTTCAAATTAGCTTATGGATTAGAAGCAATAGCACCAATGGAGATAATCATACCAAGTTTACGCGTAGCAATCGCTCAGAAACTACTACCGGAAGACTCACTGTCATTTCGGTTGGACACACTCAGAGAGTTAGACGAGCACCGATGGCTAAGTTTTTTAACCATGCACGAAGTCCAACTAAGACAGGCAAGGACGCACGATCGAAACCTGAAGACTCCAGTGTTTTCGGTAGGACAGCTTGTGCTTTTCTATAATGCAAAGTCAAATAGAGCCACAGGAAAATTCAAATTACGGTGGTTCTGCCCTTACAAGATCTCAGAGCAAATCGGTCCAGCAACTTTTCAGTTGACTACGTTGACCAGAAATCCACTTCCAAAAGCAATCAACGGCTCGAAGCTGCGGCCATATCAACACGCTACTAGCCCGCATTAAAACATTCAACGGTGGACCGTATTTTTTTTGTTTTTTATTTTACTTTTCCTTCTGTTCTTTCTTTTCTTTTAAATAGCCGCGTTTTGTCATGAGCCGCCCTCCTTACTAATCACTCGAGCATGCATGCCAAATTGAAAGCAGTATCATTCCAGCACCGCACAATGATAACCCTCACTTCCTACCCCCCCCCCCCCCCCCCCACCGTAATGTCTCTACTTAATCTCTTCGGTTGCGCCAAAAAACGCTATTGTGTTCTTGTGATTGTGCTTGTGTTTTCTGTGTTTTGTGTATTCGTGCTCTGTGCTCTGTGTATTCGTGTTCGCGTGCGCAATGGAAGCGTTGGCAAATTTCGCAGCCTTCCATGATGGTATCCCTACCGAGGTAGGAGAATACCTGCGCACCGAGGGTTGGCCAACTTCGCTGAGCTGCCATGGCACTCAGTGGAAGCCCATCACTTCTTCGCGCAAATCATCCTTGCCATCGCCCAATCCCCCATTGCTGAACGACAATGGCTCTTCCCCTCCCTACCATCTAGAACCGTAGTAACCTTCCAAGCCTTTGTCGAAGCCTTCCACCTCACCCAAGGCCGCGAGAATGGCCCAAGCATCCCCGTAGCCAGAATGATAGAACTCTTCCCCCGCTATTCATCGAATGAATACGCCATCCTCTGCCGCCCTGAACCCGAAAGAACTGCACTCCAGTTCTTAGTCGCCATCTTAAACCTCCAAAAACGCACCTATGGTATATCCCGCCCATTCTACTCCGCCATCAACCTTGCTGCACAAGAACCCGTCAACTTCGCATCCTTTTTCTTTCACCGTATCCATAAGGAATGTGTAGCCATAGTGAAACAAGTCAATAAAGGAACTACCCCTCGATCTAGACTACCCCACATTCTCTCCTTTCTCTTTCCGACCATACTCGCAGCTCAACCACCACCACGGGGGCCCGTCCTAAGGCATGAAGAGTCGATACAACTGCTAGAAGATGAGGAAGAAGAAGATGAAGAAGAGCTCAATCAATTGTTCCGCCGGAAACGCATCAGGATTAGCTCATCCGAAAGTGAGGCACAAGGCTCAGCCAGAAACAATAAAGAAGACGAGAAGAACGAAGAGGAGACATTTCATGATACAGCCACATCTATGCACAATGAATTGTCGGCTGAGCAACAAGAACATCAAGATCCACCAGAGACAGAAACCATTTCGACCGAAAAAGAATCAGAGCAACAGGTAGACGAGCAAGAATCCGCTAGGGAAGCACTAGATAAATTACTAAAGGCAGTCGAATCAACAGAAGCCAACAATGCAGAAACAGAACAACAATCATTAGATAAGGTAATCACCACCGACTTTGCCCTTCCCAAACCACCACCAGTTAATCCCATTCCCCTACCGGAACCACCCGGAAATCCCATCCAGCCCAGTCACCCCACCGAAACCGTTGAAACCTCTTCATCCTCCCTCAATTACTCCCCACAAATTCCCAACAACTCCTCACCGCAACCTCTTCGCAACCTCGCTCTCCTCTGCCACCCCACCCCATTCCAACCTTCTCGGAGTTAGAATCTATGGGTAGACTACTGATTAATTTATCCCATCAACTACCGCAACATCTGAAGCAAGTCACAGACCATGCACGAGATGAATTCCAACGAAAATTGGAAGTGATGGAGGCAGATATCACCCCCCTCCAGGAAGAGTTACAGGCAGCAAAAGCAGAAAACCATGCGCTCAACGAATAGAAAAAGCAATTACAGGCCAAACTCCAAGCACAGGAAGAAAGCACAAGCCAACGAGATAAGGCACTGGCTGCAAAAGAAGAGTTACTGATAGCTGCCGACGCAGAGATAACAAAGCTCAATCAAACACTCAAAGATACAGAAGATACAAGAATAGCGCTCGGAAACCTAGTCGAAGAAACAAGAGTCCAGTTGCAAGAAGCCATACAAAAGAGCCAAGAGCACCAGACAGAAGCTAAGTAAGCAGAAGAACAATTACAGAGAACGAAAGAATCCCTCGATGAAGTCAAAAATATACTCAAACATCAATTACTCAGGGAAAAAAAATATCAGAAGGACTTAGCGAATGCCCGCAGAGAATGAGATGCATACCACAAAACAATTCAGTTCCAGAATCAACAGTTTGAAAGACTAGATAATCTGTTGCGCAACCAGAAAGACCGAGTCACTGATATGCAGAAGCAAGTAAATGAAATGAAGATAGCCAGAGATGCGGCACTATCCAACGACTTCTACTTACAGGAGGCCTTTTTGCAAACACAGGCCAAAATTTTGCTCACCGAAGCCATCGCTCTTAGCTCTGTTAGAGTAGATGCGCAAGTATTAGAACCCGACACCCTTAAACAATTATTAGAGACCCTTAAGAAAAAAATAGCCTGTACATTTAGATTAGCCAAAAATATGTACCTAGAAGGAATCATCGACGAAGAATAGTTTTGTAAGCAAAATAACTTGCGGGTTCGAGTCCACAGTGCGTGCCAATGTTAGCCGGCCGCCGGAGTAGGACAGATGTAACGAATGCCAGATGTAACGGAGTTTTTGAAATACGCACGAAAAGTTGGTATGCGCATCTTGTAAAAGTTATATAAAGTAATGAAAAGAGAATGGTCGAGAGAGACGTCTTTTCTGAAATCGCCCGATTGTTCGCCTGAACATTTGTGAGATTACTGTTTACATTGTTGTGAAGTTCTGAGTACTGTTAGTGTTGAGTTCTATATAGTCTGCTCACATTGAAGTTCACCGTAACGAGTGGTTGAGTGACGGATTATGTGTCTGAATACTGTTATCATATTGTGTTGTTGTGTGTTCTTTAGTTGTTGAAGTACCCTAAGTCAGTTTGAGTAGTTAAATTACTATGTGAATCGAATAGGTAACCTGTTGCCTTGTCGGAGTATGTTTTGTGTGTTTTTATCAGATTCGTTGCATTCGGTGTAATAACTATTGATCCCGAATACGAGTACGAAATAGTATCTTCGGTAAACGTGAACTTTTGAGATCACTGGAAAGTGTTGTGACGAGTAAATCTGTCAGCTATAGTATTCATTCTCGTTGATTTACGGTATAATAGCGAGTCTGTAGAGTGGACTACTGCTTTGTTCCAATAGCAGGTTAGTCTGAAGAGTTCGGTACCTAGGAACATAGAAAGCAAGTATTGTCTAATTAATACTAGTAACTGAGCTAAGACGGGTATTCATGCTTTGACGTTGTAACGAAAAGTTGGGAAATAAGTACAGGGCCTCTGTCTAACAGACCCCTACCACTCCCAAGAACCCACGCTGGTCTGGTAACGCCTTTCGGCCAGTGAGTAATGATACTTAAAGTTTAACACATTGTACGGTGAAACACTGTACCACGGTTAACACTTTAACAGTTCCATGCTCGCACTAAGCACATTGAGGTGCATTATCACTATGTCAGGGAGAGGTTCTCTGCTGGGGAGATCAGCTTGGCATATGTGCCCACGTAGGAGAACATTGCAGACCTTTTCACGAAGGCTCTGCCTAGGGAGAAGTTTGAAGCTTTCCGCAAAGCTTTGGGCTTACTTCCTTTTGTGGAGTGATTTCCACATAGCTTGGCACTTCCTTATACATGACTGCCAGCTCCTTGTTCACCGCATCACTCCCAGGGGGGATTTGTTGATATATTTAGGTAGTGATGTGTGTGAACACTCTAGGACTGCCGGGGCACTTTTTTTCCCTCTTTAGGAGGTTTTTTTTCCCCGGCTTGTATATACGCCTATTGCCCTAATGGGCTACTTATCTTTGTACATTCTCTAGTAATACATTTAGTATTGTGTGTTTGTGCTCCAAGCTTCTTCTTCTTCCTTGTGTTGTTCGCGTGCTTCCGCAGACGTCTATCTCCAACATGGACAACATGGCAGATGAATTTCCTTCATCAATCGACAAATTGGATAGAGGTAATTACTCAGCTTGGTCATTAAGAATGGAAGCTTATCTCCAAGGTAGAAGTTTATATGGTTATGTGGCTGGAGATGAAGTTATGCCAAGTTTCAGGAACAAAAGTCAACCAACACAAGAAGAGCAAGAAAGATTAAGCTCATGGTGCTCCAAGGATGCACTTGCAAGGTCTTATCTCCTCAACTCTATCTCAGATTTTTTGTTGCCTAACATTAGAAGTTGTAAGAAATCTTAGGAAGTGTGGGATGCACTTGAAGCCTTCTTCTCTTCAAGTACCAAACGTAGGAAGCATCAACTATGGCTGGATTTCACAACTCTCAAGAAGGCTCCCAAACAAAATGTGACTGATTTTGCCACAAAGCTCAAGGACATAGCATATCAGTTGGGAAGCATTGGAAAGGTAATAGATGAAGAGAGAACTATAAGGCAGGTCATCAATGGCTTGAAGGCAGATGACAAGCGGGAAGCATTCACCACAACTATGGATTTGTACATGGACATGCATGTACCTGATTTCAATACACTCATTGGACAACTACTTACTCAAGAGGCAAAGCTTATCCAAAATGGAGAAAGCTCTAAAGGTAATCAATCTTCAACTTTATACACTGATAGAAGCAAGTCCAATGATAACAAAGGAAAGGCAAAGAAAGTGGATGATGAAGCAGGTACATATCAAGCTAACTATGCAAGTAGAGGAAGACATGGCAGAGGTAGAGGAAGAGGAGGTAGACAAGGTAGGGGGAGATCCCAAGACTCCAACCCATGTTCTATTTGTGGATTAACTAATCATACAACTAAAAATTGCTTTAGGAATTCCAGGAATCAAAAAGGACGAGGATACAATAGAGGAAGTTATGGCTACTCAAGAGGAAGGTTCAACAATTATCATGGCAGCTACAACAACTACAATCATTCAAACTATCAAGGAGGCTACAAAGGAAGGAGAGACTACAATAACTACATAGAAGACTCAAACAAAGAGGATTCCTTATTGATCATGAACATGGCTATGCCACAAGGTAAATCTGATGAGCATGTTTTCTACATAGATTCAGGTTGTTCAAATCATGTGGCAGGGAATGTGGCACTCCTATCAAATTTAGAAGATCCAAGGAATAAGCATGAGGTACAAACAAGAGATGACACAAGACATCCTATGGAGAAAATAGGCAATGTCAAAGCAGCTTATGGAAACATCAACCTACTTAGTAAGGTACTCTATGTCCCTACCATTACAAAGAATTTGATAAGTGTTGGGCAGATAGTAGAGAAAGGGTTGCAAGTCAGGTTCACAAAAGTAGGAGCATTTGTTGAAGATCCAAGTCAAGAATTCAGAAGAATTGCAAAAGGTGAAAAGATAGGTAGATTGTTCACATTTGAATTACAAGACACTAGAAACATTGCTCTCTTTAATTATGGTAGTCAGACACTCACTGAATTGGAAGTATGGCACAAAAGGTTAGCACATATTGGTGAAAGGTCATTAAAGAAAATTTGCAGGGACCAAAGTGTACTTGGACTTCCTAACTTCTCAAAACAACATATGATTTATAAGTGTAGTGCATGTCAATTTGGAAAGTCTCACAGGTTACCATTCATGAAGAAAGGTTATATACATGGAGATCTCTTGGAGTTGGTTCATACAGATGTATGGGGACCTAGCAAGGAAGCTTCAATATCTGGATCAAGGTATTATGTCTCCTTTATTGATGATTGCAGCAGATGGACTATCCTATTCTTTATGAAACACAAAGATGAAGTTTTTTCATGTTTCAAAATATATTTGGCTCTTGTGGAGAATCAAATAGGTAAATCTCTAAAAGAAGAATACTGATGGTTCCATTAATAGGCATAAGGCAAGGCTTGTAGCAAAAGGCTTTGCACAAACTCAGGGAATTGATTATGAGGAGACCTTCTCTACTATGGAAAAGATGCCTACTATTAGGGCTTTGCTTAGTATTGCCTCTTCCAAGAATTGGAAGATACTTCAACTAGATGTAAAGAATGCATTCTTGAATGGTTGGATAACAGAAGAGGTATATATGGCACAACCACCTAGTTTTGAGAATCAAGTTTATCCAAATTATGTGTGTAAACTTAACAAGGCATTGTATGGTCTGAAGCAAGCTCCAAGAGCTTGGAAGTTCAGGCTTGTTTCATTCTTGTAGGATAAAGGCTTTCAACCAAGCAAGGCAGATCCTTCACTCTTTATTAAAAAGAGTAATTCTGAGGTCATCTACTTATGTGTATATGTAGCTGATTTTATATTGACAGGGAATGATGCAGATGGTATGAAGAAGATTAAAGATCAGATGAGAGAAGAGTTGAAGATAAGTGATTTGGGTTCACTTACCTACTTCCTAGGTTTGGAAGTTGTCTACAAAGATCATGGTTTGTTTCTCACTCAAAGAAAGTACATTAAGGACATGTTGGCAAAATTCAAGATGCAAGATTGTAAGATTGTAGGTACTCCAATGGAGGTCAATCAAAAATTGAGCTCACATGAAGGTGAACGCATAGAGGACATCACATCATATCAAAATCTAGTGGGTAGTCTCAACTATGCCACATTGACAAGAGTTGATATATGTTACAGTGTGATTGTGCTAAGCCAATTTATGCACACACCAAGGAAACCACATATGGATGCTGCCAAAAGGATTCTCAAGTATCTCAAAGGAACCATAAATGAAGGACTTTATTATCCTTATGTATCTGATTTAGGTTTGAAGCTATTTTCTAATGCAGATTGGTGCTTGCTCCAAGGATGATAGAAGGAGCACTTTATCTTACCTTTGCAGGTTCAAAGCTTATTTCATGGTCATCCAAGAAGCAACCAACATTTGCTCTCTCTTCTACTGAAGTTGAATACAGAGCTCTTGCCCTAGCTACTGAAGAAGCTATGTGGATGAAGACATTATTCAAAGATCTTGGATTGGAGTTTGGAACTCCAACTATTTTTTGTGACAATATGAGTTCTATTCACTTAGCTGCTAATCCTATTTTTCATGCAAGGACTAAACATATTGAAGTTCATTATCACTATGTACGAGAGAAGGTTCTAAGCAAAGAGATTCAAATATCATATGTGTCCACTCATCAACAATGTGTAGATATTCTAACCAAAGCATTGGATGGTACAAAGCTTTGCAAATTCAATGCTATGATAGGTTTGCAGGTACTCTTGGAAGATTAAAGACCTCAAGCATCCTTGGCTTGAGGGGGAGCTGTTGGAGCAAGTCTATGACAAGCCTAAGTATTGGTTTAAGTCTCACAAAGTCATAGAAGAAGCCTTAAAATGAAGTCAATGTAAAGTTCACTTGTGAACTACCTCTTGTAACTTTTGACGAGTTTACTTAATGTAAAAGTGAAAGAATCTTAAGTGGTTGAGTCCACTTGATCAAAAAGGGAAAGATGAGCCACAAATTCGTGATTTGTGGTAGATAGAGAATCAAATCAATCACAAATTGATTGGAGAGTGATTGAGGGAAGTTAGCCTCCCAAACTCAACTATAAATAGATGGCAGTTTTAGTCGTGGTTAGAGAGACCTATGTGAAGACCTTCAAGAGCTGAGCTTTATGCCATATCAAGGTGTGCTTCCAAGGCATACATATGTATCAGTACGTCCATTGTAATGTACAAGCAATATACTTTCATTTTCAGGATCATTTGAGTTCATATTTCCTTGTTCTTGTGAAGTGTACTACTCACTGCCATATCTCTTAGTTTTCTTAGTCAGATTGCAGAGATGGTTTCTTTGCGCTTGGTGCATCATTTTCAGTGATTTAACTTGGTAAAGTTAGCTCTATATGTCTACTATATTCTCACCAATTTTCATTTCATTTGCATGTTGCAATCTTCAGCTATGTTTAGTTGAAGTCAACACTGTCTGTGGATTTTCACTTCTCTGTCAGGTACCAGACTTTTTACTCCTCTTGTTAGAGCTGTTTCTTAGTGTGTGCTTCCAAATTCAGTGATTTAAAGCTTGTTGGATTCAGCTTACTGTCTAGTATAAGCATACAAATGTTCATAAGCATTGGATTCGTAAATCTTGAGTTATATGCATTTTTCTGATCACTGGTCTCATTATTGTAGCAGCCCCTGAAAAATCTAGATGATGTCATCATTTGCTAAACATCATTCTGAGTGTGTGGTTAATTATTTTTTATGAGATTACTCTTGAAATTTAGCTCTTTAAGTTAAATAGACTCCCTTAAAAGGAATTAAGCTAATTGCTGTTGTGCTCAGAGAATTATGCAAAACACTAGACAGGTGTATGAACCAAAATAGCAAGTTCTTCATCTCTGAGCTAACTCCAACTTATCTGTTTTGATCTATCTTTTTGAAAGTGATCTTCCAAGGTACATAGGGTGTCTAATACATCCATTGGAAAGCTAAAAGGGCCCACCATATACTCCTAGAGTTTATTTGGCTGGTGTAGATCAAGGATTTTGCAACATCTCTTCATCTTCAAGCACATACCTATTCATCTCTTCACAGCAAAGCTTTGCATCTGACATAGCCTGAGAATCATTTACTACACATGCCAAATCATTTACATAACTTTGAAACTCTATGAGCTTATACAGCCCACACATAAAATGCCAGAAGCAATAATCACATCGCCATTTGACAGATCATGAAATGTACACCTGTCATCAACAAATTTCACAACCAAGCCAATCTTGCCTAATGCAGAAACTGATAACAGGTTCTTCTTAATCCCTGGCATAAATAAAGCATCTGAAAAAGTGAGAGAACTACCATCAACAATATTCAAAATGATCTTACCAACTCCCATAATAGGATAAGAGGAGTTGTTGGTGCATGTAACACTATTCCCTGTAGGGGCAGGCTTGAGTGAAGAGAAGAAACTGCACTGCGAGGTAATATGTTTGGTCGCCCCACTGTCAAAGTACCAAACATCTGAGTCGACTGCAGACATGCACTGCTCATGAGAAGATGGGTCAAAACTGCAAACAGTAGTAAATGCCCATTCTTCTTCATGCACAAGATTAGCAGACTCCGTTTTTGGTGTAGAGGCTTCTGCAACAACCATTCCAGACTCTTTCTTCTTTGCCTCTTTTGTAGCCAGTTTTGGATAGTTCTTTATGATATGATCATTCCCTTTATAGTACTTACAAAAAAATTTCTACTTTTCTGATTTTTTCTCATCTTTGTCTTGGTTCTTCGAATGTGCAGCATTTGCAGATTTCTGCTTACTAGTAGAAGAGCTCCATTTTCCTTTGCCCTTCTGACTAGCCAGGAAAGGTTGATCTACAACACGCATAATGGACCTGTTCTACCTCGACTGATCTTCCTGCAACAGAACAGAGACTAACTCCTCAAATGACAAGGCATTTGGATTGCCTTTTATCATCAACCAAAGAGTAGAAGCAAAACTCTGATATGAATCAGGAAGACCATTCAGAACGGTCTGCACAAGTGAGCTATCTGGTATAACCTCATCAGCAGAAATCAACTGTTCCTTTAGGTCTTTGATCTTTGTTAGGAAACTGTCCATAGAATCACCTTCATTCATGTGCTCACTCTCCAATTGTTTTCGGAGGTAAGCAACATGAGCCTCATTCCTAGCTTGGTACAATGTTGTAAGTGTATCCCAAGCATCCTTAGTTGTTCTGCAAGAGCGTATGTGAGAAATAATGGTACGTTTGACAGACAAAACTATCAATGCATGTGCCTCAACATCTCTGCCATCCCAATGAGTTTGCTCTACAGTAGGTACAAGAGAAACCGCACTACGAACAGGAATATGCAGAATATCATCATCTTCCACACCTTCTGCAAGCTTCTGTACCTGCTGTTGTAACAGTTGCAGGTGTGATAGGACGTTTTTCAACACCTTGCATAATGTTCCACAGTCCTTTTGCAACCAATACATGTTGCATCATATAAGCCCACAACGAGTAGTTGGTACCATCCAACTTATCCTCAACAGCCAACATACGAAATACATCACTGCTTTCAACCATGGCCGGTGACTAAAATACCTTGATGCAGAAAATCAATTGTATCTCAAAAAGTTGAACGGACCTGCCAAGACGAGTTCTGCTAGACCTCTAGCAGACTTTGAGACACTTAAATTGGCAAATAGAAACTAGTATATACCTTTGGCACAAAAGGACGAAATAGCCTACACAAGCACTGCGATAGTGCATTCGGAGGCCGAAACGAGCTCAGATCATGATTTCTAAGATTCTGATATAGTTTTGATCTCGAAAACATGTTGAGAATGCTTACCAAAATTCATGCGATTCTGATACTGTAACCCGAGGAGTGTCGACGGTGCCCTAGATGAAGCGACGACCTACTTTGATACCAATTGTTGGAGTTAGACATTTGCGGAAGCACGTGAGCAGCACAAGGACAAAGAAGAAGCTTGGAGCACAACACACAATACTGAATGTATTACTAGAGAATGTACAAAGATTAGTAGCTCTTTAGGGCAATAGGCGTATATACAAGCCGAGGGAAAAAAACCTCCTAAAGAGGGAAAAAAGTGCCCTAGCGTCCTAGAGTGTTCAAACACATCACTACCTAAATATCAAGAATCCAATTTCTTCCAAATTTTAATAGCATATAGTTACTACTATCGTATGTTATTGATATAAGTTTCATAGTATTTGGAAATTTGGATCTTTCACAATGACCAAAATAATAAGTCTCTATACCTACAACATTTTACACATTTGCAGAGGCTAACTCTTACTCTTTTCTTTATATCTCCTAAATGGAGAAATATTTCATCTTGACATTTTGTACACAATATCTGGAGGTGTGTAGCTAATGCTAGAAACAAAAAGCATTCAATTGGAGTAAATGAGCTAAGAGAACGAATCAACTCTAGGCGACATGGTCTCTGATCATTTCATAAATTCCAAAGACTTCACTTTGATGTGCAGAGATTATTTGACCTATCAAATGATCTTCAAAAATAATGAAAATTTGTATGCACAAGGTGCATCTATCAAGATGTTGTTTCCAACAAAAAGCATTCAATTGGGATCTACCAAGTAAGAGAAATGCCCTTTGTAACAAGCCTATGTCACTTGTTTTAGGCCTCTACCTCTAATAGCAACACTTTTAGTGCAGAGGTCATTTGACCTATCTAAAAGTCTCCAAATTACTTGAAACTTGGTCAACTTAAAGAGACACCTAGGAGATACATGGCATCCAAGTCTCAATAAATGTGGTCATTTCCTCAAAGAGTACGGTCCAAATCTTTATGAGGCTGCTAACTCACTAACTATTTGCTTAATCATTTTTTAAATTTAAAAAATGGGAAGACATGTTAATCCTTATGATTAGACATACTCATTCATTTTCTTGGATGGATTATGACATGGAGACATATCCATGCCTATAGTGATCATCTAGATCAATGCAAACCAAATAATCATCCAAATCGTCTCATTGAAAAATCAACTTTTTACATAGTATCCACCTTTCAGTGAAAGTGAATATCTATGGATGTCATTCTATTCATTGTGCTTCTTGCACATTCATTAATCTCATCACAACTAATCATATACAAACACTTCATAGTTGTATTGATGATCATATCCATAGCACTCTTGTGCGGACTCGAGATAAACGTCTATATCAAGTACATAGACTCGCATGAAAAACAATTCATGTGCTCATGTGTTACTAGTCAAAAACACATTTTAGTTGTTCTTGATGTATATACCTTGTCCTTTACTTTCTAAAGGCACAATTAGCCTATGCATGATACCTCTATCACATCTAACTCATTGTGGTGATACATAAAAGTGATCTTCTATAAACAGAAACTGCATCATGCATTTGAACTTTCTCACAATTATATCGTATATGTATGCATGCATCCACTCATGCATCTTCTTCTCTACTTCAATCAATTTATATTGTTTTAGCTATGCAGACATAAGACTTCCTCTCTCACACAACACAACATCACTCTAGTTCTCACATGGCATATAACACCATATTTTGGAAGAGAATTTGTTCATGTCATTCTTGTTCAGCAATAAATTGTTTTACTGAGATTCAAACTAGCTCCGCTGCTCCATAATTTAGGACGGTCCTCTGGCCATTTTTGCATTCCATGTCCTGCTCACTATCCATTCCATTTTACAAGAGAAGGAAAACAAGTACTTGTGTTGTAATCTCAAGTCTCCAACCTAGTAGACCTACTTTCTCTCTTTAGAGTGTTGATTTCTCGTGCTTGAGGGCTGGAGCTCTTCTCATTTGCAGACAATTATGACCATCTACTCATATTTATCGGCTCGTTGGATGCTACTGCACATGGAAGTGCTGTCAAGTTGGCATACCACAATACAAGAGTTTAGACACTTCTATCTCATTAAGAGTCACTATGCCTGATTTTGATGAGCTAGTGGCCCTTTGTATGACAGAAGAAGTGAAGCTTGGATTGAATGCATCGAGAAGTGGAAACTCAAGAGATCATGCATTCTTTCAGCAAAGAGGAAGAGGTTCTAGTTGTGGACATTCAATTTCTAGAAATGTAAACACAATGGATATGCCAAGAGGTAGAGGAAGATCATACGCACCTGGAAACTGTTACCATTGCGGCAAGTATGGCCATTTTGAGAACTATTGCTATCATAAGTTGAATAGTCAAAGAGGAAGAGGTAGAGGCTGTTATGCATCACATGGAAACTTCTACTGAAAGTTCATTTAGAGATTATTGCAAAAATTATATCTTTGGAAATGATATGAGTTGGTACATAGACTCTGGTTGCACAAATCATATGACAAGCATAGGAAATTGGATTGAGTCAAACGAGCCTTTGAAGTCTAAAGAATATGCGGAAATTGATGATGATACTTTACACCTGATTAACGATGTTAGAAATGTATCACTAGTACAAAAGAATGGTGGTCGGAACACACTAAGTGATGTTTTACATGTGCCTAGCATTACAAAGAATTTAGTTTTGGTTCGTGAGCTTGCGGATCAAGACATGGAAGTAATTTTCAATAATCATGGCTTTTTCATACATGATTTCAAGTATGGAAAAAGAGGAAAATTGCTTGGTCATGGAAAGAAAGTGGGTAGATTGTTCATGTTTGACATGGGCACATATCTTTAGTAGAATATGTATGCCAAGAACAATGAACACTTAGATATAGCTGAATTGTGGCATAAAAGAATTTTTCATATCAACTTGAGAAAATTAAAGTCTATGGAAAAGCAAAGGTAAGTACGTGGTCTACCAAGATTTGGTCGTTTAAATTTTGAGAGAATATGCGAAGCATGTGCATTTGGCAAACATCAATGTATGAAGTTTCCAAGAAGAGAAATGCATAGAAAGAGACCTCTAGAGCTGAGCCATAATGATGTGGTTGGATCTGCTAGAACAAAATCAGTTGGTGGCTCACCTTATTTTTTGATATTCATTGACGATTATAGCCGATACACATGGATATATTTTTTGACGCATAAGAGTGAAGTTCTTGAATGCTTTTTGAAATTAAAAAACATGGTTGAGAAGCAATCGGACATATACATAAAATGCTTATGATCAGACTCAAGGGGGGAATGTATTTCAAAGGAATTTGATCAATATCTTAGTGGTCGTGGAATCAAAAGGCAATTGTCTTGTAGATATACACCACACCAAAATGGTGTTTTGGAACGCAAGAATCGTATGATTGAAGAAGTTTCTAGAGCAATCTTAGATGAAAAGAGCATGCCATATATATTTTGGGTAGAAGCTTGTCATACAACAATGCATGTCATAAATAGAGCTCCAACAGGAATTGTTCATGATTTGACTCCTTATGAGAGGCTATGGAAGCATAAGGCAAATGTGAGCTATTTACGAGTTTTTGGAAGCATTTGTTATGCACACATGCCTAGTCAATTGAGACACAAGTTTGAGGCTAAATCTGAAAAGTGCATATTTTTTGAATACTCAGAAGAGAAGAAAGGATATAGAAGCTCTAATCCTATTACAAAATAATGTATAGTGATCAGAGACATTATATTCGATGAGAATGCATCATGGTATCCACCCAAAGACATGGTTGTGATAGAGAATGATATGGATGATTCTATGCATAAGGTTCATGATGAGCCAGAAACAAGTCATAGACATTTTGACCATGAAGAAAGCCAAGATAATGTTTCATATGAGTTTCCTAGACCTGAAACATCATGGAATGAAAATCCAAAAGATTATGCAAGTAAAAAGGAGAAAGGGAAAGGGACGATGAGAGAGCATGTGCCTAATTTTGATACTGATCATGAGATAGTTAGACCTAGCATATTGAAAAACAAGAAGGAGAAATATGTTCCTCCATATGCAAGAAAAGAGACAGGTTCAAGATCAAATGAAGAAACACTTCTGAGATGATCTATGAGAGTAAGGCATCCTGCCGATAGATTGAATCTATACAATACATCTAGGAAGCTTCATTACGCATCCATGACAGAGAATCAAACATCATGAACCAAAAAATTTTCATGATGCATCACAAAGAAGGAAGCAAAATAAATGGTGCAGAAGACTTCCAATTACTCATTTTAAATCTACTTTAGGTACACCACCTAATGAAATTCTATTGATAACCAAATTAACAGTAATCAAATTTCTTAAGCATGAAATGGGTTTAAAAAAGAGAATATGCATCCATGTACACAACCCAACATAATATTTTTTGCATAACAAGAAGATATCTACATATCGGTGGTGACTATGGCATCATGACAACATATCGGCCATATACCAAGGCTTTTATGGAGGAAATTGAACAGGCACATTTTTTCCCCGACATCGGTATACCTGTCAATATATGCGTCGATATTAAAGCATCATTATAGGCATCGGTATAAGCGTCAGTATAAGGATCGGTATAAGCGTCGCAAATAACGACGCTCATCGTCTACTACTGCTCGTCGTGAATCATATCCCACTCCTCAGCATCTAACCATACAGGCTTTGGTAAGCCTGCTCTAAGAGCATCAGGTGCCTCCGATCATCGATGGGACATAACTTCACATGCGATGTGTAGAATCCACTCTGAACTGACAAGAGGCTGTCCATGTGCAAGCCGAAACTCCTGATAAATCATCTCTGTGATAAAATTTTTTTGATCTTTATTTTGTTCACTCCATTTCAACATGATAGGGTGTCCAAAGCGGTCATATATGTGCACGCATGGACTTTCCAGTTGCATCCATCACCGGAGCTCCATCACGGATACTATACATCTTGGAATCATCATGATCATGAGCACCCCAAGGTGTATGTGGTGTTCCACATGGTGTACCACGTGGTGCACCTACGTCTAAGGTACTTGCTCTAGGAGTAGAAGTGGGCCACACAACGTCTATGGAATTGCCTCCGCAACAGCGGCCTCCTCCAGACCCAGTCCTAGAACCTCCTGCTCAGAGCGTGACCTCGACCTACGAGACAGGCCAGCACTTGTATCGCATTGAGGTGTCGAACGCACATGTCTACTACTAGAGCTAGTAGGGAATGGCTAAAAGGATGGTCGTGGTGGAGTCACAAAGCTAGGAGACATACCTCTGGCGGGAGTAGCACCACCGACAACAGTGATGCTGGTAGGAATGACACCGGCAAGAGTGACATCGGCGGCAGTGAGGCCAGCAGGAGTGAGACCGACAGGAGTGAGGCCGGAAGGAGTGAGGCCGAGGGGAGTGCTATCACGAGCGATCTAATACTATGACACAATGGCCATATACACGGAGGTACATGAGATATGAACTCTAAGAATTGCTCCTCTATCATGGAATGTGAGTGAATGGAGGATCTCCCATCGTGCTCTGTAACAAAAGAACTTAAATAATTAGCATATGATAATAATAGTAATATAGAGAAATGGTAGTGTACAAAAGAACGTAGCAAAAAAAAAACAAACATTAGTACGTACAATTGTTTGATTGAAAACTCCTCTATTCTAGCATCCTCTTGGAGATCCGATGCAGAAAGAATATATATCTCTATATTGGCAACTTCTAAATCACTTGTATGCTAGCTTCTTCTTGATCATCATCTATTGCTTCATCGTGTATCTAGTGTTCTTCAAGGACCTCTTCTTCTTGAACAATGATCTCTTCCTCCTCGACTATCGAATGAATCTCAAAGTCCACTACAAATGGACTTTCTTCTACATCTATGTTCTCACAAATTTGTCTACTATGTGGCAGGACTTGTAAAACAAATAGCCACTTTGGTTGTATCGAATGTGGTATAAAAACAACTTTCTCACAATGTTCGGGAAGTACAAATGTATCTCTTTTATCCATCCATAATTTTGTGGAGTCGACTTGAAGGAAACCACTTTTATCCCGCCTCACTCTTGCGTTTCTTGGAGAGGTGACTACTTTGAACCATTTCACATAAAAAACAAAGTAATCGAACTTCCTAAAGGATAGTTTCAAGATATCTTGAATCACTCCACAATAATCTAGCTGGCCTTCCTGAGCATTATCATCTCTTGCACTCGCTCTACTTTTTTACAAAATGTTTACCATCACCCCACTATCAAAAGTAGACCTATTTTTATCAATTCGTGTGATCTGAAAGTGTCGTCCATGAGACCATAGTGCACCATATTTAGAATAATCCCAATCACATCTCTTTGCGAGTTCTTCTTCTTCTTCAGAGATATCTTCACCCATTGCCTTTGCTTGCAAAACCACTGTATCTAGCCATCTACTCATTGGAAAGGGTGGAAGAGGTAAAAGACTTTCTAGAAAGGGGAAAACTCGAGCGGAACAATTCCTTCGAAACTGAGTTCTTTCCTTTGCGTTTGTCCAAGGCTTTTACCAAGGAAATTGAACAGGCACATTTTTGCCCCGACATCAGTATAACTGTCAATATATGCATCGATATTAAAGCATCATTACAAGCATCGGTATAAGCGTTAGTATAAGGATCGGTATAAGCATCGCAAATAGCGACACTCATACCGATGCCTATACCAGTGCCCGCTTGGGTGTACCATCATGCATACTAGCGCTCGTTGGGTGTATCGTAGCTTATACAGGTGACCCTACTTGGAGTACCGTTTCTTATGTCAATACAAATTTTTTTTTGGGTAGAGTGTGTTGTCTTTTGCTATTGCAACATTACCATGATGTTGTTTAGCAAAAGACAATACACTTTGCCCAAAAAAACTAAGTACGTGAGATGTGTACTCTAATGGGAACCGAAATATTATTTCATAAAGCAAAATACTATCAGACTCAAAAGAGATAATCATAATGAACCATGAACCATGAATCATGTAAAAAAAAAGTTATATATTTCATAAATGAAGAATATACAAGAGTGTGGCAAACCACAATCATATATGGGGGAAATACAAAATGTGGCAAAGCACTACCATATAAGAATGAAATACAAAATTCTGGTGCACTAGTGCCATATATGAGCCAAATACAAAATTGTGGCACACCATTGTCATACACATGTAGAGAATGATCGAAACATCCATATTAGCAGTCTTGCAACAAAGAACATTCATGAAATGAGATAAATTCACATGAGATTTACAAATATCAAGTAAAAACCAAGCTTATAAAGTCATCACCTCATCGCAAGTGCACCCATGAAACTACGCACCTCGTCCCTCCAAGTCCTCCAATAGTGCAGTCAATCCATGATGATATCCATAAGCCTCTTCCGTTTGTGTTGGAGGACGACCCATTGCTACCTCCTGCAACAAATATACAAAGTAGAGGAACATACATGACAAGCTTAACACAAAAAAATTCAATAAACGAAATGGTACTTACAAACTCGTGACACATCGTGTCATATCTGCCATTGCCGAAATGTGACAGTCCAACTGTATCTAAACGTGTGGCTACAGCATCTCGTTACTTGGGATATCGGTCAAGAGTCTACTGCTGCTCGTCACGAATCATATCCCACTCCTCAACATCTAACCATCCAGGCTTTGGTAAGCCTGCTCTGAGATCATCAGGTGCCTCCGATCATTGATGGGACATAACTTCACGTGCGATGCGCAAAATCCACTCTAAACTGATAAGAGGATGCCCATGTGCAAGCCGAAACTCCTGATAAATCCTCTATGTGATAAAATTTTTCCAATCTTTATTTTGTTCACTCCATTTCAATATGATAGTGTCCAAACTGTATGGAGCAAAGCTGTCATATATGTGCATGTATGGCCTTTCCGACTGCATCCATCACCGGAGCCCCATAACGGATAGTATATACCTTGGAATCATCATGATCATGAGCACCCCAAGGTGTACAAGGTGTTCCACGTGGTGTACCACGTGGTGCATCTACATCTAAGGTACTTGCTCTAGAGTAGAAGTGGGCGACACAACGTCTGTAGAATTGCCTCTACAATAGCTGCCTCCTCCAGACCCAATCCTAGAACCTCCTGCTCTAGAGTGTGACCTCGACCTATGAGACGCGCCAACACTTGTATCGTAGTGAGGTGTCGAACACACACATCTACTAATAGAGCTAGTAGGGAATGGCTGAAAGGATGGTTGTGGTGGAGTCATAAAGCTACGAGACATACCTAAGGCGAGAGTAGCACCACTGGCAAGAGTGATGCTGGTAGGAATGACACCAGCAGGAGTGACATCGGCGAGAGTGAGGCCAGGACGAGTGAGACCGACAGGAGTGAGGCCGGAAGGAGTGAGGCCGGGGGGATTGCTACCACGAGCGATCCAGTACTATGACACAATGGCCATATACACGGGAGGTACCTGAGATATGAACTCCAAGAACTGCTCCTCTGTCAAGGAATGTGAAGTGAATGGAGGATTGTCTCTCATCGTGCTCTGTAACAAAAGAACTTAAATAATTAGCATATGATAATAATAGCAATATAGAGAAATGGTAGTGTACAAAAGAACATAGCAAAAAAAAAAACAAAAATTAGTATGTACAAGTGTTTGATTGAAAACTCCTCTATTCTAGCATCCTCTTGGAGATCCGATGCACAAAGAATATCTATCTCTATATTGGCGACTTCTAAATCACTTGGTATGCTAGCTTCTTCTTGATCATCATCTATTGCTTCATCGTGTATCTCATGTTCTTCAAGGACCTCTTCTTCTCGAACAATGATCTCTTCCTCCTCGACTATTGAATGAATCTCAAAGTCCACTACTCTACATCTATGTTCTCACAAATTTGTCTACTATGTGGTGCGACTTGTAAAACAAATAGCCACTTTGGTTCTATCCAATCTAGTATAAAAACAACTTTCTCACAGTGTTCCGGAAGTAAAAATGTATCTCTTTCATCCGTCCATAATTTTGTGGAGTCGACTTGAAGGAAACCACTTTTATCCTGCCTCACTCTTGCGTTTCTTCGAGAGGTGACTACTTTGAACCATTTCACATAAAAAACAAAGTAATCAAACATCCTAAAGGATAGTTTCAAGATATCTTGAATCACTCCACAATAATCTAGCTAGCCTTGAGCATTATCATCTCTTGCACTCGCTCTACTTTTTTGCAAAATGTTTACCATCACCCGAGTATCAAAAGTAGACCTATTTTTATCAATTCGTGTGATCTGAAAGTGTTGTCCATGAGATCATCGTGCATCGTATTTAGAATAATCCCAATCACATCCCTTTGCGAGTTCTTCTTCTTCTTCTTCTTCAGAGATATCTTCATCCATTGCCTTTGCTTGCAAATCCACTATATCTAGCCATCTACTCATTGGAAAGGGTGGAAGAGTTCAAAGAGTTTCTAGAAAGGGCAAAACTCGAGCACAACGATTCCTTCAAAACTGAGCTCTTTCTTTTGTGTTTGTATCCTTGGCAAGCTCATACTTTTCTAACCACTTCTGCATAGGCTGAGAGTTAACTATGAAAAACTTCATTGCCTTCTCTCTGAAAATTGCATCCATTTTTCTTTGCAACCCTTTACCTTGTAGTTCATCGCCTACAAGGAAACATCTTCATCATTGCTCCATAAGCGAGGCATTTTTGGATCCGACATACGTAGAAACTCAGTTATGAGTACAAGAGATTCTTGAATGAGCCATCCCTTTGCCATGATACCCTTTGGACGTGCTCTCTATCAAACAAACCCTTTTAATGTCTTCATAAAGTGCTCTAAGAAGAACATCCATCAACTATGGACAGTTCGTGCTATTGCAACTTCATCTACCACATGAACTAGTAATGAAGCTGAATAATGAGAATACTTGTGGGAAAGTATTTCTCTACCATACAAATTGCCTCAATAGCATTGAGATTTGCACTCTCTATGCTATCTCTATTTATCTCTTTAGAAGAGATCCACCGTACTAAGGAACTAATTTTATAAATGGTTGTTTGCACATCCTCTCAAAGACAATCTTTTAAAGCTAAAGGGAGCACAAACTGTAAAAACTTGTGCCAATCATGAGACTTGAGCCCTCTAAGATCATCATTTCTTGTGAAAGCAGTCTTTAGATACCTCATGCATCCAGTAGGTGTTCGAAACTCTAAAATTATTTTCCTCACTTGTTGCTCTTCCATCTTGCGAAGCAACCAAGGAGCTCTTAGTAGCGATATTGTTCTGTTGGGCTTAGTAATTGCCCACAACTCTTGCATACAACCTCGCTCTTCTAAGTCCTCCCTTTGTGCTTTGCTTTCTTTCTGTCCGATCGAAGTCTTGTAGAGAATCTCTTCCACATTCTTAAAAATATGTATCGGGTCTACCAAATGATTGATCAATAACTCGCTCCAATAAGGGAGTTCATGAGAAATCCACAACCGTTTCATGCGAGCGACTGGAGTTTCTGAATCCCAAAGTTTTTTCCAATCGTGAGCTTTCATTTCATGCTATGCTTGTCGACCAATTTGCCCTTCACATAAAACATGTCCATCACACAAATATCTATGGTGTCCTTCATAGATAGTTTTATGCAGTGCTTTGGAATAGCGTGCTTTGAGTCGTGGTCTACATAAGGGATAAGCATGATAACCTGAAATCGACAAACCTAAAAATTCACCATAACCAGGCCAATCATGCATCATCCACATAAGTATGCATTGCACTCGCACGTCTTGTCTTCTTATAGGTTGAGACATGTCATGCACAGTAATCCCATCCCATAACATGTGCAGCTCTTCCACAAGTGGTGTAAGGTATACATCCATGTTTTTTACCTTATACGTACCTAGCACAATAAGAGATAATAATAAATGACCCTTCTTTGTGGCCAGCAATGGTGGGATGTTATAATTGACCAAATATAATGGCCATGTGCTCCATGAAGAGCTGTGTAAACCAAATGGATTTACTCCATCCATAACTAGGCCTAGACGTATGTTTCGAAGCTCACTAGCAAACTCTCACCACCTACTATCTCTGTGTTTCCAAGCATCAGAGTCAGCAGGCACTCGCATTACACCATCTGTAGACCTGCTCTTTGCATGCCACTCAGCTATATATTTGGATCTAAACATGTTCTTAATTCGTGGAATGATAGGAAAATGGTGAAGAACCTTTGCGGGAATTGCCTCGCCTACAAGCTCTTCTCTAAATCTATTTGCTCCAAACTTTGGACATATTCCAAAAGAGGATGCAATTATTCAGATAAGCATGAATCTTAGTGTAGTCCATTCCAATGGATTGTAAAAGTTTTTGTGCATCTCCACGTGTTGGAGGCATGTCATTTCCCTCTAGCAAAAATTGATCTTTAAGAAGCCTGCAATAAGAAATTAGAACGATATTACCTGCTGTAGAAGTGTTTGATCCAGGTTTAAAAGAGCAAAACTGAACATTTATGAAAGCATCCAAGTGGGCTCAAGTGAAGTCAGCACCGAAACCAGTAACAATACAGCTAGTGGTCTCATCAAAAACCACATCGAAATTGCCTAATCCGAGTTTGGCATGGGATATTTTAGCAAAGGCTCTGATTACTACTCCATTGGGAGAGTTACGAATCTTAGTTCTTAGCATTCAACAACACTTCCAACAACAAATTGATTCGAGTCCAACTTGAGCACCAGCCACGACAACTATCAACTCCGAGTCTGATTCTACAGTAGATCACAAAGTCCCACTAATTGCCATTTGGTCTAAGAACCATAAAATTTTTCAGGTAATTATTGATGGTGGATCTGGAGTCAACATTGCTACAATAGCAATCTATAAAGCATTAGGATGGAGTAATATAGGGCCGGTTAATTTTTTCATAAGAATGGATGATGAGTCAAGAGTCCACCCAATGGGCCTAGTGCATGACATTCCTATCAGATTGTAGTGGGTGGTGTTTAAAATGACGTTTTCTGTTATGGAACTCCCTTAATCTAGCCTAGATTACAACCTTTTGTTTGGGCGACCTTGGCTAAAGCAAGCCAAACTGCTACAACATTGGTCCTCACATGAGCTTGTTTTTAAAAGTAACCATTGTAAATATGTGGTCCCATTAGCTGATATAAAACCATGCAAAATCCATGCAGGATCTTATGTAGATGAACCTCTCCACATGTTGGATGGACTATCGGACGATGAGGAAGAGGCCTTTTTGACTACCAATCACGATTTACTTTCCCTTGGGATGGTAGACTTACAGAAGGTGTTGGACCAGTGGACTTGGGCAGCCTGTACTCTGCAACCTTTTATGGATGACTCTGGCGATGAAGCCTAGGAATTAGTGGACATTCTAGATTTTAAGTACACCTTTCATTCTAAGGCTAATCCTTCTGCAATATGATAATTTTATGTGTTAGAAGACTAGTGAGTGACTTGCCATTTGAGAGATAAAGCTAATCCTTGCCTGATCAAAATAAAAGTTGGCCTAAATTCTAGCTTTCACGAGGATCTCTTAGTTCTGTTAAAAGAATTCATGGATGTCTTTGCTTGGGACTATAGGGACATGAAAGTCCTAGACCTTGAATTTACCAGCACCAGGTTGTATCAGAAAGAGATGCTCGACCCCTCAAGCAACAAAGTTACAACATGAATCCTAACTACGCTCAGCAGGTTAAGGAGGAAATAGATAGATTACTTTGTGTTGGATTTATTGTCCCTATAGAACACCTTGAATTAATTTCATCAATTGTGATACTACCCAGAAAGAATATGCAGCTTCGCATATGCGTAGTTTATAGAAATTTAAATGTAGCCTATGGCCAAGATTCATTTATGTTACCCTTCTTAGATAGCATGTTGGATGATGTAGCTGGCATAGAAATGTATTCATTTTTAGATGGATACGGTGTCTATAATCAAGTCAGGATGGTCAAGGTAGATATACCTAAGATTGAGTTCATTACTAACTGGGGTGTTTATAAATATATGGTGATGTGGTTTGGTCTACACAATGCACCAAGCACTTTTCAATGTTGTATGCAAGAAATCTTTTCACCATACCTAATGAGTTTCATGAGAGTTTACCTTTATGAATTTTCATTGTCCAATGACACTACTACTCAATTGCAGCATCTTTGTTGCTGCTTTCTTAAATGTCGAGAGTATCATCTTTGTTTGAACCCCCATAATTCTATCTTTGCAGTTAATTGTGGTAAACTATTAGGACACATTATTTGTAAACAAGGAATACAGGTGGATCCTGATAAAGTACATGTTATCCTCAATGCACCACCTCCCAAAACTCCTAAGGAAGTTATGCATTTTCTGGGACAAATCTGCTGGCATGACTAGGAGCTTAGTTTGTTCTTCATAGAAGAGTTAGAACAAGATGAAAAACTATGTTGAGATCAATGAAGATTGGAAATGGGTAGCTGATATTAGAAAAAAATGATTCAATATGGTTCCCTCAATTAGCAATTGGCATGGCTCTAAAGAGATAGTTTTTTGAGTACACACAAGTTCCTACATATAACAATTTTATAACATTCAAGAATCAAGAGCGCCATAGCCACCACCGATATGTAGATATCGTCTTGTTATGCAAAAATATTATGTTGAGCTATGTACATGGATGCATATTCTCTTTTCTAAACCTAATTCATGCTTAGGAAATTTGATTACTGTTAATTTGGTTATCAATAGGATTTACTTAGGTGGTGTATCTGAAGTATATTTAAAATGAGTAATTGGAATTCTTCTGCACCATTTATTTTGCTTCCTTGGTTGGCTTTATGCACAAAATAATTGGCATAATGGACTTGCTTGTTGCCTTGAAAAGGAGTGTGTACAAGACAAGCAAGGTAACTGCTCAAGGAAAAATTAATTCTTGGTTTAAAATTGCTCAGAAACTTGTAAAACTTGTGTTTGGTGAAGAAAAAAAACAAAGTAATTGAGATAAAAGGGGCGGAAAACCTTCCTGATTGTGACTAAAAGTTCAAAAATTTTTATTTTGAAGAGACGAAAGGACTCGTAGTGCAGTTTCAAGAGACAAATGACACTTCATGGTGCCACTTTTGATTTGGCCTTTGTAAAAGATTCAAGTGACTTTATATCTCTTCGATCATTTTTATATTCCATTCTTTTATAAAATCACCTCTATTTTGCATTACATATCTCATGTACATGTTGCTTTGTCTAGAATATAATAACTTCCAGTAGAATCTTCTGGTAGGTCAGCTCCACAAAGAAATGACCACCAGATGGGAGAGAATGAGCCATCAGGATGACCAAGGGGACTTCCTTAGTAGGAATACATCGAAACCAAGCACCCGAAGGTTCTGCATAGTAAAGTTGGCCAATGATGATACGAAAATGCCTACTGTAGATAGATAACGTTTGATGAGCCATGTTGGAGATCGAATTAGATAGACACCTAGTAGTGAGAAAGGTCATCAACGTATCATAGTAGGAATCAGTAATTGCTAAAGGTACTATCAAAGAGCTAGGCATTGTAGTTGTATAGATGGACGAGAAGAATCATCAACCCCCCTTGGAGCTTCACCAAAATCTAACCAGGATAAGAAGTTTGCAATTTCATGTGAAGAGCCTAGATAGTGAACAACATCATAATCAAATTCCTATAGAAGAAGGACCCAATGAGCCAGACGACCTCCCAAATGTTGTTACCCGACCAAATAAACTAACACAAAGTGATCCACATGGAAATAAAACTTTCATCCCAAGAGTTAATTGTGGAACTTCTTGATGGAATAGATCAACCCTAAACACTCTTGCTCAGTTATAGAGTAATTTTGTTCAGATGGGGCAAGGAGACAACTAGCATAATAGATAGGATGGTACAAGTTATCCTATAATTGCATTAAGACACTACCTATGGCAATATCTAAAGTACCCACAAAAACATGAAAAGGAAATTGCCAATTTGATGCCTGCAAGATCCGAGCCTGTGTAAGAAACGTTGTGGGGTGCTCAAAACTAATCTGGCACTCTTTAGTCTAGTGGAGCTAACAAGACATATACCCACACGCATGCATACATACACACACATGTACACACATGCATACATACACACAAACACATATACACATGCATACATACACACACATACATACACACACATACATACACACACATATACACATGCATACATACACACACATACACATATAAACACATGCATACATACACACACATACATACACACACATGTACACACATGCATACATACACACACACATGTACACACATGCATACATACACACACATGTACACACATGCATACATACACCCATATACACACATGCATGCATACATACACACACATGTACACACATGCATGCATACACACACATGTACACACATGCATACATACACACATATACACACATGCATACATACATACACACACATATACACACATGCATGCATACATACACACACATATACACATATGCATGCATACACACAAGCGCATACATACACACACATGAATATAAATATATATACATATACACATACACATATACACATACACATATACACATACACATATATATACACATGCACACACACATATACATGTTTTAGGTCTAGGTCTTTACGATTAGGGTTTTAGGGTTTTTACACATGCATAACATATATACACACATACACATACAATACATATATACATGTATATACACATGCATACACAAATATACATATTTTAGGTCTAGATCTTTAGGATTAGGGCTTTATGGTTTTTACATACATATAATTCAATCAAATTTATATAAGGAAAAAATAAAGAAAAAATTAAGAAAAATATCTGAATATTTAAGTACATATATATATATATATATATATATATATATATATATATATATATATATATATATATATATATATATATATATATATATATATATATATATATATATATATATATATATATATATATATATATAAAATTGTATATATAAATAAATATGAAAAGAGCTAGAGTTTTAAATAAATTAATAAAATATATATAATTAAATATATAAAAATAGGATTTTAAGTGTTTTTATCAAAGTAAATATATATACACATACACATACACACACACACATACACACACACATATATACATATATATACATATATATATATATATATATATATATATATATATATATATATATATATATATATATATATATATATATATATATATATATATATATATATATATATATATATATATATATATATATATATATGCATACACATATAAATATATATACACATGCATACACAAATATACATATTTTAGGTCTAGATTTTTAGGATTAGGATTTTAGGGTTTTTACATACACATAATTCAATTAAATTTATATAAAGAAAAAATTAAGACAAAGGTATGAATATATACATAAATAAATAAATAAATAAATAAATATATATATATATATATATATATATATATATATATATATATATATATATATATATATATATAATTTTATAGATAAATAAATATGAAAAGAGCTAGTTTTTTAAATAAATTAATTAAGTATATAAAAATACTATTTTAAGTTTTTTTTATCAAATTAAATATATATACACATACACATACACATATATATATACACATACACATACACATATATATACACATGCATACACAAATATACATATTTTAGGTCTAGATCTTTAGGATTAGGGTTTTAGGGTTTTTACATACATATATATCAATTAAATTTATATTTAAAAAATTAAGAAAAAAATCCAATATATATAATAGGATAATCGTATAGATAAATAAATATGAAAAGAGCTAGTTTTTTAAACAAAAAAATTAAATATATATAATAAATATATAAAAATAGGATTTTAAGGTTTTTAATCAAATTAAGTATATATACACATACACACATACATATAAATATACATACATATATATATATATATATATATATATATATATATATATATATATATATATATACATACATACATACATACATACATACATACATACATACATACATACATACATACATACATACATACATACATACATACATACATACATACATACATACATACATACATACATACATACATACACATACACATATATATACACATGCATACACAAATATACATATTTTAGGTCTAGGTCTTTACGATTAGGGTTTTAGGGTTCATACACATGCATAACATATATACACATGTTGGAGAATTCCTCTCCTATTCGCAACAGAAAGTGTAGAAGACCTTCTCAGGATCAAGACTTTTGCCAATAGCTGACATGTCAAATGAAAACTAGTCCCAAGTGAAACCTCCAATGAACTTGAAACTTTGGTCACTCAAACTAGAGATGTATGGCTTTCAAATGAGCTATCAAACACTCAATTTGGAGTAGTTTTGAGTTGGCAACACTTTGCCTCAAACCAGGCTACCTGTCCACTTAATTAAGCTAAAAACTGGACTTCACTAAAATCTGAATAACTCGGAGAGCATAAATAATTTAATAAAAATGTTTTAGATAGAGGAAGTACTCAAGATACAAGATACACTTTCCAATGAATGTTTAAATGCTAAAATTGGATACATATATTGAGAGATATGACTCTCACAAGTAGACTACCCAGAAATGGGTATGCCGCTAGACATAGTCTATGAGAGTGAAGAGAACGAAATGACTCAAACCAAATGAACTAGCTACAAGAGGACTTCCATGCATTCTTCGTCTGTTCTTGAGTATCCTCCCTTGCCTCTTTTATAGCCAAGTGACCAAAAACTCTCATGATGAGTTTGAGAGGTCTTCTCCATAACTTCTCCACTACTTTGGACAACCACTCCTCTTACAGTTCAGTTTTTGGATTTGATTCTCTTTTGATTGATTCTCTTTTGGCCTCCACTACTTGCTGAAGTAAATGCTCAATTTTTCATTTTTTGTATTTTCCTTCTACTTGAAGAAAATCCTTTTTTCAAAAATATATAGGACCTTACTTCTTTATTTTTAACACTCCTCAAGCTCACATGTGAGCTTGCATCTTCAGTCTTATCCTGCAAGTTGATTTCATCCTTGAACCTCTTTAGCTTAGAAGCATCTAAGGACTTTGTAAACATGTCTGCAACCTAGTCATTAGTTCCAATGAACTTTATATCCACATCCTTGCTCAAAACTTTTTCTCAAACATAATGATAATGCACTTCTATGTGCTTACTTCGTGCATGAAACATTGGATTGTTTGTCAAGTGAATGCTTGAAATGTTGTCACCATAAATTGGAATGGTCTCTATCTGCACATCAAGATCAGCCAAGAGCTTGTTAATCCACATAGCTCCACAAGTTGCAAAGGCTAATCCTCTATATTCAACTTCTGTTGATGATAGTGCAACACAAGGTTGCTTCTTCGAGCTCCATGTGATAGGTTTGCTACCTATCATGAACACATAACGTGAAGTGGATCTTCTATCTTCCTTTGAACCAGCCCAATCAGCATCACTGAAGCCCTTTACATGCAATTCTTCATCATATCTATAAAATAAGGCATGATTGACCATGTGCTTCACATATCTTAGCACTCGTTTGGCTGAATTTAAATGTTCACCTGTTGGAGCTTGCATAAATTGACAAAGAACTCCAACAATATAACACAAATGTGGTCTTGTGATTGTAGCATAGGTGAATGAACCTATAATACTCCTATATGTAGTTACATCATGTAACTTATCTTCATCATTTGAGCATAGCTTCACATTTGTGTCCATAGGTTGAGTGAGTGGTTTGCATTCACTCATTCCAAATCTGAAAAGAACATCCAACAAGTACTTTCTTTGCATCAAGTAGATGCCATCTTTCTCATAGACTATCTCAATGCCTAAAAAGTATTTCAGCTCACCAAGATCTGAAATTTTAAACTCCTTATCGAGTTTTCTTTTTATCTCTTGTATGCCTGCAACATTACTTCCTGTTATGATGAGATCATCAATGTACACTACAAGATATAGGGGGGCATAGTGTTGTTTTTGGATTTTTTTTACGGTCCTTCGTCGCATAAGCGATGCTAGCGTCACTTATGCGACGCTAAAAGTGTGCATCGCAAATAGCGTCCCTAACTAGAGATGCTATTTGCGACATTGGCAAACTGGCTTGCATCCCATACGCGATGTCCTGTGTTCCAGAGCATCACATAAGCGACGCTCTAGAATGTTAAAGAGAAATTCCATTTCTCTCGGCACATTTGTGTCGGGATTTGGACACAAGAGAGCAAGAGAATGAGAGAGAGAGAGAGAGACAGAGAGAGAGAGAGGGAGAGAGAGAGAGAGAGAGAGAGAGAGAGAGAGAGAGAGAGAAAGAGAGAGAAAGAGAGAGAGAGAGAGAGAGCACGAGAGAGAGAGAGAGCGAGAGAGACACACACATATCATCGTTGAAGCCAGGTATGCACGCACACACACACTTACACACACATACATATGCATACACACACACATATACACACACACATATACACACATAGACACACACACACACACATATACATAGACACACACACACATACACACAATATACACACATACACACATAATGTTGCATACACACACATATACATGCATACACACACATATACATGCACACACACATATATGCATACATAATGCATACATAATGCACATGCACACATACACATACATAATGCATACACACACATATGCATGCATAATGCATACACACATATGCATGGATAATGCATACACACACATATGCATATATACATGCATACACATAAAGACATAGACACATACACACACACAGACACATACACACACATAAACACATACAAACTCATAGACACACACACACACATATACACAAACTCACATACACACATAATGATGCATACACACACATACACACACACATACACAGACATATATGCATACACACACATAGAGAGACATGCACACACATACACATACATGCATACATATGCATATATAATGCATATGCATATGCATACATACATACTTACATGCATACACACACATGCATACATAATGCACATGCATGCATAGAAATACATAATGCATATGCATACATAATGCACATGCATACATACACATACATAGTGCATACACACACATATGCATACATAATGCATACACACACATACACACACATATGCATACATTCATGCATACACATAGACACATACACACACAAAAACATACACACTCATAGACACACACACATACACATAGACACACACACACACATAGACACACATATACACACACACATACACACATAGACACATACACACATAATGATGCATACACACACATACATATGTATACACACATACACACACACATACACACACACATACACACATACACATATATGCATACACACACACATAGAGAAACATACACACACATACACATACATCCATACATATGCATACATAATGCATATGCATATGCATACATACATACTTACATGCATACATACACATACATAATGCATACACACACATACACACACATATGCATACATACATGCATACACATACACACATAGACACATACACACACATACACACATACACACTCATAAACACATACACACTCATAAACGCACACACATACACATAAACACACACACATACACACACACACATACACACAGAATGATGCATACACACACATACACATGCATACACACATACACACACATACACACACACATACACATAGACATACACACATACACACACATAGAGAGACATACACACACATACACATACATGCATACATATGCATACATAATGCATACATAGTGCATACACACACATATGCATACATAATGCACATGCATATGCATACATACATGCATACACATACACACATAGACACATACACACACATAGACACATACACACACATAAACACATACACACTCATAGATGCACACACATACACATAGACACATACACATAGACACACACACATACACACACACATACACACATAGACACATACACACATAATGATGCATACACACACATACACATGCATACACACATACACACACATACATGCACACACATACACACATACATTTACATACATACACACACACATACACACATACACACACATATATGCATACACACACATATATGCATACACACACATATATGCATACACACACATAGAGAGACATACACACACATACATATATATGCATACATATGCATATATATGCATATGCATATGCATACATACATACTTACATGCATACACACACATATGCATACATAATGCACATGCATACATACACATACTTAATGCATACACACACATATGCATACATAATGCATACAAACACATATGCATACATAATGCACATGCATACGCACACATACATGCATACACATAGACACATACACACACATAGACACATACACACACATAAACACATACACACTCATAGACGCACGCACATACACATAGACACACACCCATACACACACACATACACAGATAGACACATTCACACATAATGATGCATACACACACATACACATGCATACACACATACACACACATACACACACACATACACGCACACACATACACACATACATGCACATACATACTCACACATATACACACACATATATGCATACACACACATAGAGAGACATACACACACATACACATACATGCATACATATGCATACATAATGCATATGCATATGCATACATAGATATTTACATGCATACACACACATATGCATACATATACATACTTAATGCATACACACACATATGCATACATAATGCATACACAATGCATACACACACATACACACACATATGCATACATAATGCACATGCATATGCATACATACATGCATGTACATACACACATAGACACATACACACACATGGACACATACACACGCATAAACACATACACACGCATAGATGCACAAACATACACATAGACACACACACATACACACACACATATACACACACACATACACACATAGACACATACACACATAATGATGCATACACACACATACACATCCATACACACATACACACGTACACACACACATACATGCACACACATACACACATACACACACATAGAGGGACATACACACACATACACATACATGCATACATATGCATACATAATGCATATGCATATGCATACATACATACTTACATGCTTACACACACATATGCATACATAATGCACATGCATACATACACATACTTAATGCATACACACATACATATGTACTCGTATATATATTGATTTCTAACCCATTTTGTTTTATATGTTAGGTATTATGGATCCTAGTACAAAGAGAAAGGCGAAACTCACTCTCATGAAAAGTCTTATGAGAGCAAGAGTTCCGTCTGATACTCTAGGGGCCATCATGCATGATTACTCAGAGATGTCTGATGATGAGCTGGATTATACGATCCAGATACTTACCCAGCGATCAGAGGAGGACTCTTCTGCGGCTCCACATGCAGGAAGACAGCTATCTACTCATAGGTATGTTTGCTTTTCATAAACATTTTTAATGATATTATAACACATATTTTTATTTATTTTTATCTATCTATTTTCAGGACACCTATACCACCTCCAAATCATGATAGCAGAGTAGAGTTGCCTATGAGAACATGCATAGGCACCTTAGGACTAGAGTGTGATATAGAGCCAAAGGCGAACATTGTGTGCATAGGGAACGGATTGGAGTTCAAGAGAAGAATGCGGGCATTATGCGACTCTTACATGCACCTTGTCCACTTATCGTGGAAGTAAGTATAAATTTTACATATAAATTGAAATAAATATCTTATGTTTTATTTACATTATTTTTTTTTGTTTTTGTAGTGAGCATGATGAGAGGGATAAAAAATACATACTTAGTTCACTTGAGACAGATTTTGGGACAGGATGGTCGCATAAGTGGTGTCTAAAAGAGATAGGGACACTTATGGCTCATCGTCGCGATAATGCATGGTACACACTGCTTTTATGTATATATATGTGGGTATAAGTATGTGTGTTTATGTATGTATGTATGTATATGAGAGAGAGAGAGAGAAAAGAGTGAGACTAGAGGTACAAATACACGCATACACACATATATACATCATACATGCACATTTACACATAGACACATACACATCGACACATACACATACTCACATACACATACACATGCATAATCATAAGTACACACACATAGACTCATATAATCATATTTACATGCATATATACATATACACATGCATATATATACACACACACACACAACACATGTTTTAAAACACCAATTTCGATATTAGGGTTTTAAAACCCCCTAATTTGAAAACTCTAATTCAACCTTCTAGCCATATGATTGAAGTATATGTACACATTGCATCTATTCCTCCGATGTCCTACTAGAGAGATGTCTCTCCTCCCAACCTTATGCCTCTATATATAGCGAATCGAATCAACGAGGATCATAATATGTATAAAGATATATACAGATCATGTAGATACACATACATAAATATAAAATGGAGTAGATATATTATGCATCACACATGCATGCCTAAATGCACACATAAATATATATATACATGCATACATATTTACATGTACATATTTACACATAGACACATATACATATATACATGTACACATCACATATACATGCCTACATGCACACATAAATACATATATATACATGCATACATATTTACATGTACATATTTACACATAGACACATATACATATATACATGTACACATCACATATACATGCCTACATGCACACATAAATACATATATATACATGCATACATATTTACATGTACATATTTACACATAGACACATATACATATATACATGTACACAATTATAAATACTTGCATATATTACATGAATACATGAATATTTTACATAAATGCATATGCATATATACACATATGCATACTAACACATGTTTACATATATCACACACATGCACACACATACATATACATGAAATACATATATATATATGCATACTAACATATGTATACATATAATACACATGAATACACACACATATGCATACATACATGATAAAAATTTGCTCCTCGAAGATAAAGCTATATATAAAATAATTATGCATACCCCCAAGCTTCATGTTCTCACTTAAAAGAACATGATTTCATCTCTCTAGTAGGATTCATCGTTATTCAAGTTACTAAAAAATCTATTATCTGATATCTATTCGGAAGCTTCAAGTTATTGATCGATAACTAGAGTAGCATTTACTATCTAATGTGCTCATATGTTTTCATTATTGCCATCTTTTTGGTAAGACATCAATATAGTCTCATCTTCATTATCCTTATTGATTTCATTTATTTCTTCTATTGTTAAATCTATGTTCTCATGAGTCACAACATCTATTGATGGATTAATATCTATTTTTAGTAATTCCTCTTCCTCATCAGTAGAATCACCATGTAGAGAATTATCCTCTTCATCAAAAAGATTAGTATCAGTATCATGTATAATGATTCTAATTTCTCTTTCAGATGATGTATCGGTATCTGATGATGAATCATCAAGAGGACTTTCTTCGATCTCTCTAACAATAAACTGTTCAAACAATGACCTACCTCTAGGTTGCACATGAATGAATTGCCACCAAGGGTGAGCATCTGGGTTTTTATAAAAAAATGCTTGTTCAATATGCCTAGGAAGAATATATGGTTCTTTAGTAGATCGCATTACCTTGGAAGAATCAATTGCCCAAAACCTAGATAATTCCTTTCTTAACGTGGAATTACTACCTTTATACTCGGCTCGAAACCAGTCAACCTTCAAAATGACCTATCAAAATATATAAAAACAAAAACCCATTATTAGGTGCTTAAAAAAATAACTAACTATATCATAAAAAATATAAACTTTTTTCTACCTGTTTGATTGTACGAAATGAAATTTCGTAGATACCAACAATAGTTCCTACGTAACCAAGTTTGCCAGCTATAAGGTTCGTGTATTTTGAGCTGTCCAAAATCCCACATATTAGTGAACATTCGAGCCTGCAAAAGAAATTCAATTAGTATATAGAAACTAATATACATATATGAAAAAAATAAAATATTATTAAAATAAAATTACCTTTCATTCATAACCTATCATTAACTCTCTCTGCTCATCTGAGATTTCTTCATTATTTGCGTTGGCATGTTGCAAAGGACTATATAGCCAATCCGTGAAAGAAGATATATCTGTAATCTCATTATTATCAAGATTATGTCTATATCTTTTGTTTTTTCGCCTTTTACTTCAAAGATTTTGAAGTTCCTGTTTGTACTTGCTAAGGAATGCTTGCATGCATTCGCTATTATATGCTACAAAAGTAGAAACATCATTTTTTTCTTGAAATGTAAATAAGAATGGAACTCCCTTACCTGATAATATCTCATTTGTTATTTTCTAAGAAGACTCGTTGGTCCATGCATGTGGAGCTTCTTCATGAACTCTTTCAAGGTACTCACTAACGTAATACATGCACGCTTCAAGCATCCAACCCTTTGCCATGGATCCTTCTGGTTTCGCTCTTTGTCGCACATAACCTTTTAATATTCCCATAAATTGCTCGACCCGAAACATCCATCGAGTGTTAACACCTGCAATCTCTATTTCACCTACAAGATGGACTAATAAATGAACCTGAATATCAAAAAATGAAGTAGGAAGTTCTTTCTCCATCAAACATAGTAGCTCTTTGCATTCACATTTTTTTTTGTGGGATCACGTTTTTGTCAATCTCTTTGGATGTAATCCACCTATACATATCATAAAAACAATTATAAAAAAGTTAATTCAGAAATAAAAGATATCCAATATTCATACATATTAAATATAAAAGTATCATAAGTACCTTATAAGTTATCCAAGATGATAGATCACATCTTGTAGTCCTTTCGTTGTACATCCATCGATAACCAAAGGTAAAATATGTTTCAAAAAGTTATGCCAGTCATGGGTCTTTAACGCAGATAAGCTCTTATCATCCATAGTAAACATGTTTTGAAAAGATGCTCCATATCTTGTAGGAGTCTTAATCAATTGAATTCTATTGTTGATAGTCTGTATCTCTTTTGTTGTAAGTACCCAAGGAGCAGGTGAATAAGTCGTTTCTTGTCGATGTCTATCAAAAACTGGCCATAACTTTGGTTTTGATTTTTGATCTTTCAAATCATTCATTGATGCTATGGTATCTTTTAGTCCAAGAAGATGTTGCCATAGTGAATAACCAATATTTTTTAATATATGCACAGGATCAAGAAGATGACATACTTTTAACTCTTTCCAATACTCCAAAGAATACCATATTGATATGTTCTCTACGAGTGCCAATTTTCCTTTACCTCTCTTCACATACTCATTATCTAAATCATCATTGAAGATTTTTGATTCTGGATCTATCAGAGGTCCATCTGCCCATTTTTTTATACCAATCCATAGGCGTCATAAGTTTTGGACACTAACTTGTTTCAAGCTTTCCATTAAAATGTATCGCTTCTCTTTTAGATCTTAATGGATGATCATCAGGGAAGAATTGTCGATGTCGAAGATAAATATTTTTGTTGAGATTCTTACTATAGATTGATTTCAAACAATCACCACATTATGGACAAGCTTTATAACCCTTAGTAGATATTCCTGCATCATGAAAATGATAAAAATATAATTAGATTAAATCATAATTATTTACATGCATATTGAATAAAGAAATTACATCCACTACTTGAACAAACACCATATCTTGGAAAATCGTGAATAGTCCAAACCACAATACCATGAACCGTAATATGTCTTTCGTTGATGCTTTTCAATACATCAATGACATTAATACCTCTCCATAACTCTTGGAGATCATCATGAGAGGAGAAAGATATATATTCATATCTTTAACTTGTCTTTTGCATGGGATTAAAAGTGAAAGCATTAAATGTTCCTTTTTAATGCTAAGATATGGTGGAAGATTGTAGTTTATGACCACCACTGGCCATGTTGACCATTTATTGGATTTCATGGAGCATGGATTGACCCCATCTAATGCAACTCTGAACTTTAGATTCTGTGGATTTTGTGCAAATTCAGGCCATGTAGAATCAATATGCTAAAAGGCAACACTATCATGAGAAATTCTGATTATTCCATCAGTACTTTTACAATGATCATGTCCCCAAGTCAAAAGCGTTGATAATTTGGGGCTTTGAAACATATGTCTAATCCATGAAGCCAATGGAAAATGTCTCAATACCTTTTTTGGGATTTTAGCTTCTTCGCCCTTATATCAAGGAGATTGACATTTGGGACATGTCAAAGAGTCTGCATATTCACCTCTATATAAAATACAATCATTAGGACATGCATGTATACATTGATAATCTATACCAAGATTGTTGATTATCTTCTTCATTTCATCATGTGAGGTAAGAAGAATATTCTGACTTGGTAAAAACTTTCCTGTAAGCTCATAAAAAAAAGATATATTAAAAAAAGTAAATAAATAAATATACACATATATGTGCATATAATTTTATATATGTGTATGCTTATGTGTATGTGTATGTGGATGTGAATATGCATGTGCATGCGTATATATGTGTATGTGTATATGTATATATGTATGTATATGTGTCTTATATGTGTATATGTATGTATATATACATATGCGTATATGTATGCATATATGTATATGTATCTGTGTATACATGTGTATGTATGTATGTATGTACATATATATTTCTATGTATGAATGTGTATATATGTATGTATATGTATGTATGCATGTGTAGCTGTGTATATTGGATTTCTTTTTTAATTGTTTTTTGTATATTGTGGTTTGCAGATTTTCATATCTACACCATTGAATCATCTCGCAGTTTCCCATTTTATAGACAATCTATTACCTGTCTTGCTAAGTTGTTTATAGATATTAAATAGCAGTTACCAAGTAGGGTATTTAGTCATATGTAAAATGGGAGGATCAAATTTTTCGCGAATATTTTGAAAGATGCATTTGAATAGTTTTAAAAGATGGGCGGGCAAAAACTGTACCTTCAATTCAAGTTCCTGTTCTTACCTTATCTAAAGTAAGAATAAAAACCTGCATTGAATGGACACTTTTTGTTCACCCATCGTTTAAAATTATATTTCCATCCTTCAAAATCTTCAAGTTAAATTTGCTCCTCCCATTTTACATGTGGCTTAATACCCTCCTCGGTAACTTCTATTTAATATTTGTATAGTTAGCAGCACAGGTATTAGGTTGACTAAAATAGGAGAAACATATGTGTCAAGAAGATTCTAAAGGTTGGGTGGACAATTCTAAAGGCTAGATGGACAAAACATCTTCATTCGATACAGGTATGTATAATTTGACCTTACTCTCATAACATGTGTATGTGTGTATATGTGTGTGTATGTTTATATGTGTGTGTATGGTTATATGTGTGTATGCATTCATGTATATTATGTGTATGTTTATATATGCATGTATATATATATATATATATAGAAAATTGAAAATTATACCTTAATAGTGTCGAAACAGATACGTGCCTTCATAAACGTGCCTTAGACATTCCTCTCGAAAATATTTCTCATTTTTAGAATTATCAATGCTCTCACTATCATTTTGATACCAATCCTCAATAAAATCTGCCATGCCATCATCTTCATGTACGTGCTTAGACATTCCTTCATATACGTGCCTTAGACATTCCTCCCGAAAATATTTCTCATTTTTAGAAATATCAATGCTCTCACTATCATTTTGATACCAATCCTCAATAAAATCTGCCATGCCATCATCTTCATCATTGTCACACAAAACTTGTATTTTATTGTCTTTTGAATACAAATCTTTCAACCTTGCATATTCCACAGGATTACTTTTGCGTAGCCTCCTCATAGAAGCTTCTGATAAATGAGGTCTTATTGGCAATTGTGAACGGTGTGGAGGAAGATCATCAACATCATACGTTGGAATCTACACATATAAACAAAATTCATTAGTATTCCATAAATGAATAAAAAGTAAACTTTAAATATAAAATTAAGTATATAAGTTATTAAATATGGATAGTAAATTTTTATTCTCTCTAGCTAAAAGGTGCTCTTGGAGGTCTATGCCATCCATAATTCACTAATAGTTCATCACCGACATGTAATGTAGTAATAGCATTGACAACTATGTATCTTGATACATCTCTACTCATGTATGGTGATTCATGACTATTTTCACGTTCCTCAAATGTGCAATTAGTCCTTGAACTATTATGTAACCCTCGACTACTATTTATTAAACCTGCTATATTTCCATGTGTGTAAGGTCTTCCACCAATATATAATCTTTCATTTTCTGCATGTAAAATCCTTCTACTAGTAAGGAATGCTGCATTCAAGCATATTCAATAAGTACTCATGCTTGGAATATAACGTGAAAGTCGATGCCAATCTCCCCATCCATATATAGGACCACAAAATGACATAAGAGTGACTTCAGAGTTCGGAGGCACATACAATTCCTCTACAATAAAGAGACCACAATTAGCATCAGTAATAGTGGATGGAGCAATCATATAGCGATTACCCCAAAAGTTGAAAACCTCTCCATCTAAAGGAAGTGATCCTCTATTCCATCCTCCATATCTTCTTCTATCATATGTTTGTACTAAAGAACGATCACGAGCTGGCAATGGATAATCTCCAGCCGTTTCAGTCTCTAAACCAAGAGGTAGAGGATTTCTAGAAACCTCTGCTTGTAATTGATGAATAGCAAGTCCATGATGTGTACGAGGTATATTAACATTATGAGAAAAAATATCATCACCATCATCATCGAGCAAGTATTCGTGTATATCAACAGTGATTTGATTTTGTATCTGGTTTTTAAATAAAATAATGACATTAATTTATATAAAAAATACATACCCAAGCATTATCACGTTGACCAGGTGATGGTGCATGCTCAAAAATACCATACTCTGCCTCATGTTCAATACATTCCAATCGTGGTCTTCAATACGTGCCATAACAAGAGTTACACCAACATATAATATGCTCTTAATAATAAAATTCATCATAATTCCTATCGGAGGACACATGTGAAGTCGTTGCATGGGTAGGAGGTGGTGGAGTACCCTCTGATTGATCAGAATCTGCACATAATAAGAAACAAAAAAATATATAAGTTATGTATCCATCAAATATATTTAAAATTAAATGTTTGATATACTTACCGTATATAGTCATTGCACGATGAGGAGATGGTGGTGGAGTTCCATCTGATTGATCAGAATTTACAAATAATGGTATTTCATATTAATAATTTGATTATTTACATACACAAAGAATTCACATATACATATTTACACATACACACATATTCACATATACACATTTACACATACACACATATTCATATATACACAAATACACATTACTGTGGGATAAATGCATGTATTTTGAATGAATGAGTGTATATGCATGCATGTGTGTGTATTGTTAGACGGCCGCCGGAGTAGGACAAATGTATGCCGGATATAACGGAGTTTTTGAAATTTGCACGAAAAGTTGGTACGCGCATCCTGAAAACATCTTTATAAAGTAATGGAAAAAGAGTGGTCAAGAGCCCGTTTTTCTGGACTTGCCAGATTGATTGTCGAAGCCTGTGTGATGTATTGTTGTATAGTTTGAATCTTGTTAGTGTTCTGATCATTCCGCCTCGCCCACTGATACTGTGGTGCATCGTAACGAATCGTAAGTAAAAGGTTATGTGTCTGCTTGTTGATGTTGTGTTTCGGTTGTATAAGTTCCCAGGGTTTACGAACTGTCAGTCATTTCTTTGCATAAGATAATTGATAGTGGGAATTCCGAATAGACAACTGGAAGTGTGTTCTCGTATGCTCTGTTGTGCTACCGGATTCAGTACCTTCGGTATCATTCTCTGGTAATCCCGATTATGAGGAAGAGCTAGTACCTTCAGTAGCATGAATAAGTTGATTGAAGAGTACTGATAAGTTTTGTGATGAATGAATCTATCGATTATAGTATCTTCTCGTTGATTTACTGCCTACTGTGAGTCTGTATGCTATCCGGCATATATACCTGTCATGAAGAAGTTGTGTGTTGATTTACGAGAATATAATACCTATTAGTTGTTAGTATTGTTGTAACACTCGGACTACTGCCCTGTCTCAATAGCCAGTTTAGTCTGTAAGAGTTAAATACGCAGATTCCCAGAAATCAGATATTGCTTGATGGAGGCTAATAACTGAGCTAAGAAGTGTTAATGGTTATTTACTATTGTGCAAAGATTTGGGAAAATAGTACAGGGCCTCTGTCTAACAGACTCCTACCACTCCCAAGAACCCACGTTGTTTCGGTGACGATACGGGAAGTTTAACACAGTTTACGGTGAATCACTGTTTTATGTTTAATATTTGTTTGGTAACAATTTCGGCTAGATAGTAACACAGCGTTACCGTTACTGTATCTCTTAACACTTGGCGCCGTCTGTGGGAAGGTGGTATCAAGATTGTCAGTCGTATGTCAGAATTAGATTATCGTTCGATTGGCAGTAGCAACTGAATCAGATTGTTGCAGACTGTTTCGTTAGTAATACTATGCGATTAGTACAGAAGATGATACATGCCGGTTACTCGATCCGGTGAAACGTATCCCAAGAACCATCAGTCTGGATTACTAAAGCCAACTTTGGGAGGTAGAAGTACAACTAGGACTGACCCAGTTGTCAAGAAAGTTAAGAACGTTAAAACTGATTCCGGTCATATTCCGGTAGAACCTGTTACGCCTCTGGTACATTCCTTTACTATTTCGGCACAGCCTGTCGAAAATATAGTAATTCCAGAACCTACCAAGACGCAGTTGGAATCTAGTTTAACACTCTTGGAAAAAGATTCAGATTCATCTACGATTAGAAATGCTTTCTCAAAGAAAGCGGCGAAGGCGAAAAAACGCCGAATTCGGGCATAATTTCGGTTCATTCTGGTGAAATTTCGGTAAGAGAATCACAGTATTTTGGTGACGATTTAGCATTTTCTACTGAATCTTCAGCCCAATCACCGTGCTTGGAAGCGAGTTCCCATACACTAGACATCAAGAAGGAAGGAAAGCTGTTCGAAACAGAGATTCGAAGCATATTAAGCAAGATAATCGCACCGGAAAGTGCGCCATCCGACGATACCGATTCCGGTAGTTCAGATATTCAGACCCGAGATACAGAAGGAAGGTATAATACACTCACGATGAACGGACAACAACAACAACAATAGTTATGTCCACCCAGGCCACCTCCAACGGGAGTGACATACACGAAGTTTGGTGGATTTCCAGGAGATGATCCGGATGCTCACGTACGCACCTTCGAGATAAGCTACGTAGTTCTCAACCATCCACCGGATCAGGCCTACAAAGCCATTGTCTTCCAATCTACGCTTGTCAATGAAGCAGCTAGATGGCTTACAGAATATGATATTAATCATTTCGACACCTACGAAGTAGTACGAGATGCTTTTCTGCAGCGATTCAGGTTAAAAAAGAATCCAGCCAAAATTTTTGACTATCTGCAGAATAACAGACAGAAGGCAAATCAAACCATACAAGAGTATGCTACTCTCTTCAGAACACACTTAAGGCAGCTACCACCGGCCCACGCTAACTTGCCAGATGACGTTATCACTCAGTGGTTCATCAACGGCTTGGTTCCACAACTTAAGCAGATCATGATCATAAGATGTGTCGGAGCCATGTCCCTCGATGCAGTCATTGCAATGACTCTGCAACTGGAACACAAAGTCGGTGGATTTACAGAAGATTTAGAATGGTTAAAAGCAAACAAAAATGTTGCAGAAGATATGACTAGACAAGTATACTGCAACACATGCAAAAATTCAGGACATATACCAGTGCCAATTGCGCACTTAATCAGACATTCTGTGCTATCTGCAACATTGCCGGACACACCACCGAAAACTGCGCATACAACACTAGAGTACAGGGAACAACGACTGTCAATGCAATTATCCAGGAACAAGGGCAGACAGCCAACCACTATGTGCCTCCACAAATGAGAAACAACCAGCAGCAAGGATATCGAAATTACCGAGGACAGAGGAATAACAACTATAATCCAAACCGCTGGCAGAACGGACCACCATCGGAAAATCCCAATTTACCACCACCACGCTGTCATTTTTGTGGTGAATTTAGACATATTAGGAGATTTTGCAAGGATGCAGCTGAGTATGATCAAAGGAAGAAGGAACGTCAAAATCCAATGGCCAACATGGTAAAAATCACACCGGTAGAGACATAGGCTGCTGCAATCCAGACCCGTTCCAGTAAACAACTGCAACCGGCAGCATAATTATTTGAACCAGGGGTACGTGAACAACACAGAATGTACAACAAGGCTAGTCAATGGACCACAACAGAACCATCAGTCTTCCCAGAACCTATTCCGGTAACCCAGCCCTCGTTAACAAAGGAAGGAACACAGCAAAGGGAGTTAGCAGCAGGAACATCATCAGCAGCAGATACATTGCCAACCGTAGACACCTCCGCATCAGCAGAGGCATCAACTTCAACATCAGTAGAGTCTATCAATCAATCTCAACAGGCCTGGGAAATCTTATCTAAGGCATCTATCACTTTGCCTCTGGGCCAACTACTCGCATTAGTACCTGGGATTCGCCAACAGTTCCAACAACAGTTCAGTCCGGTACCTTCTTGTGTTCCGACGACAACAGCAGTTCAACCGGAACCTGATTCTACGGTTGATCATTCAGTTCCCTTGATTACAGTATGGTATAAGAATCATAAGATTATGCAGGTATTAATTGATGGAGGCTCTGGTGTTAACATTGCGACTGCGGCATTATGCAAAAGGCTAGGATGGACCGAAATCGAACCAGTTCAATTTTTTGTCAGAATGGCAGATCAATGAAGAGTCCATCCCGTAGGACTTGTGCGAAATGTACCCATCACTTTACAAGGTACGACCTTTAAAATGACCTTTGTTATACTAGATCTGCCGGAATCCACTTTGGATTACAACCTTCTTTTCGGCCGACCTTGGCTGAAGCAGCGAAGGTAATACAGGACTGGTCTGCACAAGAGCTTACGTTTAAAGATGCCAATCGAAGATATGTGGTAAAATTAGATGCTATACAACCTTGCGAGCTACATGCTAGACCATATTTTGCTGAACCAGTCCATATGCTAGATGGATTGTCAGACGATGAAGAAGAAGAGTTTCTGAAGAATAACGCTCATTTAATTTCCTTAGGAATTGTTGATCTACAGACCGTTGTAGATAATTGGAATGCTTCAGTTTGTACAGTAATACCCGTCACAGAAGAGGCTAAGAAGGAAGACACTATCTCGACACATGACAATGAACTGCAGCAACTCTTTAAACCAACAAACAACACAGAGAAACATCAACAGTTCTATATCCCCGAAGATCAGCTGATCACTTACAATTTAGGAGATGAAGATCATCCGCGTCCTGTAAAGATAAAGCAAAACTTACCGGAAACATTTCAAGCAGGCTTAATCCAGCTACTTTGAGAATTCACTGACGTCTTTGCATGGGACTACAAAGACATGAAGGGATTGGACCCCCGTATCTACGAGCACAGGGTCATGCGGAAGCCAGAATCAAGACCGATAAAGCAAACCAGCTACCGGATGAATCCCCATTATGCATCTCAGGTAAAGGTAGAACTCGATAGGTTATTAAAAGTCGGATTCATCGTGCTAGTAGAGCATGCTGAATGGATCTCTCCAATTGTGATTGTGCTTAAGAAAAACAAGCAATTGCAAATCTGTGTAGATTACCGGAAATTAAATGCAGCAACCATACCAGATCCTTTTCCAATCCCCTTTTTGGATACCATGCTTGATAGAGTAGCAGGTCACGAGATGTATTCATTCCTAGATGGATACAGTGGCTACAACAAAGTTAGAATGGCTGAAGAAGATATACCAAAAACTGCATTTATTACCAACTGGAGTGTCTTTGCTTGTACGGTAATGTGGTTTGGATTGAGAAACGCACTAAGCACATTTCAAAGATGTATGCAGGAGATATTTTCTCCTTATCTCACTTCATTTATGCAAGTATATCTCGATGATTTTTCAATTTTCAGTAAGATGATAGCACACTTGTTCCATTTACGGTGCTGCTTTCAGAAATGCAGAGAGTATAGACTCTGCTTGAACCCAAACAAATCAGTGTTTGCGGTCTCATGTGGCAAATTACTTGGCCATATTGTATCTGCACAAGGTATCCAAGTAGATCCAGATAAAATTTCGGCAGTATTAGAAGCTCCGGTGCCAGCTACTCCAAAAGAAGTTATGTGCTTTATGGGCCAAGTACGGTGGCATGGAAGGCACTTACAGTGGCTTGCTCATCTGGCTATACTACTAAACAAGCTAATCAGTAAAACACCTCGACAATTTGAATGGACCCAGGAATGCCAGATAGCATTTGATCATTTAAAACATTTATTAACACAAGTTCCTAAGCCACTGGACTGGGATCACCCATTTCATGTATTTGTTGATGCTTCAGATATAGCAATAGGAAGTGTGTTGATGCAAAAAATTGATAAATGGTCCAGACTAGTGTATTATGCAAGTCGAAGATTAGCGCCTACTGAAAAGAATTACTCTGTAACAGAAAGGGAATGTCTAGGGCTAGTATATTCGGTCAAGAAATCCAGACATTACTTGCTAGGCCGTAAATTTACATTTCATGTAGATCATGCATCACTTGTCTATCTAGTTCGGCAACAGCATCTAGGTGGTCGATTAGCGCGATGGGTCTTACTCTTGCAGGAATTCGATTACGAAGTCATTCACCGGCCAGGCAGTTCACATGCCTTAGCAGATTTTTTATCCCGCTTAGATTTCGGTGAAGCTCTGGTGGGCATAGATGACACGACACCCGCGATTTATGTATCAGAACCAATTAATGAAGATTCTGCAGCCCACCTATCCCATTTTCATATTATGATCAGATCTTGACTTTTCTCACTGATGGTTGCCTTCCATCTCAGACTTCTAGGGCAGTACGAAGGAAAATTGCAGTCTTTAGCCGCCGATTTCGGTTAATTGCTGGAGAATTATATTATGTAGATTATACTGGAATCCTACTTCGCTGTATTCCACCACATGAAGTTAATTCAGTTATTACTTTGGCCCACTCAATTCCTTCCGGTGGTCATTTTGCAGCAGACTTAACTCACCGGAAAATTTTGCAGAGTGGTCTCTGGTGGCCAACGATGTACAGAGATATATTACAGTTTGTCAAACAATGTGATACTTGTCAAAGATCGGGTCAGCCTTTGCAACGTCATCTTTTTCCTCTGCAACCCATCTTACCATTGGAACCTTTCCAGAAGTGGGGTCTAGATTTTATCGGTCTGATTACACCTCCAACAGTCTCCAGTAACAACCATTACATACTGACCTGCACAGACTATGCAACCAGATGGGCCGAAGCCTGGGCTTTACGGTCTGCTACAGCCGTTACAGTAGCAAAGTGTCTGCTAACCGATGTCTTTCCATGTTTTGGCTTACCACTGGAAATTGTATCAGATCAAGGCACTCATTTTGTAAACAATTTAATGAACGCACTTACACAGTCGTTTCAGATCACACATAAATTTAGTTCTCCTTATTATCCGCGTGCTAATGGTTTGGCCGAAAGTACAAACAAATCTCTGCTGAATATACTTCGGAAATTGATCATGGAAGTATCGGAAAGATGGGATCAACTGCTACCTGCAGTGTTATGGGCTTACCGGACTACATACAAGGTAACAACAGGATTGACACCTTTCAAATTAGCTTATGGCTTAGAAGCAATAGCACCAATGGAGATAGTTATACCAAGTTTACGAGTAGCCATTACCCAGAAACTGCTACCAGAAGACTCACTATCATTTTGGTTGGACACAGTCAGAGAGTTAGACGAGCACCGATGGCTCAGTTTTTTAACCATGCACGAAGTTCAACTAAGACAGGCAAGGACGCACGATCGAAACTTGAAGACTCCTGTATTTTTGGTAGGACAGCTTGTACTTTTTTATAATGCAAAGTCAAATAGATCCGCAGGAAAATTCAAATTACGGTGGTTCGGCTCTTACAAGATCTCAGAACAAATTGGTCCACCAACTTTTCGGTTGACTACGTTGACCGGAAATCCACTTCCAAAAGCAATCAACGGCTCGAAGCTGCGGCCGCATCAAAAGCGCTACTAGTCCGCATTAAATCATTCGGCGGTGGACCGCATTTTTTTAGCTTTTGTTTTTTACTTTTCATTCTGTTCTTTCTTTTCTTTTTTAAATAGCCGTGTTTTGTCATAAGCCGCCCTCCTTACCAATTACTCAAGCATACACGCCAAATTGAAAGAAATATCATTTCAGCACCGCACAATGATAACCATCACTTCCTACCCCCCCACCCTAATATTTGTACTTAAGCTCTTCGGTTGCGCCAAAAAACACTATTGTGTTCTTGTGATTGTGCTTGTGTTTTCTGTGTTTTGTGTATCCGTGTGTTGTGTCCTGTGTATTCGTGTTCGCGTGCGCAATGGAAGCATTGGCGAACTACACAACTTTCTGTGATGGTATCCCTACCGAGGTAGGAGAATACCTGCGCACCCGAGGGTTGGCCAACTTCGCTGAGCTGCCATGGCACTCAGTGGAAGCCCATCCCTTCTTCGCACAAATCATCCCTGCCATCGCCCAATCCCCCATCGCTGAACGACAATGGCTCTTCCCCTCCCTACCATCTAGAACCATAATAACCTTCCAGGCCTTCACCGAAGCCTTCCGCCTCACTCCACAAGGCCGCGAGAATGGCCGAAGTATCCCCGTAGCCCGCATGACCAAACTTTTCCCCCGCCATTCATTGAACGAATACGCCATTCTCTGCCGCCCCGAACCTGAAAGAACTGCATTACAGTTCTTAGTCGCAATCCTTAACCTCCAAAAACGCACCTACGGTATCTCCCGCCCATTCTATTCCGCCATCGACCTTGCCGCACAAGAACCCGTTAATTTCACCTCATTTTTCTTTCACCGAATCCATAAGGAGTGTGTCGCCATAGTGAAACAAGTCAACAAAGGAACCACCCCTCGATCCAGACTTCCCCACATCCTTTCCTTTCTCTTCCCAACCATACTCGCCGCTCAACCACCACCACGAGGACCAGTCCTAAGGCATGAAGAGTCAGTTCAGCTACTAGAAGATGAGGAAGAAGAAGATGAAGAAGAGCTCAATCAATTGTTCCGCCGGAAACGTATCAGAATTAGCTCCTCAGAAAGTGAAGCACAAGGCTCAGCCGGAAAAGTTAACGATGACGATAAAGACGAAGAGAAGAACGAAGAGGAGACCTTCCATGATACAGCAACCTCAATGCACAATGAATCGTCGGCTGAGCAACAAGAACAACAGGAGCAAACAGAAACAGAATCAATCTCGACCAAAAAAGAATCAGAGCAACAGGAAAATGAGCAGCAATCTAATCAAGATGCACTAGACAAGCTACTGAAGGCAGCGGAATCCACAGAAGCGCACAATGCAGAAACGGAACAAACAAACAAGGTAACAAGTACTGACTCTGCCTTTCCCAAAACACCGCCTATTAACCCCATTTCCCAACCAGAACCACCCCACAGCCCCATCAAGCCCAGTCACCCCACCGGAACTACTGAAACCTCGACATCCTCCCTCAACTATTCACCACCGAATTCACAACAAATCCTCACCGGAACCTCGTCACAACCTCGCCCTCCTCTGCCACCCCACCCCATTCTAGTTTTTTCGGAATTAGAAGCCATGGGTCGCCTTTTAATTAATCTATCCCAACAACTGCCGCAACACCTGAAGCAAGCCATAGACGATGCACGAGAAGAATTCCAAAGGAAATTGGAAATAATGGAGGCGGATATCACCCCTCTTCAGGAAGAATTACAAGCAGCAAGAGCGGAAAATCATGCACTACATGATTAGATCTGCTAACACCGAAATAATAAAGTTAAATCAAACAATCAAAGATACAGAAGACACACGGATCGCGCTAGGCAAATTACTGGAAGAAACCAGACTCCAGCTGCAGGATGCAGTACAGAAGTACCAAGAACAGCAAAAAGAAGCAAAGCAAGCAAAAGAACAGCTACAAAGAGCGAAAGAATCACTGGATGAGGTGAATTCTATCCTTAAACATCAATTACTTAGGGAAGCTAAACATCAAAAAGACTTAGCAAATGCCCGCAGAGAACGAGATGCCTACCACAAAACCATACAATTCCAGAATCAACAGTTTGAAAGACTGGATAATCAGGTACGAAACCAAAAAGACACAGTCAATGAAATGCAGAAGCAAATAACGGAAATGAAGACAGCCAGAGATGCGGCATTATCCAATGATTTTTATTTACAGGAGGCCTTTTTGCAAACACAGGCCGAAATTTTGCTTACTGAAGCCATCGCACTTAGTTCTGTTAGAGTAGATGCGCAAATATTAGAACCCGACACCCTTAAACAGTTATTAGAAACCCTTAAGAAAAAAATAGCCCGTACATTTAGATTAGCGAGAAATATGTATCTAGAAGGAATCATAGATGAACAATAATTTTTGTAATCAAAAATCACTTGCGGGTTCGAGTCCACCGTGCGTGCCAGTGTTAGACGGCCGCCGGAGTAGGACAAATGTATGCCGAATATAATGGAGTTTTCGAAATTTGCGCGAAAAGTTGGTACGCGCATCTTGTAAACATCTTTATAAAGCAATGGAAAAAGAGTGGTCAAGAGCCCGTTTTTCTGGACTTGCCAGATTGATTGTCGAAGCCTGTGTGATGTATTGTTGTATAGTTTGAATCTTGTTAGTGTTCTGATCATTCCACCTCGCCCACTGATACTGTGGTGCATCGTAACGAATCGTAAGTAAAAGGTTATGTGTCTGCTTGTTGATGTTGTGTTTCGGTTGTATAAGTTCCCAGGGTTTACGTACTGTCAGTCATTTCTTTGCATAAGATAATTGATAGTGGGAATTCCGAATAGACAACTGGAAGTGTGTTCTCATATGCTCTATTGTGCTACCAGATCCAGTAGCTTCGGTATCATTCTCTGGTAATCCCGATTATGAGGAAGAGCTAGTACCTTCAGTAGCATGAATAAGTTGATTGAAGAGTACTGATAAGTTTTGTGACGAATGAATCTATCGATTATAGTATCTTCTGGTTGATTTACTGCCCACTGTGAGTCTGTATGCTATCCGGCATATATACCTGTCATGAAGAAGTTGTGTGTTGATTTACGAGAATATAATACCTATTAGTTGTTAGTATTGTTGTAACACTCGGACTACTGCCCTGTCTCAATAACCAGTTTAGTCTGTAAGAGTTAAATAAACAGATTCTCAGAAATCAGATATTGCTTGATGAAGGCTAATAACTGAGCCAAGACGTGTTAATGGTTATTTATTGTTGTGCAAAGATTTGGGAAAATAGTACAGGGCCTCTGTCTAACAGACCCCTACCACTCCCAAGAAACCACGTTGTTTCGGTGACGATACTGGAAGTTTAACACAGTTTACGGTGAATCACTGTTCGTTTAATATTTGTTCGGTAACGATTTCAGCTAGATAGTAACACAGCGTTACCGTTACTGTATCTCTTAACAGTATGTATATGTGTGGATATGTATATGTGTGTTTATGTTATATGTATGTATATGTGTATATGTATACATATATGTATGTGTATGTTTGCAGGTATATGTGTATGTGGGTTTGTGTATGTGTGTGTATATATGTGTATGTATTCTGATTTTTTTTCTGTTTGAGGTTAAATTAACACGAGATATTGTATGGTGGGAAAAAATAAGAGGCGACCTAATATACCACCTGAGATGTGGCAGTTTTTTCGTAGACAGCTACGTCTTCAAGAGTCCTTTCCTCAACAGAAGGTACACAAATTAATAGTTTATATTTATATTTTCATATATTTTAGTAATTTTTTACATTTAATTTATGTATTTATTTTTTCTTAAATAAACAGGCTGTTGCAAAGAAGAGAGTGGAGTAGGGCCACACATCGCACCTAGGCCAAATGGGCCATAATTGTTTTGTAGCTACATTTGTAAGTATATGTGTTATTGTGAGTGTATTTTTTATTTTAGTTAAAATGCAAGCAACTAATCTTTTTTATTTGTTTCAATGTAGTGAAAGGATTATGGCCAATATCCTACGAAACATGAGATCGAGTATGCTACACATTTTGGATATTGCCATTTGAGTGAGTATATGCGAGATCATCCAGATGCCTTTGTGAGTATTATTAAATTTTATATAATTATTTTATTTTTATGAATGGTTTAATTGTTTTACTTATTTATGTTTGTTATATGTAATACAGGAGTATTATGGAGAGACAAATATGGATGAGGTGGAGAGACAGACACAGGAGGGATGATCTCGATTGTCACACGGTGATCATGATGATGAGGATGAGGATGATGACCAGGATGATAATGATGTTGCTGATGATGATGATGACGATCATGATGATGATGATTAGGATTCTAGTTGATTATGACATTGGATTATATGTATTTACATTGATATATATATATATATATATATATATATATATATTTCATTTCAGTTATGTTTTGAATTGTGTGTATGGTATTAAGTAATGAAGAGTTTTGTTCTATTGATTGTTATTATTGTTTATATTAAGCATGTGTTTTAATACTTTAATTATATAATTCATTCATATGTGTGTACGTAAGTGTATATGTATGTGTGTGTATATGTATGTATGCGCATGTGTATGTGTGTGTATATGTATGTATGTGCATGTGCATGTGTAATTGTATACTGGTGTATGAGTATGTGCATGTGCATGTGTATGTGTGTGTATATGTATGTGCATGTATATGTGTAACTCTATGTGTATATGTGTGTATGTGAATGTATATGTGTATATGTAGGTATGTGCATGTGTGTGTGCATGTGTATATGTGTGTGTACGTATGTGCATATATATGTGTATATATTGTATAATGTATGTATATGCATGTGTATATGTATGAAACATGCATGTGTATGTGGATGCATTTCCATTTGCATCCATGTGCATGCATGTGAATGTGCATGCATGTGGATGTGCATAAACATGTATTTACGTATATGTTAATGTGTGTATGTGTATATATATATGCAATAATGCATGCATGTAAGTCTTTTTATGTGGTTGTAGAAATAATTGTGCATATGCATGTGTATATGTGTGTATGTCTACGTGTATGTGCACATATATCTGTGTGTATATATGTGTGTGTGTATGTGCATGTGTATATGTGTATATATGTGAAAGTGCATCTTCATCATGTATAAGTGTATAAGTGCATATCAATAAGTGTGAGTATGCTATCTAATGAAAATAACACAATTCAAATGATATACAAAGAATAGAAATTGTACTTACAATAGATAGCCATACTTTTTGCTTGGTTAGCTTCTTGAATAAACTGCAATAAAGAGAAAAAGAAGAGAGAGAGAGAGAGAGAGAGAATTCAAAGAGATAAAGATGTAGAAAGAGAGAAACAGAGACAGAGAGAGACAATAAGAGAGAGCTTAGGCAAAACAACAATTCTTCATATACTTGTTTCACCTCGTAAGCACGGTGCAATTGCGAACATTGGAGAGCTCTTAGATCAAATGCGTGAAAATGGTGATCGAAGAGTCTCCAATGTTTTAATTTTTTGCCGTCAACAGACGGTCATGTAAGCGATGGTAACATTTTCATAAAAACCACTCGAATTGGCATCACATAAGCGATATTTTTTAGAGTCGCTTATGCGATGCTATTTAAAAACATCGCATTAGCGACACTCTATGCGAGCGTTGCACACCCCGTCATGCCACACGTAAAAAAGAACGTCGTTTGGTTCGTTGGTTAATCGATGGTCCGCGCTTGATGCTCATTGTGATGCATTTTGCAATTTTATAGCGACGAAATTATGTGTCCTTAACCATCGCTATGCGTCCGTATTCCTTGTGGTGGTATATGCAAATATATACCTGCTTGCATTCTTCTTTCTTCATGTAGAGAGAGGGATCTACACTACTTGGACTATACCCACACCTTGTGAGGTACTCAACCAATCTTTGATTCCAAGCACGTGGTGCTTGCTTCAGCCCATACAAAGCTTTCTTCAATCTACAAACAAAATCTGGATGCTTTCTATCTTCAGATCCAATCGGTTGACTCATGTATACCTCTTCTTGAAGTTCACCATTGAGAAAAGCATTTTTTATGTCAAGTTGGTACAATGGCCATCTCCTTGTTGCACTCACTGCAATCAAGGTTCTAATTGTTCCCATCTTTGCAACCGGGCTGAAAGTCTCTTCATGACGTGAGTTTGCTTGAATACTTTTGCTACTAGTCTAGATTTATGCCTAGCTAGAGAACCATCAGCATTTCTCTTTATTTTAAACACCCTTTTATTTGGAATAGTCTTCATACCTTGAGCCTTTTGAACTAGCTCCTATGTGTGATTTTCCTTGAGAGCTTTTATCTCTTCTTGCATAACTTCTTGCCATTCTTTTTGTATACATGCTTCTTCATATGCATCCGGTTCTTTGTCTTTGACCACCTATGTCATATATGCAAAATGCTTTGTAATAAAACTATCATAGCTCAGCCTTGGAATTGGATACCTTGCTCTCGAAGCCCTCCTTTCATTTCCTTTTGAATATTGCTTCTTCAACTGGTCCAACTTTACCTTTGGTGTAATCACCTCTTCATACTCTTCTTCACTTGCATTTGAATCACTATTTTGGATAGATTTTTGAGCTTCAAATCTTTCATAACCTGATGTTGGTGATGAGGAATGACTCCTTAATCTCCCCTTCCATGTTGAGCTTTCTCCAAGTGATGTAGAAGCTTCTGGACCTGACATTTGAGTGCTTGTTTGCTGAAATTCTTCTTGGACAGCACCTCCATCATCTTTGCAATCTTCTTCAAGAATCTTCTCTTTCCCTTTGTCTCCAAACCATGGTCTTAGCTCATAAAATACCACATCTCATGAGACTCATAACTCTTTGCCTCCATCTTTGTCCTTAGTTCTTGAGGGATGTGAACATAACACACACATCCAAAAACTTTGAGATGTGTAAGGTCAGGTTTCTTACCAGAATAAACCTCCTCAGGAGTTAGATTATGCACTCCAGCTGTTGTGCACTTGTTCATCAAATAAACATCCATACTAGCTGCTTCAGCCCAATAGTTTAGTGGCACCTTCATATATATATATATATATATATATATATATATATATATATATATATATATATATATATATATATATATATATATATATATATATATATATATATATATATATATATATATATATATATATATATATATATATATATATATATATATATAGGATAATTGTATAGATAAATAAATATGAAAAGAGCTAGTGTTTTAAAATAAATGAATTAAATATATATAATTAAATATATAAACATAGGATTTTAAGGTTTTTTATCATATTAAATATATAAAAATTGTACTTTAAGGTTTTTATCAAATTAAATATATATAATTAATACATAAAAATAGGATTTAAAATTTTTTTTATCAAATTAATATATAAACTAGGTCTTTTGGATTAGGGTCTTAGGTTTCTTTAGGTCTTTAGGCCTTTAGGATTAGGGTTTTAGGTTTTTTTAGGTCTTTAGGTCTTTAGGTTTTAGTATGAAAGAAAAACAAAATAAAAAAATTAGAATATATAATTAAATCTATATATATTTTAGGTTTAAGTCTTTAGGATTATGGTTTTAATTTTAATAAAAAAATCAAATGTTCTAAAATGTCCATATTGTATCAGATGGCTAATTTGCATCCGGAGGAGAGAATGGCATGTCCTTGCACTCAGTACAAGTATCAAATTTATCAGAAACGATAGATTTGTACTGCACATGTTACACAATTTGGATCCTTTGATAAAAGTCAACTACAAAACCTATGCTACCATTCACATGGTCCCCCTGGTGAGCACATGGACCCAAATGACATTGCAGTGGTAACCTCTCGTGGACAGAAGATAACAAAAAAGGAGTTAGAAGTACAAGGTACTAATAGCGTTACACGGAATGAACATATAGAAGAAATGCTCGAAGCATTTTGTGAGATGGATGAAGATCATGATGGTGGAGAAGATGTCGAGAGTTTCATAGACACAATAAAATATCCACGATCAGAAGCCGATGGAAAATATGAAAATATGCAAAGACTAGCACGTTTACCACTATACAATGGGGCAAAGATATATGTACTACATGCATCACTCGCGATGCACAATCTGCAATCCATTTATGGATGGTCTGATAGTAGGGGTCTCTGAATTGTTCAGGTAAGTGGATTTGAAATAAACTTTCATTGTTGTATCAAAATAACTTTATTTACTAATATCATTCTAATTTCTTATTGCAGGCTTCTTAAAGATTAATTTTTGCTAGAGGGCAATGACATGCCTCCAACACCTGGAGATGCAAAAAAACTTTTACAATCCATTGGAATGGACTACACTAAGATTCATGATTGTCTGAATAATTGCATCCTCTTTTGGAATGAGTATGAGCATCTCCACATATGTCCAAAGTGTGTATGCATATGCATGTGTGTATGCATATGCATGTATGTGTGTGTGCATATGCATGTATGTGTGTATGCATATATGCATATGCATTTGTGTATGCATATGCATTTGTGTATGCATATGCATGTGTGTATGCATATGCATGTGTGTATGCATATATGCATATGCATTTGTATGCTCATGCATTTATGCAAGTTTGTATGCATATGCATGTGTGTATGCATGTGTGTATGCATATGCATGTGTATGCATATGCATATGCATGTGTGTATGCATATGCATGTGTGTATGCATATGCATGTGTGTATGCATATGCATGTGTGTATGCATATGGATGTGTGTATGCATATGCATGTGTGTATGCATATGCATGTGTGTATGCATATGCATGTATGTGTGTATGCACATGCATGTGCCTATGCATATGCATGTGTATGCATATGCATGTGTTTATGCATATGCATGTGTGTACGCAAAGTTGACAGTAGAAGATCTAGTTTCGAAATGCTCTGAATGTCGACTCTCATGTCACGTGTAATAGGAGATGGTGTCTAGGTTGGTCGAGTCTTAAGTGGGATTTTAAGTCCCAATCCCTTTGGCATCCCCTCATTGAGATTAAAACATGAGTTCTTCTATGGAAAATCCTCCACAAGGGAATTTGGACCAATGTAAAAGCTAAAAACTTTTGTGGAGCCCCTCCATGGTTGTTGGCAGCAACAGTCAAGGCACCAAAGGACTCACAAGACAAGGAAGCCAAAGAAGGGAGCCAGAGCGAAGAGAAGGCACAAGCAGACTAAGTAGTCGACGAAGATCTGGCAAGTAGGCCATTCAAATTTTTCCAAAACAACATCTTCATAACAGTGATTCTCATCACTACAAATCATTGTAAATACCATTTCACCTTTTTGTAACTCCATTTTGTGCAAGCCGAGGAGTCCTCGAGCTTGATGAGTATTAGAAGTATCATCGTACCAATTTTCATTATTTTTAGACTCCGTTTGAGCCTCCAAATAGGCCCTAGAACCTAATTTTTAACTAGGTCGGACATTATGTCTGGACAGGGCCAAAAGCTAGTCAAAAACTATAAATAGAGGTAGAGAGCTCATTTTTGGAGTTAGCTTCTAATAGATTTGAACTTGTATGAGCATTTTGGAAGTAATCTAAAAGAACTCCATTGTCTTTCTCTTTGCCTTGCCGTGTGTGCCCGTATGTATGTATGTGCGTGCATGTTGGTGTGCTTCTCACTCATGCACTTGTGCCTTCACTTGCTCGAGGTCATCATACCATCCTCACGTCTTCCTGGATTGACATTAAAGGAGGTGCTACTCATCACTGAGCTACACCAGATTTTGGCACTGTTGCCGGGGATCGAGCTTTGAGGATGAGCGTGTGATGGTAAGACGTAGAGTTGAGGTGTTGGAGTCATTGGTATTTTCTTCACTTTTATCTAATTTCTTTTGTTTTCTCTTCACCATCATCATCCTCACCATCTCCCACCTCCATCTCCATCTACGCGGAGAATTTTAGTTTTTTGTCATATCACCACACCCACACCATTTCCCTCATTTCACTTGTGAGAGAGAGGGAGAGAGAGCGAGAGAGCGTTTGTGTGCTTGTGCTTTTATGTGTTTTTTGAGATTTTATGCACGAATCAGCATCCCCAACAGCTGCACCAGCTCCAGCACGTAAAAAAATTGACTGTGCAGGTCCCGAGGCGTCGACCTCTATCAATCGCGACCGACAAAAAAAATGGTCCTTTTGCTAAACTAAGTACATAATCATGTGAGCTTCCTAAATATGTGCTTAAAATTTTGATATGTCTCTGTTTTCTGTCAATCGCGATTGACCTGTCAATCGCGATTGACCTGTCAATCACGATCGACAAACGACGACGGACGCTTACCGACGGCCCTGTCAATTGCGATTGACACCTCGACTATGACCGACTGAGTCAACGACCAACTGACCACGACCGACTGACCACGACCGACTGAATTTGCGTGCGCCACATGTCAATCGTGATCGACCCATCAATCACAACTGACAGCCACGACGGACCTGTCAATCGCGACTGACCCAGTCAACGACTATTTGACCATGACCGATAGACCCCTTGCGACGGACCTGTCAATCACGATTGACCCATCAATCGCAGCGGACAGAGTCAACGACCCTTTGACTATGATCGACTGAATTTCTAGGCCATGTGTCAATCACGATTGACCCATCAATCACGATTGATAGCCACGATGGACCTGTCAATCGCGCCTGACACGTCGATCGCGTCTGACATATCAATCGCGATTGACAGACCACTCGATCGTGATTGGCGGGCGAATTCGGCCATTTTTTAGGGAAAAGATAGTTAGTCTATTTTGGGGTATTATTTGGGAAACATTAGAAATTTGTTAGAGCATTGTGAGGCAGCTACACAAAGTATTTCGAGAAGTCCTATTTTCCTGTTAGCCTGTTGGAACCCTGTTTTAACCCTAGAACCCCGAATGGTCATAACTTTCTCATACAAAATCCATTTGCCAGGGGGAAGAAAAAAAAAACTAAGGGATCTTTAAGATTGTTTTCCATAAAGCCAAAAGACAGTTTGATCTCTGAATTGCATGAATGAGCATGGTCTATTGTATCAATGGAATTCAATTCGTGAGCTAACTTTGGGACTTTTACAGGTCCTTTGAGAGCATCGAAGGGTACTCGAAGCAAGAGTAAGTGCAAGCTTGGGAATACGATTCCTGGGCACACAAGGGCAATCGAGGAGAGAAACTAAGGTTGGAAATTCTCAACACCCTCTGTCAATCCCTAGCTTAGGCTAAGTACGGATAGAGGTTTTGATCAAGTAGGGATACGTTAAGCACGACCAAGTCCAAGAACTCTAATCACTCAAGTGCAAGTACCAGGAGATTACATTTGCGAAACAAACTAAGGGAAAAGAATTTAAATCGAGCAACCACACTCAAAGTAGGATAAAAATTAAGTGTTCCTTGCGACGAAGATTAATTGGACAAGAAGTGACACCCTAAGGAAAATTAAAAAGAACAAGTGACTAATACAAAAGAACTCAGCAACGAAAATTGTACTTGGGAAATTTGGGATTATTCAATTGGGCTTATGAACCTTAGATCAGGAAGACACCTAGGAAGAGATAGACAGAGTCTTAGGTCTTCAGAGGCTAGTGTCAATCATACTGCTAGGTCTTGGGCCCATCAGTTGATCCATTATTCGCACTACCCTAGCTCTGAAACTAGTGAGTCTGAGACGTATCACGGTATGGAGAGACCTACAGGAAGTTCAGGTGTGCCATATTTACATAGGGTAGAAGGCCCCTACAAGATGCAGCTGGAATACCTTAGGACCAACTGATTAGGTGCTAGCATCTATGAGGATGGCCTAGGAAGATCTGTGGTCCATGTTAAAAACCCTGACCAACACATTGGAATTGAACATCCAGCCGTCAAATTTGAAAATGGAGCATACTTGGACAAAGAAGGAACCATATATGTAGTCACTAGTCACCCAGACAGGACATATGAATTCGGGAATGTGATCCCAGAAACGGACTTAGGTGACCTAGAGCAAGGGAACATGGGTGTAGAACCTAAAAATCCTCGAGGCAAATCAGTTCTCACTAGAATTCTCACACCAGAATGGATCCCCGAGGACAACAAGAGCATAGATCTACTCTTGAACCGAGAAATTGACGAAGCGTTTTCGAGGTATAAGTCTGAACAACCTAATGAGATAGGAACGATCACTATTTATGAGTTCAAAGATCTGGATAGCCCAAGCAAAGTGACCTATCTGGACAGTACTTCAGAGAGGATCTTTGTGGTCAGAGAACATGGTAGACATGCCTACACTTGGAAGGAGGAATTTATTTTTCCCCAACCAAGATCTAATGTCTCTTTTGGCCACGAAGGGGTTGGAACATCCCAAGATCATGGCGCTCAAAGGGATAGAAGTAGAGATAGGCCAGAAGTGAGCTTTGCCAACCCAATAGGAAGAGAACGAATGCGAACAGAGACGAATAGAGAAGAAACAAAGAGAACTAGAGTTCCAAGGAACTTAAGAAATGCTGAGGATTTTACCTTGCCCAGGCCTAGAGAGCACACGAGGACTTTGAGACCAACACAGCTAGTTAAGTCCATGAAGAACTACTTCGATGGCACTGGAGACCCATACGATCATGTGGTCGAATTTAGGCAAGTCTTGAGAGTTGAACAAGTGGAGGACTTATTCACGCAATACAATGCCTTTGGTATAACCCTTAGGAACATAGCCCTTATGTGGTTCCAACCACTAAATGAGAGGCACTTTAGAAACATAGACCAACTTCTAGAGGCTTTCATTATTGAATTCTCGAAGAGTGGCATAAGGCATAACACTTCCTCACTGATTCATAGCTTCAAGCAAACCCCCCAAGAGACGGTCTGACTTGCAGGAAGAAGGTTTAGGCAATATCTAGAGAGATGTCCGATTCCTGAGCTACCCACTCAAGCCAAACAAGTGGCTTTATTCCTAGATGGACTGCTAAGTACAAAGTTGAGATCATACGTGTACTTAAAGGACCCTAGGACCATAGAAGAGTGTGTACGCATGTGCATTGACATAGAAGATAACCTAGGGGAGGAATTAGAGCTTTCCAAAATCTACAAAGATTCAGATAGTTCCACTAGCCTCTCTTCCTCGCAATCCACATCTATCGAGGAACTCGCTGAGAAAGTAGCTCAAAAACTAGGTGTCTCCAGCAAACAAATCCCAAGATTTGCCCCAGTTAAGCAGTGCTATACTTGTGGAGGAGACCATATGGCAAACATATGTCCCATTATGGCTCAACCCCAAGTGAATCCCAGTAGCCAGTACTGCACCATAGAACGGAGATATACTAATCACACTAGATTGCCCATACAATAAACAAGAGGTTAGACAAACCTACCCTCAGCCATACCCTCAACAAGGAAGATACCAGAACCAATACTCACCACAACAATATGGCAGACCTCAACAACCCTATCAGAAGCCCTACCAAACTCAGCAAAGACCTCAGCCTGTGTTAGCTCAGCAACCTCCTGCTCCAGCCAATGTGATCCCAGTAAAATATGCAGCTGCAGAAGAGAACCTGAATAGAGCCATAGTGACAGTAACACCATTGCTTTCAGAAAGTGATCCCAGTGACCATAGCTTTGATTCTACACATATTGATAGCCCCTAGGCTTACTACATGCAGTCTCCTGAACATGGTGAATCCTACTATAGTGAAGAACCGAGTGAACCTAGTTGGGATCCAGAGTATGCAAACATCATGTACACAAATCCCAACACTAGAACTCAACCTAGGCAGGTAAGACCCCCATTCCCTCGAGGACCATGCTATAGATGTCAAGGAGATCACCTCATTCATGATTGCCCAATGCCTGCACCTACATAACCCCAGTCAATAACAATACAGGGGTTTTGTCAAGATTGTGGAAAGGAGCATCTCTTACGAGATTGCCCAAAGAATCCCAATAATATGCCAAAAATCACTCCAATTAATGTTATTGGGTTAGTATTACACGCTACAGGAAGTGTAACTTCCACTGCACCAGTACAAGTGGTCACTAGAGCTCAGGCTTTGCAGCAGAACCAAGGGTTAGGACAAGAACAGAGTGCAGAGGTTAGTGAAATTGAGAGCATAGCCAAGAAACAGTCGAGAGCCTGGAAGGATAGCCGAGAGAGAATGAAAAGACAATGGTCTAAAAAGATGAGCGACTTAGAAGAAAGCATAAGAGAAACAAAAGCCAAAATTGTTGAACTCATCTCTCAATCAAACTCTCACATACCACCACCACCTTCATCTCCATCACCATCTAATCCACCATCTTTCAACCCACCTCAAACCGTCCCACCACCCCCTAGAGTAGGATCAGTGCTAGCTGACCCCACTCCTGAAGACATAGACATGATGCTTAAGGCATATCAGACCAGAATCCAAGAAGGGCCAAATGTGACGGATCATGACAAGTGCTACCCTAGAGCTGACCTAGAGATAGAAAGAACCAAGCTTTGCACGAAAATGGTCGCATTGGCTCAGACCATGTTTGAAGCCAGTCGCCTCTTCAACTACTCTGGCTCAGCTAAGGCACAATTGCACTTGGATGGACTATTAGAGAAGTTAGAGAGTATAATTGCCACATCTGCCAAGGAAGAAAAAAACCAAGGAAGAGATGAGGCAAGTAAAAGAATAAGCATTCCCCCACAGGAAGCTTATGTGCCTAACTCCACTGAAGTAGACACCTCTTCTTCTATGAATAGGTACACACCAGAATTCCTACGAGAGATTCAAGAAGAGAAATGGGCAAAAGAGAGTGAAGTCCCTCCTCCCATTGAACCGGTGGATGACGCACATGATCAATTCCCACAAGACATTCCTTCCATTTATGAGGAGCACGAGAGCAACCAATCTCACGAGAGATTAGACTTTGAGTCTAATTCTTTACAGGAATTACCCCACTTCACAGGCCCATGGGAAGCTAAGTCTACTTGTGTGAGAGCACCCATGGTTATGGTAAGAAACGAAGACTAAGTCATACCTACGAACACAGAGGTAGTAAAGAATACTAAAGTGCAGTGCAATCTCACTTTAGAAGAGTTACTCAAGATTAGGCCAAAACTGTGGAAACATGTAGCCAATCAAGTGCCAGCAGTAGTGAAACCTCGTTGCCTGGTAGGATCCCATAGAACAATGCCAGAAATACCCGTGGATAAGATAGGAGACATGAGTGAAGGAGAAGAAGGAAACACATACCTCCCCATCACCCATCAGGGATACACAACCAAGGCCATTCTAGACTCAGGTGCAGGAGTTGCAATTGCTACCACTTCCCTATGGAAGCATTGGGGCAAGCCAGCACTCAGGCCGACGAGAATGAAATTGCAGATGGTTGATGGTCACATTGAAAGACCCTTAGGGTTGGTAGAAGGAATAACTCTCACTACATGCGGTGTTGAGTTTGAGCATACTTTCGCCATATATGATTTTAGCAAGAACCATGCCTATGAGATGATTCTGGGAAGACCATTTATGCAACAGTTGCAAGTGGTACAGGATTGGGGAACCAATTCCTTGTATTTGCAACACTTAGGTGTTAGGACCAAGGTTAATCTCAAAGATTACTCTCATAGAGATGTCCCTCCTATACAATGGAATCCCATCCATAGAGCTAAAGATGATACCGAGTGAGTGCATTCCATAGGATCAGGATCCTCATGGATGCATGAAGACACCCATTCATGGATGTGTAAAGTAGTAGTAGAAGAAGAGAAGAGAGAAATAGCCAGAGAGGTAGGTGAGAAAGAAACCCATAGATCAATTCAAGACCCAGCCTATGCACCTGTAGTATTTCCTGACAAAGCATTTGAGCCTCATGGTTGGGCTGAAAGTTTAGCAACAATGGATGTAGCCATCAATGAAGAACAATGGACACCCCACTGTGATGAGGATGGCTATGATATTTCAGTTTTCTCCATAGAGCCAATCATGGGAGATTCGGTTCTCGAAGAATGTGAACCTAGCCCTGATGCATTTGAGGATGCAAGTGACTCCGATCTAGAGTCAATAATTATGGACCCACCATTTGCATTAGATGAGGAATACTCCTATGAAGTTGAAGCTCACCCTCAGAGACATGGAGAGCTCACAAATGACATAAGGTTGACCACACAAGTGACCTCTAAGGATGAAGGAAAGAAAAGAAAGAAGAGAGAAGTCGCACCCGAGGAGGAAGAATCTTTGTTTGAGGTCCTTGAAAATTTTAAGAAGTATGAAATAGACGATAGAAGTATCATGGTAAGAATGCCTAAATGTGAAGCTCAATCAGGGGAGGCTTACGATAACAAAGAAACCACCAAGAAAATAGTGGTAGCCATGGAAGAAGGAGAAGAAAGATGCACTTACATAGGGCATGACCTGACGAAAGAAGAGGAGTATGAGTTGATAGCCTTGCTAAGAGAATACAGAGATGTATTTGCTTGGAGTTACAAGGATTTAAAAGGTGTAGACCAGGACATATGCTCACACACAATTCCCATGCCTTCAGATGCCAAGCCATCCAAGCAGAAGCCATACACATATAACGATAATTATGCTGCTAAGATCAAAGAAGAGATAGATCGCTTGGTCGAAGCTGGATTCATCTATGAAATTGAGCACACTAAGTGGGTATCCCCCATCGTAGTTGTGCCCAAGAAGAATGGAAAACTACGCGTATGCATCAACTTGAAGAAGGTTAATGCAGCCACAATCCGAGATAACTATCCGCTTCCTATCACTGAGCATCTACTATAAAGAGTAGCAGGCAAGGAAGTATAGAGTTTCCTTGATGGATTTTCTAGCTACAATCAGGTAGCCATTGCTCCAGAAGACCAGCATAAGACAGCTTTTGCCACAGAGTGGGGTATATTTGCTTTTCGAGTAATGCCATTTGGGCTTACCAATGCTCCTGCAACCTTTCAGAGACTGATGTGCCATGTATTTAAAGAATTCTTGAGAAAGAATTTAGAAGTCTATGCTGATAATCTTTGTGTGCATTCCAACATTAGACAAACACATATACCTGAGCTCAGGCAAATCTTTGACAAATGTAGAGAATATCAAGTCTGCTTGAACCCAGAAAAGTGTGTTTTCATGGTCAAGCAGGGCAAGATTCTAGGACACATAGTCTCAAAGAATGTCATATCTACAGACGAGGAAAAAGTTAGAGCTATTGCGGAGCTACCTAGGCCAAAGAATGTCAAGGAAGTACAAGCTTTCATGGGGCATTGCGGTTATTACCGACGGTTTATACACATGTATGCCATCATAACAAAGCCTCTGTATGGAATTTTAACCAATTTTGAGTGGACTGAAGGTGTGAAAACTCCTTCAATGAGCTTAAACGACGATTATGTTCAGTACCAATCTTGGCCACACCAGATTGGAATAAGCCATTTCATGTTCACGTGGATGCATCCAATTATGCTATTGGATGTGTACTTGCACAACCTACAGGCGAAGGTAATATGGATCTTCCAATTGCCTATGCTAGTAGACAGTTGAATGCAGCTGAACAAAATACTGATGGGGGAAGTATCTCAACCCCTAAGCAACGATGAAGCGCGAATGACCTCCACAGGTATCCTTCTTTGACCTCTGCACACCAAAAATGCTCTTACTCAGAGCTTAAGCAGAGAACTCCAGTGAGCTTTTGTAGACCTGTAGTAGACACCAAGGGCTTTCCAACAAAACAAATTTCACTTGAAATGGATGCTTACACAAAGAGCAACAATGTCTACAACATGAGCTAGTTGAATGCTCACAACTGCTAGTCAAGCAGAGACCTCACTTCACTCCAGCAAACTTTTCTCAGAGATTATACAGAGAATGAATCTCAAACTTGAGTCAACTTTAGAGCACTCTAATAGCTACCCAATGACACCAAAATCATAGCAAATGGATACATAGAGAAGGAGAACCAGCCCTTACAACAGAGAGCAAAATATTTCCAACAGAGCCTACACAAAGAGAGAGATATCAATCACACAACTTCACTAAAATGAATGTTGCTCCCAGCTTACTCAGAGAATGCTCCAGAGAATTGGTAAGCATAAAATAGACTCTTATAGCTATCCAATGAGACAAGAGTTACATCAAATGGATACCATATGAGGGAGAACCAATGCTAACAACTCAGGGGTAGAGAGTTGCAACACTGCCTGCGCACACACATAGATATGCCTACTAAAAGAAAACAAACAAGCAAGCAAGGGGGTTGCTTAAGCAAGGGGCTTGCTTATCACAACTCCAGCACTTAGTGCTCACTTTACATGAGCTAAAACTCCAAGAAGATGGCCCCAAAAGAAGTCGGGATACATGCTCCTTTTATAGTGAGAGGTGTGCCCCTAAAATCTAGGAACTACCTTTCCAAATCAGCCTCCTAACTTGGAGGAATTAGTTGAGATGACTTGGGGAGTGGTTGAGTGACTTTTCTTGATGGAATCTCGTGGCTTTTGGCTTTCTTTGATTGCTCCACATGTCCATAAAAGATTCCCCACGACTTTTTAGCTTGAAGCTTGACTTTTAACACTCCCCCTCAAGCTTTAATTCTTCATCCTCATCCAAGCTCCTTCATGTTGATGCATTGCTTGAATTTTGAAATCTTCATCCCATCCAAAGCCTTTGTAAACATGTCCGCAACTTGGTCCTTAGTACCAATATGATGTACTGAAACTTCCTTGGATATCACCTTTTCCCTTATGAAGTGATAGTGCACTTCAATATGCTTGGTTCTAGCATGATAGACAGGGTTCGATGCTAGATGAATGCTACTCATGTTGTCACAAAAAATTGGATATGTGTCAACCTGCAAATTAAGCTCCATAAATAACTTCTTAATCCACATTAGCTCACATGTGACTTGAGCCAAAGCTCTATACTCAGCCTCGGTGGAAGATAATGCCACCGTGGATTGCTTCTTTGAAATCCATGAGATGATCTTGCTACCTAGCATGACTAGGTAACCACTTGTACTCCTTCTATCTTCCTTCGAGCCGGCCCAATCGGCATCGGAATAAGCTTTGACCTGCATATCATCATCAAATGAGTAGAACAATCCTTCATTTATAGTGGCTTTGAGATATCGCAACATTCTTCTTGCAGCTTGCAAGTGTGTAGTCCTTGGACTATGCATAAATTGTGATAACACTCCAACTCCATATGCTATGTCGGGCCTGGTTATTGTGGCATAATTGAAAGAGCCTACAATAGATCGATACAAAGTTACATCCTCTAATGGCTCTCCATCAATGGAGCTTAGCTTTACATTAACTTCCATGGGATTTGAAATAGGCTTGCAATGTAGCATCCCAAACCTCTCAAGTAGGTCTAGAATATACTTCCTTTGTATGAGCATAATACCTTCTTCTTTGTATACAACTTCAATGCCAAGAAAATACCTAAGATCTCCAAGATCAGAGATCCTAAACTCCTTTCCAAGCTTTGCCTTGATCTCCTCAATGCCCTTTGTATCATTACCTGTAATGATAAGATCATCTACATACACACACATGTAGACCACAAGTTCTCCTCTTTGTTTGATGAAGAGAGATGGATCCGCCTTGCATTGATTGTAACCACATTTGATCAAATAGTCCACCAATCTTTGGTTCCAAGCCCTTGGAGCTTGCTTTAGGCCATAAAGTGCCTTCTTCAACCTACAAACATGATGTGGAAACTCTTTATGAACAAAACCTAGTGGTTGCTCCATGTATACCTCTTCTTCCAAGTCTCCATTGAGAAAGGCATTCTTGATATCCAATTGGAAGAGCTTCCATCCTTTGCTAGCAGCCATTGCAATGAGTGTCCTAATGGTGCTCATCTTTGCCACGGGGCTGAATGTCTCTTCAAAGTCCACTCCATAGGTTTGTGCAAAGCCCTTGGCCACCAATCTTGCTTTGAACCTAGAAATAGATCCATCTGAATTCCTCTTTACTTTATACACCCACTTATTACCTATTACCTTCATGTTCTCCTTCTTGGGCACTAGAGTCCATGTTTGATTTTCCTCAAGTGCGTCGATCTCTTCTTGCATTGCCTCTTTCCATTCGGTGTACCTGCTTGCATCTTCATAGCAATCGGGCTCATGATCTTCTACTACTTTGTTCATATATGCATAATGTGTTGCAATGTATGAATCATAAGTAAACCTTTGAGTTGGATACTTAACTCTAGAAGACTTCCTTTCTTCACCTTTTGGAGGAATAAACCTCCTTTGCCTTGGGAACTTGATCTCTTTCTTTGACGTGGCTTCTTTCTCCATCATGTGTCCTTCATCATCTTCAACTTCATTACCTTCTTCATCCAACTCCACCAATGTTGCTTTGCCTTTGTTGATTGATTGTGCTTCATAGCTTGATGAAGATCTCCCCCTCCATGGTGAGTTCATGCTTGAACTATCTTCATTGATGGAACACCTTGGGCCGCTTAGCTCTAGGTTGATTTGTTCTTCATCATGTCCATGCTTTTCTTCTTCATAGTCCTGCATACAATCATACTTCTTATACCAAGGGAGTAGCTCATCAAATGCTACATCCCTTGATATCCTCAAGTCCTTTGTGTTTGGGTTGAAGCACCTGTAACCTTTATGATCATTTGAATATCCTAGAAACACACACTTTTCTGCCTTTGGTTGTAGCTTGTGCCTCAATTCACTTGGCACATGTACATAACAAGTACATCCAAATATCTTCAAGTGGGAAAGATCAAGTTTCTTACCATAATAGGCTTGATATGGTGTCAAGCCATGGATCCCTGAGGTAGGAGCCCTATTCATTAGATACACGGCGGTATTTGCTGCATCACTCCAAAACATGTTAGGTACATTCATCTCATTAAGCATTGCTCTAGCGATCTCGGCAATGTATCTATTCTTTCTCTCTGCTACTCCATTTTGTTGGGGTGTGTACCTGCATGTTACTTGCCTCTTGATGCCTTGATCCATTAAAAAATCAGAAAACTCATTTGAGAAATATTCTCCCCCTCCATCGGACCTTAGCTTCTTGATATATGTACCTGTTTCCTTCTCTACCATTGCCTTGAATGCTTTGAAACATGTAAACACATCTGATTTGTTTTTGATGAAATAAACCCAAACCATCCTTGTGCAATCATCTATAAAAGTGACAAAGTACTTGTTACCTCCAATGGATTGCTCTTTCGTTGGCCCCCACACATCTGTATGTATCAACTCCAATGGATGTTGGCTTATGTAGCCACTCTTCTTGAATGGAAGTCTCGCTTGCTTCCCTAGTTGACAAGATTCACATAAATGCTTCATACCTTGTCCTTGGAAGTTGGGAAGACCTTCAACCAGCCTCTTGAATTGCATTTCCTTCATTCTTTGTATGTTGATGTGACCTATCCTCTTGTGCCACAAGTCGAACTCCGAAATCCTCTTGTTTCCATATGTGAAGTAGACATGTTGAGTAGAATGAGAATTTACCTCCAAAGTGAAGAGTCTCCCTTGCTTCTTTCCTCTTGCTATGACCTTGTAACCTTGCTTAGGGTTCTCCACAAAGCATCCACCTTTGTTGAACCTTACTTGATAGCCTCTTTCAACCATTTGCCCAACGGACACCAAGTTCTTTGTGATAGTAGGTACATGCAAGACATCCTTGAGACATCTTCCTTCCTCCTTGTCATCCAAAGCTACATCTCCAACATGGGAGATCTCATGGGCTGTATCATCACCTGTTTCTACATGTCCTTTACCTTTGGGAACATGTAGATTAGTAAACCAAGAAGCATTGCAACTCATATGGTTGCTACATCCACTATCAATATACCAAGTGTTATCTACTTTGCTTGAATTCCCATTCATGTGCATCATCAAGAGATTGTCATTTTCTGAACTTGTAGAAGCATAATTACCTTGGCCTTTGTATGAAGAACCTTGATTATAGTTCCTTTGGTTTCCTCCTTGGTAGCAATCTCTAGCATAGTGGCCAAACTTGCCACATATGTAACATCCTTCGCCATCTTGATTCCTGTTTTGTTGATGTCGTCCTCCTCTTCCTCTTGATCTTCCTCTCCCTCTTTGTGATGAGGTGCCTTGGTCATGTCCTTGATTTCTTGAGTGGCCTTGCCTTCCTCCAAACCTTCCTTTGCCCCTTCCTTGTCCTTGTCTTCCTTTGCCCCTTTGATTACCTGCATAGAAAACTTGTGCATCTTTGCTTTTAGTTGAACTTCCACCTATGTTCATTTCTTCGGTGACCATGAGAGCAACCAATTGCTCAAAATCGGGAAGATTATCCCTTACATAAACTGAAGTGGTAAAGGGTTTCCACTTCTCTGATAACTCCTTGACCTTAAGTATGTAGTCATTTATGCTACTCCCTGAGCTCTTCCTAAGGTTGTTGAGCTCATTCTTGAGTTGGATCTTCCTTGCTTTGGTGCTTGTTGAATAAAGCCTTCCAAGTGTCTCCCATACCTTCATGCTTGAATCTAGGTCTTGGATATGGCCGATCATGCTATTGCTAATGTGTTGGGAAAGAATAAAGATAACCCTCTTGTCTCTTTCATTCCATTCCCTAAAGGCCCTTCTCTGGTCATTGGTTCGATTCTCATCCAACCTAGGTCTTGGTTCACTTCCACTAATCAACCCCCAAAGGCCCTTGCCCATAAGATAGTTGGAGACCCTAAATCTCCATGGTTGATAGTTACCTTTGTCTAGCTTTTCAATTTGAGTGTTGAAGTCTCCCATATCTAGTCTTTGATACTTGACCTAGCCCTTGGCTAATGCTCCAATGTGTGTCAAATGAAAATGAGGCTCTGAGGTTACCTCAATCCAAAGCTTTCCTTAGATGGACACCTTGTGCTCTTGCAAATTTGAGTAGAATAGCTCCCCCTTGATGTGAGCTACCTCCAAGAAGCTTTTGTTGATGCAACTCTTCAACCACCAACTCCAACAGGTCTTCTTGCTTGTATGTGATACCTCCAAGATGCCCAAAGGCTCTGATACCACTGATGGGGGAAGTATCTCAACCCCTAAGCAACGATGAAGCGCGAATGACCTCCACAGGTATCCTTCTTTGACCTCTGCACACCAAAAATGCTCTTACTCAGAGCTTAAGCAGAGAACTCCAGTGAGCTTTTGTAGACCTGTAGTAGACACCAAGGGCTTTCCAACAAAACAAATTTCACTTGAAATGGATGCTTACACAAAGAGCAACAATGTCTACAACATGAGCTAGTTGAATGCTCACAACTGCTAGTCAAGCAGAGACCTCACTTCACTCCAGCAAACTTTTCTCAGAGATTATACAGAGAATGAATCTCAAACTTGAGTCAACTTTAGAGCACTATAATAGCTACCCAATGACACCAAAATCATAGCAAATGGATACATAGAGAAGGAGAACCAGCCCTTACAACAGAGAGCAAAATATTTCCAACAGAGCCTACACAAAGAGAGAGATATCAATCACACAACTTCACTAAAATGAATGTTGCTCCCAGTTTACTCAGAGAATGCTCCAGAGAATTGGTAAGCATAAAATAGACTCTTATAGCTATCCAATGAGACAAGAATTACATCAAATGGATACCATATGAGGGAGGACCAATGCTAACAACTCAGGGGTAGAGAGTTGCAACACTGCCTGCGCACACACATAGATATGCCTACTAAAAGAAAACAAACAAGCAAGCAAGGGGGTTGCTTAAGCAAGGGGCTTGCTTATCACAACTCCAGCACTTAGTGCTCACTTTACATGAGCTAAAACTCCAAGAAGATGGCCCCAAAAGAAGTCGGGATACATGCTCCTTTTATAGTGAGAGGTGTGCCCCTAAAATCTAGGAACTACCTTTCCAAATCAGCCTCCTAACTTGGAGGAATTAGTTGAGATGACTTGGGGAGTGGTTGAGTGACTTTTCTTGATGGAATCTCGTGGCTTTTGGCTTTCTTTGATTGCTCCACATGTCCATAAAAGATTCCCCACGACTTTTTAGCTTGAAGCTTGACTTTTAACAAATACTACCACCACCGAACGAGAAGGATTAGGCATGGTATATGTAGTTAAAAAGTTTAGACACTATTTGCTTGTAAATAAGTTTAAATTTTTTACTGATCATCAAGCATTGTTGTACTTGGTAAACAAGCCATGCAATACAGGTAGATTAGTAAGATGGTTTCTCTTACTAATGGAATACGACTTTGAAGTTGTGGTGAGGAAAGGGAAGACTCACTTGAGAACAGACCATCTCTCTAGGCTCACATCTAGAGAAGCCCTAGAAGGAGTATCAGATGACCTTCCTGTTGCTTACTTGTTTAATTTGGAAGTTGTACCTCAGTGGGCTAAGCCATTAGTGCGAGTATTGACATACGGGCCTAACCACCCAGTCATAAACACTCAAGGTAGGGAGGTAGTAAAAGCCCAGAAGTACCATATCATGGCAGGAAGCATGTACAAATAGACAGATCAAGGGATATTGGCTTGTTGTGTGGAAGAGGACGAGTACGCAAAGTGGTTGCAATCAGCACATGTAGGTGCATTAGAGCAACACCATTCGAGGCAAAGAACTTTACAGACACTAAGGAGATTCGGAGTGCATTGGCCTACTATGGAAGCTGATGTACATAAGATGTGTAAAGAATGCCCAATCTGTTGCACTAAACCACCCATGGAGCATGCCACTCTTTATCAAGTGTCCATAGTGGCAGATTGGAGTGAACCACTAGTAGCCTTCCTGAGGATGAAAACATTCCCACAAGATATGACATTGGCGAGACAAAGAAGTCTAGAACAAGAAGCCCTAGATTAATCACTCATTGGTGATAATCTATACAAGCATGGTAAAGATGGTTATCTCAGATTATGTGTCCATGAGAGTGAATATCTTAAGATCTTGGAAACTGCTCACCAAGGTGTAGCAGGAGGACAGTTTGGACCAGATCGGGTGATCAAGGCAATCCTATTTGTAGGAATTTGGTGGCCGACCCTTCACATGGATGCACATACCTATGTGAAGCAGTGTGATGTCTGTCAGCGAACTCAGTATCCTATACGCAAAGATGAGATGCCTTTGAAACCTATGATGGGTGGATGTGCATTCTCTAAGTGGGGAATAGACTTTGTTTGTCCGATTAATCCCCTAGCTAAGGGTTCACATGCTGAATATATCATTGTGGCCAAAGACTATCTAACCAAGTGGGTAGAGGTAAAAGCTACGACAAAGAATGATGCTCAGACGACCGCTAAGTTCTTATTTGAGAATGTGTTTACTAGATACGGGCTACCTATAGAGCTAGTTATTGATAGAGGGACTCACTTCTTGAATGAAGTTATTGAAAATCTGCTCCAAGAGTTCTTGGTAGTACACAAGAAGTCTGCCCCCTATCACCCACAAGCTAATGGGCAAGCTGAAAGCACAAATAAGATTCTATGCAATGTGCTGACTAAATTGGTAAATACTAAACGCTCTGATTGGGACAAACAACTATACCATGCTGTTTGGGCATACCGAGTAGCCTATAAAACGGTACTCCAAGCCACTCCTTTTCAGATGGTGTTTGGCCAAAATGCAGTGCTACCATTGGACTTCTTGATACCTACACTAAAGGTAGCACAGGAGCATGAGTGGACGGGCCATGAGCTCTCCTCTAGGATCTTTGACCTTGAGCGATGAGGCCAAACAAGACTGAGGGCTGCCGCAGGGATATATGCATCTAAGAAATGACAGAAGGCATACTTTGATGCCCATGTTAAGGATAAAGGATTGAAGGCCGAAGACTTAATTTTGGTATATACCCTGAAACAACATGCAAGAAAGCTACAAAAGCGTGGCTATGGACCCATGATTATCAATAGGATATCCACAATTGGAGCAGTCCAATTAGCTACACTCGAAGGTGATGTTCTCCCTAGTTACATAAGTGGATGCAGAGTCAAACTATATCAAGAACCCCTCACTAAGGAGATGTCAAATCGACTCAATACGGAAAAGAAACGTAAAGAAGAGGAAAAGTGAATTAGAGAAGAAGCACAGGCAGAAGCATTGGAGCGAATACGAAGGACAAAGTTAAGAACACTGGGTAGAGATAAGCCTAAGATAGACGCCTATGCAGCTCAAGGATATCATATGGCCATGTGTGAAGTTTCAAGTAGTAGCTCTCATAGAATAATTGACCGACGTCCTTTTGTGACCTTAAGGATAGGACAAGGAACGAGTGCAAGGACTATACGGGCCCTGATTGACTCAGGCGCAACCACTAGTGCGGTTAAACTTTCTTACTGTCAAAAGTTGAAATTAAGTATCAATCCTATAGAAGCATATCTCATAGGATTGGGAGGTGTGGAAACCCCTTGCATGGGCAAGGTGGAACTTCCCCTCTACATTCAAGATGTTCTAATGACAGTTAAAGTACTAGTGTGTCAAGATGAGGATCTCATTGAACCTCTTGTCTTGGGTCAAGACTGGATCTATGATCATGCAGTCAACCTAAACCTAAGAAGTGGACTTCTTCAGGTATGGGTAAATCAGAGTCGAATTATAATTGAGCTAGACAATGGAGCACTCAAGGAACTAGGAAAGGCACACACTCCTGGTCCTTCCAGGAGTACACATGAAGATGACCATGCTATTCTTGTCCACAACTATGTGATGCAGAGGGATGATTATCTCAACAAAGAAGCCAAGGATACGACGGAACTCCCTTCTTTTCCAGAAACCACAGGGATACAACAACCAAAGGCGGATCAAAGGCAGAAGAAGCAGACAACTTATGCTCGAAGCCCAAAGAAAATACGAAGCATGGTGTCTCAACCATCAAAACAAGTGTGGGTTCGGAAAGGCAAGCATTCTATTGCGGTCAAGCCTCAACAACTGGCTCAACTTCCAATTAGTGATCAATGACCAGACACTAATAAGAAGTCCTCCAAAAATTCTTCTGTAAAAGTAAAGTCTATCTGGGTACCCAAGAAGTCCATGAAGATTGACCCACAATCAAGGAAAATTTGGGTGCCTAAGGCTTGCTTGCGGGCTCAAATAGCTACACACAGATCACACCATGTACAACATGATTCACTCACTCTAACAGTTGATACCCACTCTTATTCAACACGCACAAACACATATTCACCCATAAGCACGAGCAAAATCACTTGTAAATGGGTCGCTAGAAAGCCTCATTTCCAAGCAGACACTCTTATAAAGCCCTCCAGAGTTTCCACAAAATCAAAACCAAAAGCCATCCACTGTGTTTGGCAACCCAAAGCTTGTAATAAACCACCCGACCCCCATTTGTAAATTCATCACCACTTACTAACTGCATCATTCTCACACTGCATCTTTTCACTTAGCTCATAGGACGAACAACACACACAATCATCGAGCACTCACTGATCGACTAACTCATCATTCACCTCATGTTAATGTTGTAACGGGGACAAAAATTTTTCTACCTTGTCCTTTACAATGTTAACGCATGCTTCTATATTCTCACAGAACTAGCAAGCAAGCTGTAACATGGCAAAAGCCGGAGGCACCAGTTCCCAGGCAGGGTCTAGCACCCAGATAGTGGACATTGAAACCCTCCTTCTGGAACCACAACTCACTGAGAGACCTCAAGAACTTAGAGCTGTGCATGTGCTTCCTATTCAGGACCTACCTCAGGGGCACACTTCTCAAGTGGGGAAACACGCACATTGGTTCAGTGATGTCGCAGGGCCATTGGGAGACAGCACCTACTTTTGGGAGGCAGAACTTGAGTTTAATTGCAAATGGGGATGATATCATTTCTTTACCCACGAATTTGAGCAGTATCAGAATGCAGAAGTAATGTGATCGGTATGGACCAAAGCGAGCTTGGATGGCTATTTGCGGGCACATTTACCTAAGCCAGATTTCCTGCACTGCTCCTACCTTATCAGTACCATCACCCCTAGCAGGGCTGAAGGAGGCGATAGTACCTTCGTGCTACCCTCATTGACACTAGGCCACGAGCTCAAAAGATTCAAACTGAGCCTCAACCTAGTATGAGAAGCATTAAACATGCAAGGTATGCATATTCCCACTAAGAAAGAAACAATGATTCCAAGCAGGATGAAGCACAAGGATCTCAACAAATTGAAGGACATGGTAGCAATGACACCAACCACCGCTCTCCACCTACGAACGATCATGCAGCACTTTGCTTTCCCCGCCCAAGAATGCTTCACAATGCCACCAAAAAAGATCTGGTTCAGCTTGTACTTGGCAGAGACAGAGAATCTCACCATCAATCTGCCACACTGGATCATTAATCAAATCCACCTAGCCTATCAACGATGGAATAAGAAACAGAAGAATGTGCTTCATGGATGCTGTGCTCTGACAAAAATAATTTACAGGTGCTTAGCTTATGACGTGCCCATTCAAAGAGCACTAGTATGGTCTAGGGCCCAAGAATTCCAAAGACGGCTAGCAACGGCAGGTCCTCCATCAAAGAAAATGAGAGGAACAGTTCAATTACCATGTGCCCAAGCAAGGGGAGCCACCACTACACCAGAGGTGACCCCTCCACAAATGCGACGTGTCCGACCATTTACTATTCGCCTACCCAGACCAAGTGTAGAAGGACCCAATCTGGTCTTCCTTGCGATTCCATTGGACTTGGAGTTCCCACAAGGCTACACGCTAGCCGATTTGACAGATGAAGAAATCGCCCGCATGATTAATGAGTCTAACTTGGAGACAGAAGCAGAGCAAACCCAAGGACCGCAACCCACCACTACAACTTCAGCCTCGACCCAACCAGAAGTAGTGGAAGTAGAGGAAGATGAAGAAGAGACTAAGGACGAAGAAGCATACGAGGAGCATGATCAAGAATACGAAGAACCTTCAGAACTAGCAAGTGCCCCAGCCTATTCGGCACAAATAAAAAGATTGTATGAAACCATGAAGCGAGTCCAGGAACAACACAAACTATCACTCGAAAAAGGAAAGATGCTAATAAGTCAGATGTTAGGAGAAGAGGGAGTGGATAAAATGTTTATTGAGTCTTGAACCTGCAGGCAGACGCGGTGGGCCTGGATGAAGCCATTCATTCGACTGTGTCTTACATTCATCGCTTCAAAAAATGAGTGCCAACCCGTCCATGCGATATGGCAAGCAAATTCACATCAATGTATCAGAATCAGGAGATACCACACAAACAAAAGAACATCAGGCGGAACCACTCTCACCACACCCCTCACCTCTCACTACACAATTCACTTCACCACATGGCACTACCACCCCCACTTCCACCATTACCACATATGTCATGGGAATTCCTCTCTCTCCCGGCATGCAATTCGGAGGAGTTACCATGCCCAGTTTCACAACACTATTCATGAACATCACATCCACCCCACCCACTGTCCCCATCTACACGGTCACACACACGTTTGACACCATGGAAACATCACCAACCACAGCACCACTCCCTCCCCCCACGCAACCTCAATCTCCCATACCCCCTCCACCCACATCACCACTTGACTCCACCTCATTCACGACTCCCTTTCCTTTGCCCATTCCCCCTGCATCCCCTCCTTTCACTGCATTCTTTAATGTAAATAATGTGTTTTCGACGTTACATCAATGTGTGTACCAACTACAGAGGGAGTATCAGGCTCTCGAAGACTGCCATCATCAACTAACTACGAATCACCAACAACTATAGAGGCGGCTTACAACTATAGAAGACGAAAACGCTGACCTCAATCAACACTACACCACACTCGAGCAGGCCCATCAAACCCTCCTGGAGACACCCCAACCCTCATAGTTGCCAAGCGTCAAACAACTCGAAGCTTTACTTGAGTCTACCAAACAGATAATCTAAGAGTCTGACGTAATTTACCCTACTCAGGAAACACATGGCTACCGCCCTGGAAGAGAAGAAGCATCTGCAGAAGCAAAACAAAGAAAACCTAGAAGCCGAAATGGAAGGCTCCCCCCACGAGATCGACCCAGAACAGTTTAAAGCAGTCCCCTTAGATACAATGAAGATAATCTTGGAAAGCTATGCCGATCTATTAGAAGCACATGATGATCTGGAAAAGGAACGGGATGCACTACGCCGTTAGCTCAGGGAACAAGAGGAACAACCCATGGTCATAGAGACAACCTCAACTTCAGAGGAGGTAAAGGCATTAACGGAGCAGGTGGCAGAATTGCAGAAGAAATTACTGGAATATGAAAGACAACCCTCTCCAATTATAGAACCAGAGCCAGTTGAATCGGTACCCATTGAGATGGATGAGTCGTATGAGGAACCATATGTTCCTATGTCGATGCCAAGAGGTGAGCAAACCTCGGAAGGAATGGACACCCTGGAAGTCGAAGTACCCGAATGGCTTCAAAAACTCAAAAAGATAGCTAAAACCCATGAAGATCAAGTGGCAATCCAAATCCAATCAATGGCTAAATTGGAAGACCATATCATAAAGTCATAATATTTCCGAAGTATATCTCATCACAGATGGATAGGCACCAACGATGATCAGTACGTGCCATATTGTGTACTCTTGGCAGATTACAACGCAGAGATTCAACAACGATGTGGAAGGCTCCAACCTTTGCCACACAATTTGGCCCTGACGATATCCTAGAGAGTGCTAAAAAAGGATCCATTCATCAACCTACCTGGCGGATACGACTCTTAGAAACTTACCCTGAAATGGTTCATACTTGGAACAACATGCCGCTATTTATCAAATACAACCCTTGTTATGTTCTAGTCCTCCGAAGACGCACGTGGCCCGAGTTTACCATTGTTGTAAAGAACATCAAAGGCTGTGCAAAGTGGTTAAATTATGTCTATCTAGCACCTCCACTAGGACCTCCCACTGTTGCTTATATGATTTCTACAATCCGTCATTGGAGCCTTCGACTACGGAACACACCGGATGTGATGGCACAGATGTGCATGAAGATCTTTGAATTAATGCTGGTCACATTCAGAACATTCAAAAACATCAAAGACCCCCATTTCTCAGGAGTTGGCTTCATTGCAGGCAACCTAGACCTGGTATACGACATGAGCACCACTCCCTCAATAAAGGTAATATATGCCTGGCATGCAAGAATAAAATACCTCCTAGCTTTCTTCAAGCAGACCTTCGAGGAGATGTTTGTCATAGGGTTCTGGGAATATCACTGAGAAATATTCGTACCCAGGCCCTCACATCTCCTCCAACTATTTGCTGTGGAGAGGACCATCCACTCAGATCAATTGCGGGTACCACATCCAGATGTTCCAGGTCCAGTCGATTGGGATGCATTGTTAACAGACCAAGCACGGGGGCTGCGACTAGAAGAACACCACCTTGCTTCAGATTTGGTTCAATACTATGTCCAATGCTCAGCTCGACAAGGGTCTGTCAGAGATGACAGACGCGAGAGAGGGGGGGTGTTGGCAGCAGCAGTCAAGACACCAAAGGACTCACAAGACAAGGAAGCCAAAGAAGGGAGCCAGAGCGGAGAGAAGGCACAAGAAGACTAAGTAGTCAACGAAGATTTGGCAAGTAGGCCATTCAAATTTTTCCAAAACAACATCTTCATAATAGTGATTCTCATCACTACAAATCATTGTAAATACCATTTCACCTGTTTGTAACTCCATTTTGTGCAAGCCGAGGAGTCCTTGAGCTTGAGGAGTATTAGAAGTATCATCATAGCAATTTTCATTATTTTTAGACTCCGTTTGAGCCTCCAAATAGGCCCTAGAACCTAATTTTTAACTAGGCCAGACACTAGGTCTGGATAGGGCCAAAAGCTAGTCAAAAAATATAAATAGAGGTAGAGAGCTCATTTTTGGAGTTAGCTTGTAATAGATTTGAACTTGTATGAGCATTTTGGAAGTAATCTAAAAGAACTCCATTGTCTTTCTCTTTGTCTTGCCGTGTGTGCGTGTATGTGTGTATGTGTGTGCATGTTGGTGTGCTTCTCACTCACGCACTTGTGCCTTCACTTGCTCGAGGTCATCATACCATCCTCATGTCTTCCCGGATTGACATTAAAGGAGGTGCTACTCATCACTGACCTACAATGGTGTAAATGGTGCCTTCATGGCAATGAGGACTCGGGACACCTCTCCTTTTCATGCCCCAAGTTCCACCTACTTATGGACCTCTTATCACATTCAAGCTAAATGCTATTCTGAATACTTGAGGCACGCAAATACAATAAAGTAAGGGTATAATTTGAAGGAATTTTTGCTATGTGGAAAATTTTCATGGAGTTCTTAAGATTTTCATGCTATAGTTAAAGAGACAAATATGGACCAATGCAAATCAATGGGCTGGAACATAGAGACTCATATGAGGATTTAGAACATAGTAAGGTTCAGCTTGGCAATAAATCCTCGATGGTACCTATAGAGAAAAGGATCACACTGATATTTTTATCTACCTTATAATATGAAATAGATTTTTTTCTGTCCATTGTTGTACATCTTCTTTGGTCAAACATGATTAATTGCATTGCCCACTTCTTTTGTTTCCATGTTGGAAGTACAAAGAGGTAAGCCTTAAATTTTTAGAAAATTTGTATTCTAATCGTAAATTAGATCAGTAGATATCCACAAATAAGAACAACTAGAAGAATCAGCAAATACGCGTGAATGAGAACAACTAGTAGACCCAAGTGGAGAATCCATGGCAAATACACAAAATGAGTAGTAACAACAACAACAATGAGGTCAATGGAGACAATCAACTGCGGGAGTCATGCACACCAAATTTGGTGGATTTCCAAGTGATGACCTAGACGTGCACTTGTGCATCTTCGAAATTAACTACACATCATTGAACAGCCTAGAAGATCAAGCATATAAAGCCATAGTATTGTTGATATATTTAGGTAGTGATGTGTGTGAACACTCTAGGACCGCCGGGGCACTTTTTTCCCTCTTTAGGAGGTTTTTTTCCCCCGGCTTGTATATATGCCTATTGCCCTAATGGGCTACTTATCTTTGTATATTCTCCAGTAATACATTCAGTATTGTGTGTTTGTGCTCCAAGCTTCTTCTTCTTCCTTGTGTTGTTCGCGTGCTACCGCAGACGTCTATCTCCAACAATTGGTATCAGAGCAGGTCGTCGCTTCTTCTAGGGCGCCGTCGACACTCCTCCGTATCCAGTCTTAGATTCGCACGAAATTTGGTGAGCATACTCAGGGTGTTTTCGAGATCAAAACCGCTTCGCTTTGTGGTGCCGAAATCGCGATCTGAGCTCGTTTCGGCCTTCAAACGCACTATCGTAGCGCTTGTGCAGGCTATTTCGTCCTTTTGTGCCAAAGGTATATACCAGTTTCTGTTCGCCAGTTTAAGCGTCTCGAAGTCTGCTACAGGTCTAGCAGAACTCGTAGGGGCAGCTCTGTTCAACTTTTTGAGATAGAGTCAATTTTCTGCATCAGGGTATTTTAGTCACCGGCCATCGCTGAAAGCAGTGATGTATTCCGTATGTTGGCTATTGGTGATAAGTTGGATGGTACCAACTACCCATTATGGGCTTATATGATGCGACATATACTGGTTGCAAAAGGACTGTGGAACATTGTGCAAGGTGTTGAAAGACGTCCTGTTACACCTACGACTACAGGTACTACAAATACAGGTGCTGGAGGTGCTGGAGTTGATGAAGATGGTGTCGAAGATGATATTCCACAGATTCCTGTTCGTGCTGCTGTTTCTGTTGCACCTACTGCAGAGCAGATTCGTTGGGATGGCAGAGATGCCCAAGCACATGCATTGATAGCTTTGTCTGTCAAACGTGCCATTATTCCTCACATTCGCTCTTGCAGAACAGCAAAGGATGCTTGGGGATACACTTACCACTTTGTACCAGGCTAGGAATGAGGCTCGTGTTGCTTACCTCCGAAAACAGTTGGAGAGTGAGCACATAAATGAAGGTGATTCTATGGACAGTTTTCTTACAAAGATCAAAGACCTGAAGGAACAATTGATTTCTATTGATGAGGTTATACCAGATAGCTCACTTGTGCAGACCGTTCTGAATGGTCTTCCTGATTCATATCAGAGTTTTGCCTCTACTCTTCGGTTGATGATGAAAGGCAATCCGAATGCCTTGTCATTTGAGGAATTAGTCTCTGTTCTGTTGCAGGAAGATCAGTCCAAGCAGAACAGGGGGGATTGTTGGAAAACAATGTCCCATTGGTTGGAAATTGGTCAAATCTGGTCAATCTTGCTCAGAGATTACAACAACTATTTAGTCTCTTAAGACTTCCTCTACAAACAAATGACGACGGGCGTAATAAAGATGTATACTACTGTTTATTAGCTCTTGTACACACAACGGTGACCAGCGCCTTGGTTAGCTCATTGGCCCTCCATCCTTGTGATCCGGGTTCAAGTCCCGTAGGCCGCAGTGCGTTTCCGTTATTTTTATCTTATGCTTTTTCTTTAAACACGATTATGGACAACGAACAGACATGGATTTTTCCGATTACGATCTACAAAACGATCATAGCGATCGTAATGATTTTGCTTTATTGAGAGCTTTATTATTGCTTTTCAAGAGAACAAGAATACTATATAAACAAGTGCTTGGCTCACTTGTATGTATCCTTCACCTAGTATTCAACACAAGCTTGGAGCTTGGACCTCAATAGAGGTGGTGTTTCTTCTAGCACATGGGGCAGACATGGTGCTAACTTGAAGCATGAAGAGCAGCTATGGAGTTCTTCTTAATGATTCTTCTTGGAGAAGATGAAGGGTGTGCTCACACTCTAGCTCATGGAGAGGAGGTTAACTCTTGTTCATGGCAAGAAGACTTGGTCATTAGCAGCTTGATGGTGAGGATCGGCCATCTACATGATGTATTTGAAGATTTTCTTCTACAGGAAGATATTAGGTTGAAGATTGTCTTCTACAAGAAGATGTCGGGCTACTTCAAAGACATTGGATGGGGTCATCTACATGGTGTATTTGAAGATTATCTTCTACAAGAAGATATCAGGTTGAAGATTGTCTTCTACAAGAAGATGTCGGGCTACTTCAAAGACATTGGATGGTGGTTAACATAAGATTCACATCTTATGTTAAGTATTCAGGTACATATTCTCTTTATGCACACAGGTACTACTTGAAGTTTGTGGAGGCAGTAGCGTTCATATCAGGAGGAGTCCTATTCGGCATAGGTACAAGAGAAACAGTACGTATATGCTTTATGCATATTTGGATGAGATGTTTGAGAAGCTATGTTCACATGAGTTTGAGGATTTCCGGCAACAAACTTGTTAGCATTCTTTGCTACTTTATAAGTATGTGATCTTTTCACACACGTATCTGACTTAGGGTCTTCCATAGCCTAAGTTCAGATGAGGGTTTGTTGATTATCAGTTTCACACTGATCCTTCCTCTTTCAGTCACTCATATTCACTCTTCTATAACCTATAAGGTCACACATCTCATGTATATTCAGATTACCACCCATACATCTGAATATGTTGTTACATTTGTACATTCACTCATTCATCTATTTCTCATCACATAGAGTGGTTGAGAGTTTTGCTCCCACATTGTACATTGAACATTGGTATATATGATACTATGAGTAAGCAATGGCTTACGTAACACCTTACACATGTCGTCTATTCTTTCTCTATTTTTATCTCATCATCTGTATGATTAAGTTGTGGTATGTTCATGTTTTGTCACTATGGAAGATTGCTAGAATTAATGTTGTACATGACTGGAACTATGGAACCATGGACCTGTGACATGAGCCAAGGGCCTACCTCACTTCCAACATCCATTATGCGTGTTGCAGATCAAGCTTTCCTGGCTAGTCAGAAGGGCAAAGGAAAATGGAGCTCTTCTACTAGTAAGCACAAATCTGCAAATGCTGCACAATCGAAGAACCAGGATAAAGATGAGAAGAAATCAGAAAAGCAGAAATTGTTTTGCAAGTACTGTAAAGGAAATGATCATATTATAAAGAACTGTCCAAAACTCGCTGCTAAAGAGGCAAAGAAGAAAGAGGCTGGAATGGTTGTTGCAGAGGCCTCTACACCAAAAACAGAGTCTGCAAATCTTGTGCAGGAAGAAGAATGGGCGTTTACTAATGTCTACAGTTTTGACCCATCTTCTCATGATCAGTGCATGTCTGCAGTAGACTCAGATGTTTGGTACTTTGACAGTGGGGCAACCAAACATATTACGTCGCAGCGCAGTTTCTTCTCTTCACTCGAGCCTGCCCCTACAGGGAATACTGTCACATGCGCCAATAACTCCTCTTATCCTGTTATGGGAGTTGGTAAGATCATTCTAACTACTGTTGATGGTAGTTCTTTAACTTTGTTAGATGCTTTATTTGTGCCAGGGATAAAAAAGAACCTGTTATCAGTTTTTGCATTAGCCAAGATTGGCTTGGTTGTGAAATTCGTTGATGACAGGTGTACAGTCCATGATCTCTCAAATAGTGATGTGATTATTGCTTCTAGCATCTTATGTCGTGGGCTGTATAAGCTCATAGACTATGAAAGATCAGTGAATGATTCGGCATGTGCAGTTCATGATTCTCAGGCTATGTCAGATGCAAAGCTTTGGCATGCACGCTTTGGTCATCTGAATTTTGCTAGTTTGCTACGCCTGTAGAAATCTGAAATGGTGTCCTCTTTGCCCAAACTTGAGGCTCCTGGAAAACATGTTTGTGAAGGCTGTATTTTGGGCAAAATGCAGCGTTCTTCCTTTCCAAAAGATGGTTCAGTTTGGGCTACGCAAAAATTGCAGCTTGTCCATAGTGATGTCTGTGGTCCTATGCAGACACCCTCTTTTGGAAATTACCTTTACTTCGTGACTTTAATTGATGATTTTTCCAGGCATGCATGGGTATATCCACTCAAAGCAAAGTCCGAAGTGTTCATGTGCTTCAAACAGTTTTTGGTTTTGGCTGAAAATCTATCAGCATGTAAAATAGGCACCCTCCGTTCTAATCAAGGGGGGGAATATATGTCTTCAGATTTTAATGCATTTCTGGCTGAACGTGGGATAAAACACCAATGTACAGTGCCGTATACACCTCAACAGAATGGAGTTGCTGAACAAAAGAACAGGTCACTCATGGAAATGGCGAGGTGCCTGGTCAAAAGTCAGGCTTTACCACATAGTTTCTGGCTTGAGGCTTTCATGTGTGCAGCATATGTACTGAACAGGTGTCCCACTAAAGCGTTGCAGTCTATCACTCCATATGAGGCTTGGCATGACCGCAAGCCATCTGTTGCTCATCTGCGTGTTTTTGGTTGTTTGGCATATGCATTAGTGCCTGAACAACATCGCAGAAAATTGGATGATAAGGCAGTAAAATGTATTTTTGTTGGGTACAGTTCTGAAAGTAAAGGCTATCGTCTGTATCATCCACAGACTAAACGCATTCTGGTTAGCCGTGATGTTGTCTTTGTGGAAGATGCTATTCAGCCATTGCTTCCATGTACTAAGGAGACATCTGTTAGCTCCAAAGACATGTATGATACTTTGATGCCTCTTTTTACAGGTGGACAAGCTAGTGCTGGTCCTAATGAGGCAACTTCTCAGCCTTTGCAGGTTTCATATGGTGATGCAGATCATTCCATTTCTGATGCAGATTTACATGATGCACTTGTTGATGAGAGAGCTGATATTGAGCAGGCAAAACTATGCCAAAATGGCTGGTGCAGACTTTGCGTGATAGCAAATTAGATGCACCTTTGTCATATCGTACTTGTTCAGGCTCTCATAGTGCCTCCTTTGCATCAGATTGCTATGCTATGGCTGCATCTAGTCTCTGTGATGAGAATGAGCCTGTTTCTTTTGATGAAGCACAAAATTCAGAAAATTGGATGGCTGCTATGCAATCTGAATATGATGCTATAATGAAGAATGGTACATGGTCTTTATGTGACTTGCCTCCTGGCAAGAAGGCCATTAGCACTAAGTGGGTATACAAGCTGAAGCGTAAACCTGATGGTACAGTTGACAGGTATAAGGCTAGGCTTGTTGCAAAGGGTTATGCACAGGAAAGAAGCATTGATTTTGATGAGACCTTTGCACCTACATGCCGTATGACTACTGTTCGGAGCATTTGTGCACTTGCAGCCCATCATGGTTGGAATGTACATCAGCTGGACATTAAAACAGTATTTCTGAATGGTGACTTGCATGAAGAAGTGTATGTTTTTCAGCCCCGTGGCTTTGTGCAGAAAGGGCATGAAAACCAGGTTTGCAGGTTAAAGAAGGCATTATATGGTTTAAAGCAAGCACCACGTGCTTGGTATGAGAAGATACATGCCTATCTGATTGCACATGGTTTTGAGAACAGTCCAACTGAAAGCACCTTATATGTTAAGTGTGCTAATGATGTGCTTCTGATCATTGTTGTCTATGTTGATGACATGCTGCTTACTGGTCCTATTGAGACATATATTGCTGATTTTAAGGCTGATTTGCATGCCTCATTTGAGATGTCTGATTTGGGGCATTTGCATCACTATTTGGGCATTCAGTTTATGCACGTTGATGGTGGAATGGCTTTGTGTCAAACGAAATATATTGACACATTATTGCAACGTTTTGGCCTTGAAGACTGTAAGCCTATTGCCACTCCTATGGAGACAGGTTTACGATTGAGTTTTCATGATGTTGGAGATGCATTTGATGTTGTTCTCTATCAGCAGGCTGTTGGATGCTTGATTTACTTATGCATTACTCGGCCAGATATTCAGTTTGCTGTCTCACAAATGAGCAGGTTTATGCATTACCCAGGAGTCACGCATTGGAAAGCGGTTAAGCACATCTTTCGCTACTTGAGTGGTACTAGGCTACTTGGGTTGTTTTATCCCAAGGGGGGATCACTACCGCCAGATTTGCATGCTTTTTCTGACTCAGATTGGGCTGGTTGCTATGACACTCGTGTGTCCACCAGTGGTTTTTGCTTCATGCTTGGTACCTTATGTATATCTTGGCTGAGCAAGAAGCAGCCTACTGTGGCCACTTCCAGTTGTGAGGTTGAGTATAGGGCAGCTTTCACAGCGACGGTTGAGTGTGTGTGGCTCAGACGCCTTATGGCCGATTTGGGTGTTGGCCAGTCTTCTACCACCACCATCTTCACTGACAGTCAGAGCGCATTGGCAGTTGCGAGGAACCCTGTGTTCCATGCTCGCACTAAGCACATTGAGATGCATTATCACTGTGTCAGGGAGAGGTTCTCTGTTGGGGAGATCAGCTTGGCATATGTGCCAACGCAGGAGAACATTGCAGACCTTTTCACGAAGGCTCTGCCTAGGGAGAAGTTTGAAGCTTTCTGCAAAGCTTTGGGCTTACTTCCTTTTGTGGAGTGATTTCCACATAGCTTGGCACTTCCTTATACATGAGTGCCAGCTCCTTGTTCACCGCATCACTCCCAGGGGGGATTTGTTGATATATTTAGGTAGTGATGTGTGTGAACACTCTAGGACCGCCGGGGCACTTCTTTCCCTCTTTAGGAGGTTTTTTTCCCCCAGCTTGTATATATGCCTATTCCCCTAATGGGCTACTTATCTTTGTACATTCTCTAGTAATACATTCAGTATTGTGTGTTTGTGCTCCAAGCTTCTTCTTCTTCCTTGTGTTGTTCGCGTGCTACCGCAGACGACTATCTCCAACAAGTATTTGAGTCCACCTTAGTTAATGAAGTGGCATGATGGCTCACTGAGTTTGACCTTAAAGATTTTCGATGGTACAATGATGTAAAGAACACATTTCTACAACGTTTGAGGTTGAAGAACAATGCCACAAATGTATTCAACTACTTATAGAGCAACAAGCAAAAATGAATCAGAGCATACAAGATTATGCTACTCTCTTCCTACACATTTACAATAGTTGCCACAAGCTAACTAAATCTCCCCAATGATGTTATTACTCAATGCTTTATTAATGGAATAAACCCGTAGTTGAGATAGGTCATGATCATCCGCTTTGTTGGTGGGATGAAATTAGATGCAGTTATAGCGATAGTGTTTCAACTGGAGCATAAAGTCGGAGGATTTACAGAAGACTTGGAATGGTTGAATTTTGATAAAAGTAAAATTGATGACCCCTTGAAGCATGTCTATTGTACAAAATGTAAAAATCCTAGCCATGTGCACTTAATCAGATTTATTGCACCATCTCTGATACTGGTAGTCACTCTATAGAGTTGTTTCCATATAATGCAAAAACGTAGAGTCGAGTAGCCATCAATGTAGTAATTCAATAGCACGGAAAACCAACTACAACTTATGCACCGCCCCACTTATGAAATGTAGCATATTCATCTTATACGAATGATGGAGTACCTCAAACATGGAGTTTTGAAAAACCTTGATGGAACCGGGGACAAGCAGGTAGCAGTATGATCATACCCCCACCACGATCTCATTTTTGTGGAGAAGTTGGTCATTTATGTTGAAAATGCAAGGAGTTCATGACTACAATGAACACAAAAATGTTAGGAAAAATCCTTTGGAAAATACGATCTATATGACAGTAGGAGACACTCAAATAGTAGCACTATAGACACAATTAGGCGAAACCCTCCACCTTGCTGTAGAAGTGTTTGATCCAGGTTTAAAAGAGCAACAATGAACATTTATGAAAGCATCCAAGTGGGCTCAAGTGGAATGACCAGTTTTCCCAAACCCCATACCTATGACTTGGCAATAGGATGAGCAGCTCGTGAAGTCTCCACCGAAACCAGTAACAATACAACTAGTGGCCTCATTGAAAACCACATTGAAATTGCCTAATCCGAGTTTGGCATGGGATATTTTAGCAAAGGCTCTGATTACTACTCCATTGGGACAATTACGAATCTTAGTTCTTGGCATTCAACAACACTTCCAACATCAAATTGATTCGAGTCCAACCTGAGCACCAACCACAACAACTATCAACTCCGAGTCTCATTCTACAGTAGATCACGAAGTCCCACTAATTGCCATTTGGTCTATGAACCATAAAATTTTTCAGGTACTTATTGATGGTGGGTCTGGAGTAAACTTTGCTACAATAGCAATCTATAAAGCGTTAGGTTGGAGTAATATAGGGCCGGTTAATTTTTTCATAAGAATGGATGATTAGTGGAGTCCACCCAATGGGCCTAGTGCATGACATTCCTATCAGACTGTAGGGGCTGGTGTTTAAAATGACGCTTTTTGTTATGGAACTCCCTTAATCTAGCCCAGATTACAACCTTTTGTTTGGGTGACATTGGCTAAAGCAAGCCAAAGTGCTACAACATTGGTCCTCACATGAGCTTGTTTTTAAAACTAACCATTGTAATTATGTGTTGCCATTAGCTGATATAAAACCATGCAAAATCCATGCACGACCGTATGTAGATGAACCTCTCCACATGTTGGATGGACTATCGGACGATGAGGAAGAGGCCTTTTTGACTACCAATCAGGATTTACTTTCCCTTGGGATGGTAGACTTATAGAAGGTGTTGGACCAGTGGTCTTGGGCAGCCTGTACTCTGCAACCTTTTATGGATGACTCTGGCGATGAAGCCTAGGAATTAGTGGACATTCTAGATTTTAAGAACACCTTTCATTCTGAGGCTAATCCTTCTGCAATATGATAATTTTATGTGCCAGAAGACTAGTTAGTGACTTGCCATCTGGGCGATGAAGCTAATCCTTGCCTGATCAAAATAAAAGTTGGCCTAAATTCTACCTTTCAGGAGGATCTCTTATCTCTGTTAAAAGAATTCATGGATGTCTTTTCTTGGGACTATAAGGACATGAAAGTCCTTGACCGTGAATTTACCAGCACCAGGTTGTATCCAAAAGAGATGCTCGACCCCTCAAGCAACAAAGTTACCACATGAATCCTAACTACGCTCAGCAAGTTAAGGAGGAAATAGATAGATTACTTTGTGTTGGATTTATTGTCCCTATAGAACACCTTGAATGAATTTCATCGATTGTGATACTACCCAAAAAGAATATGCAACTTCGTATATGTGTAGTTTATAGAAATTCAAATATAGCCAATGGCCAAGATTCATTTATGTTACCCTTCTGAGATAGCATGTTGGATGATGTAGCTGGCATAGAAATGTATTCATTTTTAGACGGATACGGTGTCTATAATCAAGTCAGGATGGTGGAGGTAGATACCTAAGATTGATTTCATTACTAACTGGGGTGTTTATAAATTTATGGTGATGTGGTTTGGTCTACGCAATGCACCAAGCACTTTTAAATGTTGTATGCAAGAAATATTTTCACCATACCTAATGAGTTTCATGAGAGTTTACCTTTATGAATTTTCATTGTCGAATGACACTGCTACTCAATTGCAACATCTTTGCTGCTGGTTTCTTAAATGTCGAGAGTATCATCTTTGTTTGAATGCCCATAATTCTATCTTTGCAGTTAATTGTGGTAAACTATTAGGACAGATCATTTGTAAACAAGGAATACAGGTGGATCCTGATAAAGTACATGCTATCCTCAATGCACCACCTCCCAAAACTCCTAAGGAAGTTATGCATTTTTCGGGACAAATCTGCTCACATGACGGGGAGCTTAGTTTGTTCTTCATAGAAGAGTTGGAACAACCTGAAACACTTTGTCGAGATCAATGGAGATTGGAAATGGGTAGCCGATATTAGAAAAAAATGATTCAATATGGTTCGCTCAATTAGCAAATGGCATGGCTCTAAAGACATAATTTTTTGAGTACACACAAGTTCCTACATATAACAAGTTTATAACATTCAAGAATCAAGAACGCCATAGCCTCCACCTATATGTAGATATCGTCTTGTTATGCAAAAATATTATGTTGAGCTGTGTACATGGATGCATATTCTCTTTTTTAAACCCAATTCATGCTTATGAAATTTGATTACTATTAATTTGGTTATCAATAGGATTTCATTAGGTGGTGTATCTGAAGTATATTTAAAATGAGTAATTGGAATTCTTCTGCACCATTTATTTTGCTTCCTTGGTTGACTTTATGCACAAAATAATTGGCATAATGGACTTGCTTGTCACCTTGAAAACGAGTGTGTACAAAACAAGCAAGGTAACTGCTCAAGGCAAAATTAATTCTTGGTTCAAAATTGCTCAAAAACTTGTGTTTGGTGAAGAAAAAAACAAAGTAATTGAGATATAAGGGGCAGAAAACCTTCGTGATTATGACTAAAAGTTCAAAACTTTTTATTTTGAAGAGATAAAAGGACTTGGAGTGCAGTTTCAAGAGACAAATGACGCTTCATGGTGCCACTTTTGATTTGGCCTTTGTAAAAGATTCAAGTGAATATATCTCTTCGATCATTTTTATATTCCATTCTTTTATAAAATCACCTCTATTCTGCATTCATATCTCATGTACATGTTGCTTTGTCTAGAATATAATAACTTGCAGTAGAATCTTCTAGTAGGTCAAATCCACAAAGAAATGACCACCAGATGGGAGAGAATGAGCCATCAGGATGACCAAGGGGACTTCCTTAGTAGGAATACATTGGAGCCAAGCACCCGAAGGTTTTGCATTGTAAAGTTGGCCAATGATGATACCAAAATGCCTACTGTAGATAGATAACATTTGGTGAGCCATGTTGGAGATCGAATTAGATAGACACCTAGTAGTGAGAAAGGTCATCAACGTATCATAGTAGGAATCAGCAATTGCTAAAGGTACTATCAAAGAGCTAGGCATTGTAGTTGTATAGATGGCCGAGAAGAATCATCAACCCCCATTGGAGCTTCACCGAAATCTAACCAAGATAAGAAGTCTGCAATTTCATGTGAAGAGCCCGGACAGTGAACAACATCATAATCAAATTCCTATAGAAGTAGGACCCAATGATGTAGACGACCTCCCGAATGTTGTTACCCGACCAAATAAACTAACACAAAGTGATCCACATGGAAATAAAACTTTCATCCCAAGAGTTAATTGTGGAACTTCTTGATGGAATAGATCAACCCTAAACACTCGTGCTCAGTTATAGAGTAATTTTGTTCAAATGGGGCAAGGTGACAACTAGCATAATAGATAGGATGGTACAAGTTATCCTATAATTGCATTAAGACACTACCTATGGCAATATCTAAAGTACCCACAAAAAACTGAAAAGGAAATTGCCAATTTGATGCCTGCAAGATCGGAGCCTATGTAAGAAACGTTGTGGGGTGCTCAAAACTAATCTGGCACTCTTTAGTCTAGTGGAGCTAACAAGACATATACCCACATGCATGCATACATACACACACATGTACACACATGCATACATACACACAAACACATGTACACAAATGCATACATACACACACATATACACATGCATACATACACACAGATACATACACACACATATACACAGATGCATACATATACACACATACACACATACACATATACACACATGCATACATACACACACACATACATACACACACACATGTACACACATGCATAAATACACACACACATGTACACACATGCATACATATACCCATATACACACATGCATGCATACATACACACACATGTACACACATGCATGCATACACACACATGTACACACATGCATACAGACACACATATACACACATGCATACATACATACACACACATATACACACATGCATGCATACATACACACACATATACACATATGCATGCATACACACATGCACATACATACACACACATGTACACACATGCATAAATACACACACATATACACACATACATACATACACACACATGTACACACACATACATACACACATGCAATCATACACACACATATACACACACATACATACACACACATATACACACATTCATATATACACACACAGACACATATACACACATGCATACATACACACACACATTTACACACATGCATACATACACACATGTATGCATACATACACACATGTATGCATACATACACACACATAAACACACATGCATGCATACACACACACATGTATACACATGCATACATACACCCACATATATATTCACATGCATGCATACACACACATATAGACACACACATACATACACACACATAAACACACATGCATACATACACATACATACATATATACACACATGCATACATACACAGACACATACATACATACATTCATAGATATACACACACATATACAATTTCAGTATAGAGAAATAAATATGAAAATAGCTAGTCTTTTAATTAAATATATATAGTTAAATATATAAAACTAGGTTTTTAAGGTTCTTTCTCAAATATATAAAAATAGGATTAGGGTTTTTAGGCTTTACACAAGCATACACATATACTCATACATACATATACATACACACACACACACACATATACATATATATATATATATATATATATATATATATATATATATATATATATATATATATATATACATATATATATGTATGTATGTATATATATACAGACACATATACACATACACATACACATATACACATACACATATATATACACATGCATACACACATATACATGTTTTAGGTCTAGGCCTTTACGATTAGGGTTTTTACACATGCATAACATATATACACACATACACATATAATACATATATACATTTATATACGCATGCATACACAAATATACATATTTTAGGTCTAGATCTTTAGGATTAGGGCTTTATGGTTTTTACATTCATATAATTCAATCAAATTTATATAAGGAAAAAATAAAGAAAAAATTAATAAAAATATCTCAATATATAAGTAAATAAATAAATAAATAAATAAATAAATAAATAAATAAATAAATAAATAAATAAATAAATAAATAAATAAATAAATATATATATATATATATATATATATATATATATATATATATATATATATATATATATATATATATATATATATATATATATATATATATAGAATAAATTGTATAGATAAATAAATATGAAAAGAGCTAGTGTTTTAAATAAATTAATTAAATATAAAAAATAGGATTTTAAGGTTTTTATCAAAGTAAATATATATACACATACACATACACACACACACATATATATTAACACATACACATATAAATATATATACACATGCATACACAAATATACATATTTTAGGTCTAGATTTTTAGGATTAGGGTTTTAGGGTTTTTACATACATATAATTCAATTAAATTTGTATAAAGAAAAAACTAAGATAAAAATCTGAATATATATATATACACATACACACATATATATATACACATACACATACACATATATATACGCATGCATACACAAATATACATATTTTAGGTCTAGATCTTTAGGATTAGGGTTTTAGGGTTTCTACATACATATAATTCAATTAAATCTATATAAAAAAAATTAAGAAAAAAGTTCTAATATATATATATATATATATATATATATATATATATATATATATATATATATATATATATATATATATATATATATATATATAATAGGATAATTGTTTAGATAAATAAATATCAAAAGAGCTAGTGTTTTAAACAAATAAATTAAATATATCTAATTAAATATATAAAAATAGGATTTTAAGGTTTTTAATCAAATTAAATATATATGCACATACACACACACACACACACACATATATATATATATATATATATATATATATATATATATATATATATATATATATATATATATATATATATATATATATATATATATATATATATATATATATATATATATATACATACACATACACATATATATACACATGCATACACAAATATAAATATTTTAGGCCTAGGTCTTTACGATTAGGGTTTAGGGTTCTTACACATGCATAACATATATACACATGTTGCAGAATTCCTCTCCTATTCGCAGCGGAAAGTGTAGAAGACCTTCTCAGGATCAAGACTTTTGCGAGGAAGTACTCAAGATACAAGATACACTTTCCAATGAATGTTTAAATGCTAAAGTTGGATACATATATTGAGAGATATGACTCTCACAAGTAGACTACCCAGAAATGGGTATGCGGCTAGACATAGTCTATGAGAGTGAAGAGAACGAAATGACTCAAACCAAATGAACTAGCTACAAGAGGACTTCCATGCCTTTTTCCTCTGTTCTTGAGTATCCTCCCTTGCCTCTTTTATAACCAAGTGACCAAAAACTCTCATGATGAGTTTGAGAGGTCTTCTCCATAACTTCTCCACTTCTTTGGACAACCACTCCTCTTACAATTCAGTTTTTGGATTTGATTCCCTTTTGATTGATTCTCTTTTGGCCTCCACTACTTGCTGAAGTAAATGCTCAATTTTTCATTTTTTGTATTTTCCTTCTACTTGAAGAAAATCCTTTTTGCAGAAATATATCCAACCTTACTTCTTTATTTTTAACACTCCCCCTCAAGCTCACATGTGAGCTTGCACCTTTAGCCTTATCCCACAAGTTGATTTCATCCTTCAACCTCTTTAGCTTAGAAGCATCTAAGGACTTTGTAAACATGTCTGCATCCTGGTCATTAGTTCCAATGAACTTTATATCCACATCCTTGCTCAAAACTTTTTCTCAAACATAATGATAATGCACTTCTATGTGCTTACTTCGTGCATGAAACATTGGATTGTTTGTCAAGTGAATGCTTGAAATGTTGTCACCATAAATTGGAATGGTCTTTACCTGCACATCAAGATCAGCCAAGAGCTTCTTAATCCACATAGCTTCACAAGTTGCAAAGGCTTATCCTCTATATTCAGCTTCTGTAGATGATAGTGCAACAGTAGGTTGCTTCTTCGAGCTCCATGTGATAGGTTTGCTACCTATCATGAACACATAACCTGAAATGGATCTTCTGTCTTCCTTCGAACCAGCCCAATCAGCATCACTGAAGCCCTTTACCTATCTATAAAACAAGGCATGATTGACCATGTGCTTCACATATCTTAGCACTCGTTTGGCTGAATTTAAATGTTCACTTGTTGGAGCTTGCATAAATTGACAAAGAACTCCAACAATATAACACAAATTTGGTCTTGTGATCATAGCATATCTAAATGAACCTATAATACTCCTGAATGTAGTTACATCATGTAACTTCTCTCCATCATTTGAGCATAGCTTCACATTTGTGTCCATAGGTTGAGTAAGTGGTTTCCATTCACGCATTCCAAATCTGAAAAGAACATACAGCAAGTACTTTCTTTGCATCAAGTAGATGCCATCTTTCTCATAGACTATCTCAATGCCTAAAAAGTATTTCAGCTCACCAAGATCTGAAATTTTAAACTCCTTATCGAGTTTTCTTTTTATCTCTTGTATTCCTGCAACATTACTTCCTGTTATGATGAGATCATCAACGTACACTACAAGAAATAGGGGGCATAGTGTTGTTTTTGGACTTTTTTTTATGGGCCTTCGTCACATAAGCGATGCTAGGGTCACTTATGCGACGCTAAATGTGTGCATCACAAGTAGCGTTGCTAACTAGTGATGCTATTTGCGACATTGGCAAAATGGCTAGCGTCCCATACGCGATGTCCTATGTCATAGAGCGTCACATAAGCGACGCTCTGGAATGTTAAAAAGAAATTTGATTTCTCTCGGCACATTTGTGGTGGGATTTGGACACGAGAGAGCAAGAGAACTAGAGAGAGAGAGAGAGAGAGAGAGAGAGAGAGAGAAAGAGAGAGAGAGAGAGAGAGAGAGAGAGAGCACGAGAGAGAGAGAGCGAGAGAGACACACACATATCATCGTTGAAACCAGGTATGCACGCACACACACACTTACACACACATACATATGCATACACACACACACATATACACACATAGACACACACACACACACATACACATAGACACACACACACATACACACACATATACACACATACACACATAATGTTGCATACACACACATATACATGCATACACTCACTCATATATGCATACATAATGCACATGCAAACATACACATACATAATGCATACACACACATATGCATACATAATGCATACACACAGATACACACACATATGCATATATACATGCATACACATAAAGATATAGACACATACACACACACACAGACACATACACACACATAAACACATACACACTCATAGACACACACACACACACATACACACACACACATATACACACACTCACATACACACATACACACATAATGATGCATACACACACATACACACACACATACACACACACATACACACACACATACACACACATTTATGCATACACACACATAGAGAGACATGCACACACATACACATACATGCATACATATGCATACATAATGCATATGCATATGCATACATACATACTTACATGCATACACACACATATGCATGCATAATGCACATGCATACATACACATACATAATGCATATGCATACATAATGCACATGCATACATACACATACATAATGCATACACACACATATGCATACATAATGCATACACACATACACACACATATGCATACATTCATGCATACACATACACACATAGACACATATACACACATAGACACATACACACACATAAACACATACACACTCATAGACACACACACATACACATAGACACACACACACATAGACACACATATACACACACATACACACATAGACACATACACACATAATGATGCATACACACACATACACATGTATACACACATACACACACATACACACACATATATGCATACACACACACATAGAGAAACATATACACACATACACATACATCCATACATATGCATACATAATGCATATGCATATGCATATGCATACATACATACTTACATGCATACATAATGACATGCATACATACACATACATAATGCATACACACACATATGCATACATAATGCATACACACACATATGCATACATACATGCATACACATACACACATAGACACATACACACATACACACACATAGACACTCATAAACACATACACACTCATAGACGCGCACACATACACATAGACACACACACATACACACATAGAAACATACACACATAATTGATGGGGGAAGTATCTCAACCCCTAAGCAACGATGAAGCGCGAATGACCTCCACAGGTATCCTTCTTTGACCTCTGCACACCAAAAATGCTCCTACTCAGAGCTTATGCAGAGAACTCCAGTGAGCTTTTGTAGACCTGTAGTAGACACCAAGGGCTTTCCAACAAAACAAATTTCACTTGAAATGGATGCTTACACAAAGAGAAACAATGTCTACAACATGAGCTAGTTGAATGCTCACAACTGCTAGTCAAGCAGAGACCTCACTTCACTCCAGCAAGCTTTTCTCAGAGATTATACAGAGAATGAATCTCAAACTTAAGTCAACTTTAGAGGACTCTAATAGCTACCCAATGACACCAAAATCATAGCAAATGGATACATAGAGAAGGAGAACCAGCCCTTACAACAGAGAGCAAAATATTTCCAACAGAGCCTACACAAAGAGAGAGATATCAATCACACAACTTCACTAAAATGAATGTTGCTCCCAGCTTACTCAGAGAATGCTCCCGAGAATTGGTAAGCATAAAATAGACTCTTATAGCTATCCAATGAGACAAGAATTACATCAAATGGATACCATATGAGGGAGAACCAATGCTAACAACTCAGGGGTAGAGAGTTGCAACACTGCCTGCGCACACACATAGATATGCCTACTAAAAGAAAACAAACAAGCAAGCAAGGGGGTTGCTTAAGCAAGGGGGTTGCTTAAGCAAGGGGCTTGCTTATCACAACTCCAGCACTTAGTGCTCACTTTACATGAGCTAAAACTCCAAGAAGATGGCCCAAAAGAAGTCGGGATACATGCAACTTTTATAGTGAGAGGTGTGCCCCTAAAATCTAGGAACTACCTTTCCAAATCAGCCTCCTAACTTGGAGGAATTAGTTGAGATGACTTGGGGAGTGGTTGAGTCACTTTTCTTGATGGAATCTCGTGGCTTTTGGCTTCCTTTGATTGCTCCACATGTCCATAAAAGATTCCCCACGAATTTTTAGCTTGAAGCTTGACTTTTAACACTCCCCCTCAAGCTTCAATTCTTCATCCTCATCCAAGCTCCTTCATGTTGATGCATTGCTTGAATTTTGAAATCTTCATCCCATCCAAAGCCTTTGTAAACATGTCCGCAACTTGGTCCTTAGTACCAATATGATGTACTGAAACTTCCTTGGATATCACCTTTTCCCTTATGAAGTGATAGTGCACTTCAATATGCTTGGTTCTAGCATGATAGACAGGGTTCGATGCTAGATGAATGCTACTCATGTTGTCACAAAAAATTGGATATGTGTCAACCTGCAAATTAAGCTCCATAAATAACTTCTTAATCCACATTAGCTCACATGTGACTTGAGCCAAAGCTCTATACTCAGCCTCGGTGGAAGATAATGCCACCGTGGGTTGCTTCTTTGAAATCCATGAGATGATCTTGCTACCTAGCATGACTAGGTAACCACTTGTACTCCTTCTATCTTCCTTCGAACCGACCCAATCGGCATCGGAATAAGCTTTGACCTGCATATCATCATCAAATGAGTAGAACAATCCTTCATTTATAGTGGCTTTGAGATATCGCAACATTCTTCTTGCAGCTTGCAAGTGTGTAGTCCTTGGACTATGCATAAATTGTGATAACACTCCAACTCCATATGCTATGTCAGGCCTGGTTATTGTGGCATAATTGAAAGAGCCTACAATAGATCGATACAAAGTTACATCCTCTAATGGCTCTCCATCAATGGAGCTTAGCTTTACATTAACTTCCATGGGATTTGAAATAGGCTTGCAATGTAGCATCCCAAACCTCTCAAGTAGGTCTAGAATATACTTCCTTTGTATGAGCATAATACCTTCTTCTTTGTATACAACTTCAATGCCAAGAAAATACCTAAGATCTCCAAGATCAGAGATCCTAAACTCCTTTCCAAGCTTTGCCTTGATCTCCTCAATGCCCTTTGTATCATTACCTGTAATGATAAGATCATCTACATACACACACATGTAGACCACAAGTTCTCCTCTTTGTTTGATGAAGAGAGATGGATCCGCCTTGCATTGATTGTAACCACATTTGATCAAATAGTCCACCAATCTTTGGTTCCAAGCCCTTGGAGCTTGCTTTAGGCCATAAAGTGCCTTTTTCAACCTACAAACATGATGTGGAAACTCTTTATGAACAAAACCTAGTGGTTGCTCCATGTATACCTCTTCTTCCAAGTCTCCATTGAGAAAGGCATTCTTGATATCCAATTGGAAGAGCTTCCATCCTTTGCTAGCAGCCATTGCAATGAGTGTCCTAATGGTGCTCATCTTTGCCACGGGGCTGAATGTCTCTTCAAAGTCCACTCCATAGGTTTGTGCAAAACCCTTGGCCACCAATCTTGCTTTGAACCTAGAAATAGATCCATCTGAATTCCTCTTTACTTTATACACCCACTTATTACCTATTACCTTCATGTTCTCCTTCTTGGGCACTAGAGTCCATGTTTGATTTTCCTCAAGTGCGTCGATCTCTTCTTGCATTGCCTCTTTCCATTCGGTGTACCTGCTTGCATCTTCATAGCAATCGGGCTCATGATCTTCTACTACTTTGTTCATATATGCATAATGTGTTGCCATGTATGAATCATAAGTAAACCTTTGAGTTGGATACTTAACTCTAGAAGACTTCCTTTCTTCACCTTTTGGAGGAATAAACCTCCTTTGCCTTGGGAACTTGATCTCTTTCTTTGACGTGGCTTCTTTCTCCATCATGTGTCCTTCATCATCTTCAACTTCATTACCTTCTTCATCCAACTCCACCAATGTTGCTTTGCCTTTGTTGATTGATTGTGCTTCATAGCTTGATGAAGATCTCCCCCTCCATGGTGAGTTCATGCTTGAACTATCTTCATTGATGGAACACCTTGGGCCGCTTAGCTCTAGGTCGATTTGTTCTTCATCATGTCCATGCTTTTCTTCTTCATAGTCCTGCATACAATCATACTTCTTATACCAAGGGAGTAACTCATCAAATGCTACATCCCTTGATATCCTCAAGTCCTTTGTATTTGGGTTGAAGCACCTGTAACCTTTATGATCATTTGAATATCCTAGAAACACACACTTTTCTGCCTTTGGTTGTAGCTTGTGCCTCAATTCACTTGGCACATGTACATAACAAGTACATCCAAATATCTTCAAGTGGGAAAGATCAGGTTTCTTACCATAATAGGCTTGATATGGTGTCAAGCCATGGATCCTTGAGGTAGGAGCCCTATTCATTAGATACACGGCAGTATTTGCTGCATCACTCCAAAACATGTTAGGTACATTCATCTCATTAAGCATTGCTCTAGCGATCTCGGCAATGTATCTATTCTTTCTCTCTGCTACTCCATTTTGTTGGGGTGTGTACCTGCATGTTACTTGCCTCTTGATGCCTTGATCCATTAAAAAATCAGAAAACTCATTTGAGAAATATTCTCCCCCTCCATCGGACCTTAGCTTCTTGATATATGTACCTGTTTCCTTCTCTACCATTGCCTTGAATGCTTTGAAACATGTAAACACATCTGATTTGTTTTTTATGAAATAAACCCAAACCATCCTTGTGCAATCATCTATAAAAGTGACAAAGTACTTGTTACCTCCAATGGATTGCTCTTTCGTTGGCCCCCACACATCTGTATGTATCAACTCTAATGGATGTTGGCTTATGTAGCCACTCTTCTTGAATGGAAGTCTCGCTTGCTTCCCTAGTTGACAAGATTCACATAAATGCTTCATACCTTGTCCTTGGAAGTTGGGAAGACCTTCAACTAGCCTCTTGAATTGCATTTCCTTCATTCTTTGTATGTTGATGTGACCTATCCTCTTGTGCCACAAGTCGAACTCCGAAATCCTCTTGTTTCCATATGTGAAGTAGACATGTTGAGTAGAATGAGAATTTACCTCCAAAGTGAAGAGTCTCCCTTGCTTCTTTCCTCTTGCTATGACCTTGTAACCTTGCTTAGGGTTCTCCACAAAGCATCCACCTTTGTTGAACCTTACTTGATAGCCTCTTTCAACCATTTGCCCAACGGACACCAAGTTCTTTGTGATGGTAGGTACATGCAAGACATCCTTGAGACATCTTCCTTCCTCCTTGTCATCCAAAGCTACATCTCCAACATGGGAGATCTCATGGGCTGTATCATCACCTGTTTCTACATGTCCTTTACCTTTGGGAGCATGTAGATTAGTAAACCAAGAAGCATTGCAACTCATATGGTTGCTACATCCACTATCAATATACCAAGTGTTATCTACTTTGCTTGAATTCCCATTCATGTGCATCATCAAGAGATTGTCATTTTCTGAACTTGTAGAAGCATAATTACCTTGGCCTTTGTATGAAGAACCTTGATTATAGTTCCTTTGGTTTCCTCCTTGGTAGAAATCTCTAGCATAGTGGCCAAACTTGCCACATATGTAACATCCTTCGCCATCTTGATTCCTGTTTTGTTGATGTCGTCCTCCTCTTCCTCTTGATCTTCCTCTCCCTCTTTGTGATGAGGTGCCTTGGTCATGTCCTTGATTTCTTGAGTGGCCTTGCCTTCCTCCAAACCTTCCTTTGCCCCTTCCTTGTCCTTGTCTTCCTTTGCCCCTTTGATTACCTGCATAGAAAACTTGTGCATCTTTGCTTTTAGTTGAACTTCCACCTATGTTCATTTCTTCGGTGACCATGAGAGCAACCAATTGCTCAAAATCGGGAAGATTATCCCTTACATAAACTGAAGTGGTAAAGGGTTTCCACTTCTCATCATCTCTCAAACCATTGAGAGTATAAGCCACAAGATCGTCATCATCTACGTGGCTTCCAATGGATCCCAATGCATCTGATAACTCCTTGACCTTAAGTATGTAGTCATTTATGCTACTCCCTGAGCTCTTCCTAAGGTTGTTGAGCTCATTCTTGAGTTGGATCTTCCTTGCTTTGGTGCTTGTTGAATAAAGCCTTTCAAGTGTCTCCCATACCTTCATGCTTGAATCCAGGTCTTGGATATGGCCGATCATGCTATTGCTAATGTGTTGGGAAAGAATAAAGATAACCCTCTTGTCTCTTTCATTCCATTCCCTAAAGGCCCTTCTCTGGTCATTGGTTGGATTCTCATCCAACCTAGGTCTTGGTTCACTTCCACTAATCAACCCCCAAAGGCCCTTGCCCATAAGATAGTTGGAGACCCTAAATCTCCATGGTTGATAGTTACCTTTGTCTAGCTTTTCAATTTGAGTGTTGAAGTCTCCCATATCTAGTCTTTGATACTTGACCTAGCCCTTGGCTAATGCTCCAATGTGTGTAAAATGAAAATGAGGCTCTGAGGTTACCTCAATCCAAAGCTTTCCTTAGATGGACACCTTGTGCTCTTGCAAATTTGAGTAGAATAGCTCCCCCTTGATGTGAGCTACCTCCAAGAAGATTTTGTTGATGCAACTCTTCAACCACCAACTCCAAGAGGTCTTCTTGCTTGTATGTGATACCTCCAAGATGCCCAAATTCTCTGATACCACTGATGGGGGAAGTATCTCAACCCCTAAGCAACGATGAAGCGCGAATGACCTCCACAGGTATCCTTCTTTGACCTCTGCACACCAAAAATGCTCTTACTCAGAGCTTATGCAGAGAACTCCAGTGAGCTTTTGTAGACCTGTAGTAGACACCAAGGGCTTTCCAACAAAACAAATTTCACTTGAAATGGATGCTTACACAAAGAGAAACAATGTCTACAACATGAGCTAGTTGAATGCTCACAACTGCTAGTCAAGCAGAGACCTCACTTCACTCTAGCAAACTTTTCTCAGAGATTATAGAGAGAATGAATCTCAAACTTAAGTCAACTTTAGAGGACTCTAATAGCTACCCAATGACACCAAAATCATAGCAAATGGATACATAGAGAAGGAGAACCAGCCCTTACAACAGAGAGCAAAATATTTCCAACAGAGCCTACACAAAGAGAGAGATATCAATCACACAACTTCACTAAAATGAATGTTGCTCCGAGCTTACTCAGAGAATGCTCCAGAGAATTGGTAAGCATAAAATAGACTCTTATAACTATCCAATGAGACAAGAATTACATCAAATGGATACCATATGAGGGAGAACCAATGCTAACAACTCAGGGGTAGAGAGTTGCAACACTGCCTGTGCACACACATAGATATGCCTACTAAAAGAAAACAAACAAGCAAGCAAGGGGGTTGCTTAAGCAAGGGGCTTGCTTATCACAACTCCAGCACTTAGTGCTCACTTTACATGAGCTAAAACTCCAAGAAGATGGCCCAAAAGAAGTCGGGATACATGCTCCTTTTATAGTGAGAGGTGTGCCCCTAAAATCTAGGAACTACCTTTCCAAATCAGCCTCCTAACTTGGAGGAATTAGTTGAGATGACTTGGGGAGTGGTTGAGTGACTTTTCTTGATGGAATCTCGTGGCTTTTGGCTTCCTTTGATTGCTCCACATGTCCATAAAAGATTCCCCACGAATTTTTAGCTTGAAGCTTGACTTTTAACAATAATGATGCATACACACATATACACATGCATACACACATATACACATGCATACACACATACAAACACATACACGCACACACATACACACAGACATACACACATACACACACATAGAGAGACATACACATACATGCATACATATGCATACATAATGCATATGCATATGCATACATACATACTTACATGCATACACACACATATGCATACATAATGCACATGCATGCATACACATACTTAATGCATACACACACATATGCATACATAATGCATACACACACATATGCATACATAATGCACATGAATATGCATACATACATGCATACACATACACACGTAGACACATACACACACATACACACACATAAACACATACACACTCATAGACGCACACACATACACATATACACACACACATACACACATACACACGTACACACATACACACATACACACATAATGATGCATACACACACATACACATGCATATACACATACACACACATACATGCACACACATACACACATACATGCACATACATACACACCCACATACACACACATATATGCATACACACACATACACATACATGCATACATATGCATACATAATGCATATGCATATGCATACATAATGCATATGCATATGCATACATACATACTTACATGCATACACACACATATGCATACATAATGCACATGCATACATACACATACTTAATGCATACACACACATATGCATACATAATGCATACACACACATATGCATACATAATGCACATGCATATGCACACATACATGCATACAATACACACATAGACACATACACACACATAGACACATACACACACATAAACACATACACACTCATAGATGCACACACATACACATAGACACACACCCATACACACACACATATACACACACACATACACACATACACACATACACACATACACACATACACACATAGTGATGTGTACACATACATACACATGCATACACACATACACACATATACACACACACATACACGCACATACATACTCACACACATACACACATACACACACATATATGCATACACACACATAAAGAGACATACGCACACATACACATACATGCATACATATGCATACATAATGCATATGCATATGCATACATACATACTAACATGCTTACACACACATATGCATACATAATGCACATGCATACATATACATACTTAATACATACACACACATATGCATACATAATGCATACACAATGCATACACACACATACGCACACATATGCATACATAATGCACATGCATATGCATACATACATGTTGTTAGGCTGCCGGATGGGAATAATGTAATGGGAATAATGTAATTTTAATTTCCATAGTCGCACGCACCGAAAGGGAGTGACAAAAAGTTGTAATCTTTTATCCATTAATGAAAGGGTATTACGGTGTTCTTTAGAGCGGACAGGTTTGCCAGACTGTCTGTCTGGACGACCGCGTGGAGAAGATCGTGTATCGATGTTGTAGAATTCTTGAGTATTCTATTCCGTGCATTGAATTGTAATGTTTTTTTAACTATTAAAGCAATGCTACATTCACATTAATAAGTTTGTGCGACTGTGATTGATAATTTGCGCGAGTAGGTATGAGGATGACCGGAATCGAAGGATCATAATGTGTAACAGAAGTTATTGCCTTGCCGTATAATTACTGTTTGGTTAATTGGTTAATCGGGAAAATTAAGCAAAGGACCTCTGCACTGTCAGACCCCTACCATCCCCAAGAACTCGAAAGAGATTAAAAGTGGACGTGACGGAAGTCCCTTTTAACACTGGTGCCGTCTGTGGGAAGATGGAAATAGATTGAGAATAATCAGTAAAGGAAGAGTAGTACGCAAGGCAAACGGTGTAGAAGTGATATATGCCTTTTACTAGGTCCGGCGAGTCTTATCCAAAGTATAGGAGAGATCAGCATCCTTGGGCAGTTCTAAATCTATTAGGGACACCCCTAGGTGGTAGAAGTGCAGGCCATTTAAGCCCAATTGTCGAAGGATCAGAACCAGTTAGCAGTGATTCCGGTTCCAGTTCGGTGACACATGATGAGATTCCGGTGAATTCCGGTGGGATCTCGGTACTTTTTGAAGCATGTACAGTGACTTCTGAGTGTACAAATACATAGTGCGGAGTTAGTCCGATACTATCTGGTCAGAATTTGACCATTTTCGGTGATAAAGTTGTGTTACCAAGTGAGACCGTTTCTGGTGAAGGGATAACCTGGTTCGATGAAAGTTCGACAAATTCCGGTGGAAGTTCGGTACCATTTGGGGGCAATTTGAAATTTTTCGGTGATAGTGCGGTACTACCTGGTGGATCCGTATTACGTTCACCAGTCTTCCGGGCAAGCTTACCTAATTTCGGTACCAAGGCTGAGGATAGACTATTTGATTTGGAGATAAGTAAAAGATTTAATGCCATTTTTGAACCGGATAGTGAACATGCTGATAATACAGATTCTGAAGGACAAGAGACACCCCCTCAACATACAGATAACAATAATACTACTCACAATAGCACCATGAGTGGTTCATAATCACAACAGCAGACACCTCCATAGCCGCAACCGCAGTTTCAGCAGCAGAAACAACAACAACCACAGCCAATTATTCCACTTCGACCAGTCCTGACTAGGGTGACATATACCAAATTCGGTGGATTTTCGGGAGATGACCTCGACGCACATGTTCGCACATTCGAAATCAACTATGCAGTGCTGAATCATCCATCGGATTCGGCATACAAGGCCATTGTATTTCAGGCCACATTGGTTAGTGAAGCAGCCAGGTGGTTGACTGAGTATGATATCAACCATTTCAGTAATTATGATGATGTGAGAAACGCGTTCTTACAGAGATTTCGTTTGAATAAGAACCCTTCGGAAATCTTTGACTATTTGTAGAACAATCGTCAGAAACCACATCAGGGTGTTCAGGAGTATGCGACATTGTTCAGAACACATCTACGACAGTTGCCTCCGGCACATGCCAACCTGCCAGAGGATATCATAACACAATGGTTCATTAACGGACTGAACCCACAGTTAAGACAAATTATGATCATTCGTTGTGTGGGCGGAATGACATTGGATGCAGTAATTGCGATGACCTTGCAATTGGAGCACAAAGTTGGAGGTTTACATATGCATAGACACATGCATACACACATGCATATGCATACAAACATGCATAAATGCATATGCATACAAATGCATATGCATATATGCATACACACATGCATACACACATACATGCATATGCATACATACATGCATATGCATACACACATGCATATGCATACACACATGCATATGCATACACACATGCATATGCATACACACATGCATGCATATGCATACACACATGCATGCATATGCATACACACATGCATACACATACACACATGCATATGCATACAAACATGCATATGCATACAAACATGCATATGCATACAAACATGCATATGCATACAAACATGCATATGCATACACACATACATGCATATGCATACACACATGCATATGCATACACATGCATATGCATACACATGCATATGCATACACATGCATATGCATACACATGCATATGCATACACATGCATATGCATACACATTCATATGCATATAGACATGCATATGCATACAAACATGCATAAATGCATATGCATACAAACATGCATAAATGCATATGCATACAAATGCATATGCATATATGCATACACACATACATGCATATGCATACACACATGCATATGCATTGACACATGCATATGCATACCCAGATGCATATGCACGTGCATATGCATATGCATATGCATGTGCATACACACATACATTCATACACACATGCATATGCATACACACATACATATGCATACACACATACATGGATATGCATACACATGTATATGCATACACACATGCATATGCATACACACATGCATATGCATACACACATGCATATGCATACACACATGCATATGCATACACACATGCATATGCATACACACATGCATATGCATACACACATGCATATGCATACATAGATGCATATGCATACACATGCATACGGCTACACACATACATGCATATGCATACACACATACATGCATATGCATACACACATGCATATGCATACAAACATACATGCATATGCATACACACATGCATATGCATACACATGCATATGCATACACATGCATATGCATACACATGCATATGCATACACATGCATATGCATACACATGCATATGCATACACACATGCATATGCATACACACATGTATATGTATACACACATGCATATGCATACACACATGCATATGCATACACACATGCATATGCATACAAACATGCATAAATGCATATGCATACAAACATCCATAAATGCATATATGCATATGGATACACTTGCATTTTAACATCTCCACATTGGATCAGATGGGATCTCCACGTACACCTTGGGGAGTGCATAACCATGATGACTTCAAGATATATCACATACGTAATGGAGCTCCAGTCATGGATGCAGCCAAAAATTCCATGTGTCAGTGTATTTGACAACTTTGCTCCATTGAGTTTGGACATTCTGTAATGCTAAAACGGAGCGAATAGGATAAGGACTCAAAAATTATATCACACATTCGATATATGAAGAGTACCGGCCAGCACCTGGGCATCCTATTGTGAGTTCGGAATGGATTCAACATACGGCATGCGAGGTGATGCCCCATCCACGGTCCGAAGCTCGTGATGCTTTCAGAGCAGGCTTACTAAAGACTGTATGGCTAGATGTTGAAGAGTGGGAATTGATTCAGGATGAGCAACAACATACTCCTGATGGATATCGTCAACAGCGAGATGCGACAGCCACACGTTTAGATACAGTTGGAATGTTGCATTTAGGTCGCGGTGGATACGACAATATGCGCTAGCAATTTTTAAGTATCATTTTAATTATTGAATTTTTTTGTGTTAAGAACATCATGTATGTTCATCTAACATTTTGCATATTTATTATAGGAGTTGGCAGTGGGTCGTCCTCCGACGCGGACCGAAGAAGCTTATGGATATCATCATGGATTGGCTGCACTATTGCAGGACTTAGAGAGATGCAGTGCAATCATTTCATGGGAGAATCTATGATTAGGTAAACTTATAGCTTGGTTTCATATTTTTAGTTGTTGTTTATAAATGTCATGTCAATTTGTCTCATTTTACACATATGCTTTGTTGCAGGATTGTAGGTGTAAATGTTTTGATCCCCTTGCATATACGTATGGTAGTGCTTTGCCATAATTTTGTATTACACTCCTATGTGGCAATGATGTACCATAATTTTGTATTTGATTCCTATATGGAAGTGCTTTGTCACATTTCCATAATTTTTTATTACACTCCTATGTGGCAATGATGTACCATAATTTTGTATTCGATTCCTATATGGAAGTGCTTCGTGACATTTTGTATTCGGTTCCTATATGGAAGTGCTTTGTCACACTCTTGTACATCCTTCACTTATGGAATATACAAATTTTTATACATTATTCATGGTTCAATTTTGCTCCTATAAAATCATGTTTTGGTTGCCATTAGAGTACATATCACATGTACTCATTTTAGAGTTGGGCAGAGTGTATTGTCTTTTGCTAAACAACATCATGTTGTAGCAAAAGACAACACACTCTACCCAAAAACATTTGTACAGATATGGTCATCGGTATTCACGTCCGTACAACGACACCCATACCAGCGACTATACCGGCATTATGTTTCTAACGCGCATATGGACTGTGACACCGACATCGTGAGAAAGTTATGCCCATTCATTTTCCTCGGTAATAGCCTTGGTATACCCTTCGTATGTTGTAGTGACTCAAATTGATCCTATTTCAGCTCGTACATGTCTTGTTTCAACTCAAAATGATCCTACTGCAATAGAATTTGAGCAGAAAGTATAGTTTCAATTCAAAGTGATCTTACTTCAACTCGAATATGTCTTGTTTCAACTCAAATTGATCCTATTACAATAGAAGTGGAGAAAAAAGTATTAATTTAAACTCAAACTGATCTTAAGGTAACTTGAACATGTCTTGTTTCAACTCAAACTCATCCTATTTGCAAGTAAATTTGCACAAGAAGTATCAGTTTCAAGTCAAAATAATCTTGTCATAGTGTTTGTAGAACAAGAGAATCAAGAGCCTAAACAACTACCATGCAAGTCAAACAAAAGAAAGAGGGATAATGTGGTAATAGAACATGAACTTATTGAGATAGTAAGGGATCCTCCAAAGATTAGACATGGCCTAATAGAGGAGGAGATATAACAACTCAAACCTATTTACAAGCATTTATTGCCTACAGCTCTGCTTTTGAAAGTTGATGTATTTATGAACATCCGAAGTAACCAAGATTTTCTTGATAGTAAGCCTTTTCTATGATGGTGGCTTGAGCATTTCAATGATTGGATTTGGATTGCATATGATGTAGATGAGCTGAACAAATATATTGATACAATCTTCTCGAAGTTTAGGAAGAAAATTATGGGTATTTGTGGGAAGGATCAATGTTAATTGAATTTTGCAATCCATTTCAAGAGGTTGGCTCATTTTTGCGACGAGAATGTAGAGTATGTCCGTGAAAATACATTAATAGTTGATACTATTGCTTATAGGTTATTTTACAACATAAGAAGATGTTGTCTCACGCTACCAAAGTTGACAATCAATGAAAGACATAACTATCTATCAAGAACTCTTTGTGGGCAGCTTTGGAGATGGTCAATATCCCCAAATCATATCGAGTATGCAGATATTATTTCTAGAGCTATTCCTCTTGATGAAGAGAACTTAGCTATATATCATGGAATACATCAAGAGCATACTCGATATCATAGATGAAAACATTGAGTATCCAGATAACAAAACATTGTGTAAAATCATTCTTATAGACTTATGTTAAATATTTTGATCTTAAAAAAATTGTTAGCTATGTTGATCCAATTGTTAGCTATATCCTTCAATTGTTAGCTATTTACATGTTAACTACTTTAAGTCTATGGGTGCATTCAAACTATTCTGGTGGTACATAGATGGTATTTTCTTCCAAACTCGTGCTTCCACCCTCTTGACTAACATGTGTTCCATTGGAACACAAATAATAAATTACTATGCTCATTGGATTTAAAGAAAAAACCTTTACAACCATCAATTTCATCTGTTTTAGGGGTGCATGTTTGTTTTGAGGGTGGTGAGTTACTAGACTTTTTTTTGAGAAAACAAAGAAATTGAATATTAATAAAGAAGATTTACAAACTATGCTAGGAGCAAGCCTTCACCAAATACAAATAAGCACTCCACCACTTGATTGAACTTCTCAACATAGAAATGGTTACTTAAGAAACTAGTTTATAATTATCTAGTAGTCAATTCGTATACTGCATAGTGCGAGACAAAAAGCTTTTCCATCATCACATGGGTATTACAAATTCTAGGGCATACTATTATAAATTGCATCATAGACATCGCCATTAATGGTAAACATGTATGTACAATCGTGGACTAGTGACAATGCATCTTATAAGATGGGAATACATATAAGCTGGTGGTCCAAGCACCCCTAGAATCTTTGGAGTGAATTGTTTACCTCGTGTGCACTTTAATAAATAGAAATCTGCACCTTCATCATTGTCCTCTTCTGTGTTGAATTCAAAGTTTTCATCCACTTCCAATGCATCTAATAGATAGTTTCCATTACCTTCAAATGTAAAATTGGAAAAAGATGAGACTTCTACTTCATCTGATTCACTGATAGCACTCAAAGTATGGTACACTTAATTTTGAACGTGGCATTTTTTGATGTATCTTTTCCACTATCCCTGAATACAATGATAACAATAACACGTTAGTTCTCTAACAACAATGTAGTGTCCATCTAGACTTGAATAGCCATGAATTGACTGCAAAGGATCGAACTTAAGATATACCCTTCCAATCCCAAGCCTTCTCCCTATTCACTTCACCAATCTTCACTTCCCAGAAGACTCGTGTGACATCTCTCCCTTTTGACCCTGAAAAATGTCCCTTGAGAAATTCCACAACATTTGTAACACACTTCATGAACCTTATGTATAGAATCATCCATATCATTCTCTATCACAACCATGTCTTTGGGTGCATACCATGATGCATTCTCATGGAATATAATGTCTCTGCTCACTATACATTCTTTTGTAATAGGATTATAGCTTCTATATCCTTTCTTATCTTCTAAGTATTCAACAAATATGCACTTTTTAAATTTCACCTCAAACTTGTGTCTCAACTAACTAGGCACGTGTGCATAACAAATGCTTCCAAAAACTCGTAAATAGCTCACATTTGTCTTATGCTTCCATTGCCTCTCATAAGGAGTCAAATCATGAAAATTCTTGTTGGAGATCTATTTATGACATGCATGGTTGTATGACAAGCTTCTGCCCAAAATATATCCAGCATGCTCTTTTCATTTAGCATGGCTCTAGGAACTTCTTGAATCACACGATTCTTGCATTTGACAACACCATTTTGCTATGGTGTATATCTACAAGACAATTGCCTTCTCATTCCACGATCACTAAGATATTGATCAAATTCCTTTGAAATATATTCCCCCCTTGAATTTGATCATAAGCATTTTATGTACATGTCCGATTGCTTCTCAAGCATGTTTTTGAATTTCAAAAAGCATTTAAGAACTTCACTCTTATGCTTCAAAAAATATATCCATGTTTATCAGCTATAATCGTCAATGAATATCAAAAAATAAAGTGAGCCACCAACTGATTTTGTTCTAGCAGATCCAACCACATCATTATGGATCAATCTAGAGGTCTCTTTCTATGCATTTCTCTTCTTGGAAACTTCATACATTGATGTTTTCCAAATGCACATGTTTCACATATTCTCTCAAAATAGGTACACCACATACTAATGTTTGCTTTTCCATAGACTTTAATTTTCTCAAGTCGATATGACAAATTCTTTTATGCCACAATTTATGTATATCTGAGTGTTCATTGTTCTTGGCATACATATTCTAATAAAGATGTGTGCCCATGTCAAACGTGAACAATCTACCCACTTTCTTTCCATGACCAAGCAATTTTCCTCTTTTTCCATACTTGAAATCATGTATGAAAAAACCATGATTATTGAAAATTACTTCCATGTCTTGATCCGCAAGCTCACGAACCGAAACTAAATTCTTTGTAATGCTACGCACATATAAAACATCACTTAGTGTGTTTCGACCACCATTCTTTTGTACTAGTGATACATTTCTAACATCGTTAATCAGGTGTAAATTATCATCATCAATTGCCACATATTCTTTAGACTTCAAAGGCTTTTTTGACTCAAGTCAGTTTCCTATGCTTGTCATATGATTTGTGTAACCAGAGTCTATGTACCAACTCATATCATTTCCAAAAATATTGTCTTTGCCATAATCTCTAAATGAACTTTCACTAGAAGTTTCTATGTGATGCATAAGAGCCTCTACCTCTTCCTCTTTGAATATTCAACTTATGATAGCAATACTTCTCAAAATGGCCATACTTGCCGCAATGGTAACTGTTTCCAGGTGCTTGTGATCTTCTTCTACCTCTTGGCATATCCATTGTGTTTACATTCCTAGAAATTGAATGTCCACAACTAGAACCTCTTCCTCTTTGCTGAAAGAATGTGTGATCTCTTGAGTTTCCACTTCCTGATGCATTCATTCCAAGCTTCACTTCTTCTGTCATACAAAGGGCCACTAGCTCATCAAAATTAGGCATAGTGACTCTTAATGAGATAGAAGTATCTAAACTCTTGTATTGTGGTACGTCAACTTGACAACACTTCCATGTGCAGTAGCACCGAATGAGCCGATAAATATGAGAAGATAGTCATACATGTTTGCAAATGAGAAGAGCTCCAGCCCTCATGCATGAGAAATCAGCACTCAGAAGAGAGAAAGTAGGTCTCCGAGGTTGGAGACTTCAGATTATGACACAAGTACTTGTTGTCCTTCTCTTCTAAAAGGGAATGGATAGTGAGCAAAATGTGGAATGTGAAAATGGCTAGTGGAAAGAACTCTTGGTGCTTGCTTCCTAAATTATGGAGTAGTGGAGCCAGTTTAATCTCAGTAAAAAAATTTCTTGCTCAACAAGAATGACATGAACAAATTCTCTTCCAAAATACTTCATGAAAATTTTCTATGAAAGAAAAAATAATAGTGAGGCTTATAAGCATGAAAATTAAGGAATTATTGAGAGTTCTTTTACATTGTCAGGTGCACATTTGATTTGGTTTTCATTTTGAGTGCATGTGGTAGGCCATGTCATGTACGTACTTGTGGGTCCTAAAATGGACATTACTCACATGCTGTGAGACAAAAGTATACATTTTGCATGTCCTTAATAAGACAACTCAGGTGCTTTGTGGGGTTATATTACCTTGCTAAAAACCTTGAATTAAAAAAAATGAGGGACATGGTGAGGTTTTTAACTGGGGTATTCTCATCTCATGGAGATACCTTGGTGATATAGGTGGAAGACCAAAGAGAAGATAGTCCAAAAACACTTGTAAGTGTCTATCAACTCTATTCTTTAGGCTCAAGAACCTGCATAGACTTGTAGTGGTTGCTCCCATTATAACTAAAACCCTTCAAAAAACATGTAGATTAACTACTGAAGCTGAAAAAACAGCCCCAAAAGGTAAACATTCATTGTCAAAGAATTACAAAGAAAACTCTTCTTGATGTTCTTGTACCTTTGTGAAGAGAACTATGCACAGAAGTAGTCCAAAATGGCTCCAAAGATCACCTAAAAAATTCTTCAAAAATAGGCTTTGAAAGCAAAGAATGAAGCTATGAGGGCCCAAAACTTGTTGAAGATAATGTGAACCTTATTCTTTCCCCTTCTTCAAGCATCACAAGAGTGTAGCTTAGAGGAAAGAGATTGCCATGACTAAGCGAGCTCCGAGGAGGGGGGGACAATATTGGGATGGGTGACCTCCCAGGAAGCATTGAGAACCTCCGTCTTCCTCCATTGTTAAGGTCCTCCGTCGTGCATAGCCAATGGCACCAACGATGACTTTGATGATTCCAATGACAAGGCATGCCAAGGTCTATGCCTTGGTTGTTGCGTTAGTTGTAAGCCTTGGAGATGAATGTGCACTTGCTTTAGATTGATGGAATAAACTCCTTAGTTAGGCACTTGTCTTGCAAGATTTGAACTTGGATGAGTCTTTCCATGTTTTCATCGATGTTTCTAAATTTGCAATACGAAGTGTATTAATGCAACGCATAATTATTCTATTATTGAATGAGAGTGTTTGGGAAGTGAAACGCAATTATTTTGTACTAAGAGAGAGTGTCTAACAACAACATCGGTAAGACCTATATATATATATATATATATATATATATATATATATATATATATATATATATATATATATATATATATATATATATATATATATATATATATAGAGAGAGAGAGAGAGAGAGAGAGATAGAAAATGATGTTTCTATGAGACATCTCAATAAAGATGAGCTCACCAACCAATGGTTTGAGACACTGTGTACCTAAGTCAAAATGACTCAAGGACTTGTGCCAATGAGACTGTACCTCAATTGCCACACAAGTGCATATAGTGGGAAATCAACACACATTCAAATGTCAATCCGATCAAACGACCTAACCAAGTTTATGAAGACATGTGCACACATGATGGAAAATGAAGTGGTTAAGCTAGCATGCATGAGAAAAGACTAATCCACCTCTCAAACTCACTGAAATCTTGAAAGTGTTTGCCGTGATACCTCTTACGGCAGTTTTCAGTAATTCGAGGATTTCTCCCAGCCGAGAACTCCGAACATAGTCAATAGGGTACTCCTGGAAGTGGTTTCACTCGATTCTGATGACTCTGCTTCAAGTTATGACCAAAATAGTGAATCGGTGTCTTCTTTACATTGCAGTAGATAACGATTCTCAGCTTTTTTCCATTTATTTCTTAGGGCAGTTGTGTCCTCCATGTATCTCTTTTCCCAATCAGCAATGACTTCATGCTCCTGTCTGAGCTGATCTTCCATTTTAGTCATCTTTTCCTGTAATTCCTTGAAATTCCCTGCTGAATTGTCAGTAGTCGGTATTGGCTGATCACTTAGGAGAGTTGTCATGAGCTCCTTGTTTCGGTTCCTTAGGTTTTTCGCTTCCTCCATGTAGACTTTGAGCTGAGATTCCAAAATTTTGCTCCTAGCCTGCATTCTTACCTTTTCATTTTCACTAGCTTCATATTTTCTTTTGATGTCTTGCCGTTGTATTCGTAAGCTTTCTTTTTCGGATATTAACTCGCTGCACCTCTCTCTAGCCTCTTGGACTTCTTTTTCTTTGTTTCTGATGTTCTCTCTTTCAAATGCCAAATCGTCCAAAAGATTCTTACTCTTTTCTTGAAGCTCATGTTTGTCGTTCATTGCTTGGTCGTAGTCTTCGTCCGCTTCTAGCATGAGTTGCTGCGTATCGAGAGCAGTTCTAATCATGTCTTGTACCACAGGCTTGAGGTGAGCAATGTCCACATTTAACCAAGTTTTGGGTATGCTTGGAGTTTCGCTTGTTTGCACATCTCTTCCCTGCTCTACTTGGATTGTTTCATTGTGCGGTTTTCTAATTTGCAGTTGTACCCGTGGTTCTTCGTCTTTCTTATCCACTTCAATAGCTTTGGTGGCACTCCCTTGCAATGTTACATCCATGGGGGAGGGTTCTGCCACAACCCTTATTGGGGTGAAGGGTTCCTCGTCGTCTGTTTTCGCTTCCTGCGTCTCCTTTTTCGGTATTTTTATGGATATTTTTCGAGGTGGTGTGGCCTCCTTGATTTGGATGTTGGAATTTTCATTAAGTTTGATATGATGCTTACCTTCCTGTTCTGCATTCTTACTCGTGATATTTTGCTCCACATGTATGGCTTGGTCCTTCGTCTTGAAGCCTTCTTGATCTTCATTGTAGTTAATCTCATTTAACTCAGCCCATTGTCCGTCATCTTTTGATTTGCTTTGAATATCGACATTAAGTAATGAAGTTTCTGGTTTCTCTTGGGCCTCCGATGAAGAACTAGAGTTATCCAATCCTATTTCCCGGTACCTATGGACTTTGGTTAGTTTACTTTTCGAGTCCATTCCTTGTTTTGATTGCTGATAGTGATGACCTTGTACCGGTAAATTGATTTGCCCTTCAATATATTGATGGGTTTCTTCCAGGGCTTTAGTCAAGTCTTCTTCTGTGATTTGTTTCTGTCCTTCAATAGTTGTTCTTGGGAGTACATGTATTCTTTTGGTTGTTGGTGCGTCCTCTTCAGCTTGCTTGGCTTCCCGGAGTCTTTTTGTGCCTCTCATTTTGGGTTGAGAGCTAGTTTCTGCTACTTCCACAATCTTACTTCCTTTTTTCTTTTTAGGGACAGTGGCAACTTTGACATACCTAGCCATATCACTTGAAGATGGCATTTCCTGCAAGTGTTCTCTGATGCCCAGAGCATGGTAGATCAAAACTGTTAGGGCCACACTGCCATTGAGAAACTTTTTATTTTTCCATTGCTTCTTTGCTTCGAACAACCTGTCTTGAACATATGGAGTCAAATTGATTTGATTCCCAAGTTTTTTGATGGCATGGGAAAGTAGTTGCACTATAATCTTTTGGGGTGCCGTGTATCGGTGCATGTTTGGGAAGCAAAAGTGTTGGTGGATTAGTCTGACCTCCTCCTCTATGTCTACACGGTTAATGTCTGTAAAGGTTCTGGTCTTTGCACCACGGCTTTCTTCTTTCACTACTGTAGTTCCATCCTTTTCCCATCCAAAGGCTTCCTTAATCAGGTCATGTGTGAATTGAATGACAACCCATTCACCTATTGTATCCATTACTCGAGCTTCTGGCACCAAGGGGTCATGCAGTGCCGGCTGTAGGGTATTCATCACCTGTGTGCATCTTTGAAAATCGGGCTTATAGATTGGCAGTTCAAAATATTTATGTATGCCTGCTTTCTTCATGGTGTCTTCGATGGAAGGGAGTGTATGTAGTACCCAGAAATCCTGGGACATAATTGGAAATTGATGATCAGTGTCCATTATTTTAATTGTTGCGAGGAATAGGTATTCCCCAGCTGGTTGATCTTCACGGAACCAGTGTCCTTTTGCCTTTGTAATACTTTGGGGTGGAAATTCCATTACTTCCTCTTGGACGGTTGCCTCAGAATCTTCAGAAGCCATCTGCACTTGTAACGAAAAGTGCATTAGCTTCAAAGGAAAGTGTGTAACTGTTCAATGCATTGTAGTGATTATTGTCGTTTTTCGCTCTGTTTTCCCATCATGCCGTGAGTGAGATCTCTTACCACCTCTTTTTATAACTTTTCATGAAAGATGACAATAGTTAGTATAGCCGAAGCATTTATTTATGTACATAGTAAGTCCATTCCTATCAAAGTGAAGCTAAGATCTAATCTCTCTTGGAGAATGTGCACCACTAGTTTTATAATGTACATCATGTGCCGAATGCTTGGCCTCGTAATGTGGCCCTAGTATGCGTACTTGAGGTGCATTAGAGACTTCATGAGTGCAATGGGAATCCAGACCTCTTTTCCGGCTACCCTCTCCAACAGATGGTCCGTGATGGGTAATGGGTAGTTGTCACGTATGGTGGCTGCATTCACCTTCTTCAAATTTATGCACACTCTCAATTTCCATTTTTCTTAGGCACAACTACTAATGGCGATACCCACTCGGTGTGTTCGATCTCATATATGAATCCTGCCACTAGTAGTTTGTCTATTTCTTCCTTAATTTTTGCTACATAAACCTCATTATACTTATAAGGGCGTTGTTTGGATGGTTTTGCGTCGGCCTTCATTGGTATTCGATGGGAACAAATAGTGGGTTCTACACCTTTGAGATCCTTATAGGTCCATGCGAATACATCTCGGTACTCTCGGATAAGGTGTATGAGTTCCTCTTCCTCCTCTTCAGATACATCTTTTCCAATATATGTGCATCGCTCTTCTCCATCTTCTACTGTTACAACAATTTTTTTAGTTTGTTCTTTGTTATCGTATGCCTCTCCGTCTCGTGCCTCTCGTCTAGGCATTTGAATAGCTACTTTTCTTTCCTCAATTTCGTATTTTTTAAAGTGTGCAAGAACTTCAAAAAGATCTGGGTCCGGCTCTACCTTGCTCAAGTCTTCCCTCTGCCTGTGTATTGCCGGAGCAGCTTCAATTGTTAGGATCTTTGTAGGTTCCTGTTCCTTCTTGTTCTGAATAGTGTTTAAGTAGCTTTCTTCGGAATCAAATTCTGGTTCCATCTCTATGCTTTCATATTCCTCTTTCCATTCTTTTTCCAGGATTTCCCCTTCTTCTACTTCTTGAAGAACAACCATATATAAATTTACATCATAGCCTTCCTCATCTATGCATTCGTTCATCGTCAAAACTTCTTCGTTTACGCACACATCTAAGGTTGCTAAGATTTCCATCCATCCATGTGGCTCGAAGATCTCATCAGGAAAGATTTGAGGCATGTAATCTGGGTCTTCTATTGATCGATAGTTAGGGTGTCCTATCGGCCACAGTTGTTTTCTATACTCCTCTCTTTTTGCTGCTTTACACATCCATAAATGGGGATCTTCATGTATCCAAGATTGATCACTTGATCCAGCACTATGAATGGATAGGTCATCTTCTTCTTTGTGGACTGGATTCCATTGTAGTGGAGGGACATCTCTATAGGCAAATGTGTGCAAATTTATCTTGGTGGTGTTTCCTTGATGTTGCACGTATAATGAATCTCTTCCCCAATCTTGCACTACCCGCATTTGTCTCATAAAGGGTCGTCCCAATATCATTTCATAGTTGTTTGCTTTCTCGAACTTACAAATGGCTAATGTATGTTCAAATTCTACTCCACAGGTGGTTAGTTTGATTCGTTCCAATATTCCTAGGGGTCTTTCCACATGACCGTCTGCTAATTGGAGTTTCACGCGTGTGGGTCGCAAGGCACGTTTTCCCCACTTTTCCCATATCTCCTTGGTGGCAATTCCTACCCCGGCTCCCGTATCTAGAATAGCCTTGGTCATGTACCCATTGTGGGTGACAGGTAAACACGTATTACCTTCGTCTCCTTCACTAAATTCCCCCACTTTATCAACTGGAATTTGTATTGTGGATTGGTCTTCCTTTTCCTTTCCTTTCGTTTCTCCTTTCTCTGGCTGTGTTTCTAATTGGGTTGCCAATTGCCTCCATAATTGTGGTTTAAGTCGAAGCAACTCTTCCACCGTCAGTTTGCATTGCACCTTTGTTTTCTTTAGTTCTGTTAGATTGTGTGAACTCTCTTCTGAGTTTCCTTTTCCCTTCCCATGCATTGTGGGTGCTCGTATTATTACAGACTCCCTTTCGTATTCTCCCATGTAATTAGGCAATGTTGAAAGGCTCAGGCTTTCCTCTCTACCTCTATCGAGTCTTGACATTGCCTCATATGCTTCCTCCAGGTTGGAATGGGGTTGACAATCTCCCACATCTATTTCATCCAAAGGAGGTGGATTGACTCCATTCTTCTTCCATTGCTCTTCTCGGATTCTATTCCACAAGTCTTCTGGCCAATCAGCCTCTAGGTCTGGTATCATTGATGTTCATCTTGTACTTTCATTCGTTCATCTTGGTCATCTTCCTTTCTAGGTTCCTTATCCTTAGATTGGAAGCATTCTTCGTATAGACCATGTGCAATCCTTGTCTCTGGTAAAATTGGGATAGTGTTTTCTAGGGTTGCCTGTGCTACCTCGATGAGTTTCCTGCATATTGCCAATCTTTCTTTTTCTAATTCCCCTTGAGGGTAGAGTCTTTCATGTTGCTCTATATTTGGGCCCATTTTGATCCTAGCTTGGTAAGCTTTCAACCACATGTCCAAGTCGTCTGGCCTTGGGTCAGCTAGTATTGATCCTGGCTTCTCTTTTTCTGAGCGAATCTGTGGTGGCTCAGGGATCTCCTTATGCATTTTTTGTTCTTTATGCTCTTTCAAGCCCTTAGTTTGTTTCTTACTGTCTTGACTCTTATTTCTCGCCCATTTTTCTTTGAGTTTTTCTCCTCTTCCCTTTATTTTTGTATTCTTGTGTGTTGGGAGTTCTCACTTGGGTTCTCAGAATCCTCGACTACCTGAATTTTAGAGCCTACAAATTTATTGCTCTCTTGCTTCTCTTCTGGTTGTTTTCCTTTTTGTTGCTTCGCTTGGGCTCTAGTAATAGCCTTTAGTGGTACAGTGTACTCCTTATCACTCCCAGATCCTTCTATGACCTCAATCACATTAATTGGTGCAGTATCTTGAGTTCTTGCCGGATTTTTAGGGCAATCTCTAAAAAGATGTTCTTTTCCGCAATCACTGCAATATCCTTCCCAAATTCTAGGTGGTGGAGTGTTGTAAGGCCGAGGGCATTCTCTAATGAAATGGTCTCCTCCGCATCTATAGCAAGGTCCTCTCTGCATAGGTGGTCTAACAAGTGGTCTCACGGTGGGTTGTGCTTTAGGAGCCGTATACATTAAGCTGGTGGTCTCTGTTCCATAAGTCTGATCATAGCCCTCATGTCCATAGTAAGCAGCATCATATGCGGGTTCGTATTCTAACATGTTGGCTTCGTATGAGTAGTACTCTCCTGGAGGAGGTTCATATCCCGGGTTTGTTGGTTCAACATGGGTCATTGTCGATGCTAGAACTATAGCTCTTTCTAAGTTTTCTTCTGGTTGAGCATACTTTACGGATACTACTTGCTAAGGCTTTGACAGTTGGGGTCCTAGCACTGGTTGTGGTGGTGGATATGGTGCCTGCTCGTAGGGCCTTGATGCTTCTGCTGGTGTGGGATACGTGTTGTATCTTGGTATCTCTCTACCTGGCTCCCTAGGGGGTATCCATATGGTCTATAATGCGGTGGTTGAAAAGGGCGTACTTGCCTATTGAATGGACAATTCTCAGTAGTGTGGTTGGTATATTTTTGTTCTATGTGGCAGTACCAAGAAGTCCCTTGTTGTTGCTGTCTGTGGTATGGATACATAGGTTGTGCACCAGCCCCTCCTCTGACACACAAGTGTGTGGGGTGCTCTCCTCCACATAAATTACATCTCCGTAGCATAGGCACTCTTTGCGTGGGGTTTTGGTAAGCTCTTTGCCCCTGGACTCCTAGTTTCTTTGCTAATAATTCTGCTAATTCTTCCATGTTACTAGAGTTGGACGTGACAGTGCTCCTCAAATTTTCTGATTTAGTGGGGTGGGTTGTACCTTTGAGATCCTCGGCAAGGTTATCTTCCAAATCAATGCACTCTTGAAGACACTCACTCAATGTTTGCAACCTCTTCACATACACTAGTGTTCGTAGAGTCCCGTTAGTGAGCCCATCTAAAAATAATGAAATCATCTTTTGTTGAGTGGGTCTCTCAGCTATTGGGCATCTATCCACATATTGATTGAATCTTCGGGCAGCAGTTTTCACAGTTTCATTAGGGTTTTGTTTACAGCTATGGATTAAAGACGCTGAATTGTGTTTAATCCCTCTCTTTGTAAATTCTCCAATGAATTCTTGAAAGAATTGTTCCATGTTTCCAAATTGGTTGGGATCTAAGGGTTGGAACCAAGTTAGAGCTGTCCCCGTGAGGGTGAGCCCAAAAGACTCGTACTGCACAAAGAAGTCATCTACTTGCTCCGCTCTTAGAACTTGTTTAAATTCAACGATATGATCATAGTGTTCTCCCAATCCATCATAATGGTTTCTCACACATTTAGCTACTTGGATAGGTCTCAATCTTCTCATTGGTTCAGGCGGTCTGGGCATTACAGGAAAGACTGGGGCAGCTGGTCGTAATGGAGGTACTCCAGGCTGTCCTCCTACTGGTGGTCGTGGTCTTACTGGTGGTCGGTACTGATTACCTATCCCTGCGTGGGTCTGATGGTGTGTTCGCACTCCTGGAGTTGCAAACTGTACATGAGTACGGTTGGGCACACTTCGTTGGCTGGTCTGTCCTGATGTTGCATGGTCAGTCTCTTGTTGATTTCCAAAAGGATTTTGTGAGGTAGTTGCCTGATCTCTCTAAGGAAATACAGGCGTACCCATGTATCTCAGCCTAGCCCTGTCTAAAGCACTCACAGGCCAATATCTCCTTTGATCCTTGTCCAAGTATGTACGTCTAGTTTCATCATCTGGGTCTTTCAGCTCATAGAATATCATGGGGCTTTCTTCTCTTCCTAGAGCAGGTAAGTCGGTTTGAAGCAATAAGTCTGATCCGTGGATCATATAGACTTCCAACAGGTAGTCATCTTGAGGTATCAAATCTCCTCTCAAGACCCGTGATACTTGAGACCTGCCCCTAGGGGTAGTCACAAACTCTTCAGGGTGTGCTCTTTCGGAGTTGTCTAGGTCCACAAACTCTCCCCTTTCGTTGATCCTCTCAGGAAATTCAGTCACAATGTAGATATGACCAATTTTGTCTACATATGCACCTCCCTCGTACTTGACAGCAGGTCGGGATACGATTGTGGCATTCAGGGAAGTTACCATCCTAGCTACAGATCTATTTAAGCCATCCAGGTAGATTGGGATCTCCTGGGCATTGGTGGACACATATTGTAAGGAGGTACCATAATCTCCTTCAACAGTAGACATGAAATTCCTATTCGGTGTTGGACCCTGCATGTCTTCAGAAGCCATGGGTAGTTCCTCCTCGAAATCACTAGAAGTCTCTGAGTAGATGGAGTGATGACTAGCCTGGGCAGCACTTCCCACAGAAGATATGACACTTCGTCGGCTACTAAGCACTCTTCCTGACCTCAAGTTCATTCACTCACCTAAGTCTCCCTAGAAGTCCCAGAGATTCTCCTTGAGTGGCACTTCCAATGCCTCCAATTGTCTGAAAGAAAGTTAGTGCAACTCTAGATGATATCACTACCAGACGATACTGCGCTAGGCGATACTACCTCGGCCACGATACGATACTGGATAATGACTGCGATACGATACCAGACTCAACGACGATACGATACCAATTTGGTGTCGCGATACTATCTCTGGTAAGGGGACGATACGATACTATGACAAGCGGCGATACGATACCACCGGCTTGCACGATACGATATTGAAAGTCAGACGATACGATACCAATGGGCTCAAGCGATACGATACTGGAACTTATGCCGGTATGATATCAGTGTGGCATCTCGATACAATTCTCGAAGAGAAGGTGATACGATACCACGTGTATGATACGATACTCGTTTTGGTATCGCGATACGAATAATACAAGCGGACGATACGATACCGAAATCCTCGCGATACGATATTTGAGGCTTGAAACGATACGATGCTAAAGATGCAGGACGATACGATATCTCGAGTCACATGATACGATACCACAGAACCTAGACGATACGATACTTATGACGGTATCGTGATACTATCCAGGTGAGCGGGCGATACGATATCGAAGTGGTGTCGCGATACTTGATGCCAAGTGACACGATACGATACCAAAGAAGGTAACGATACGATACCACTTGATAGGTGAGATCGCGATACCAACTTAGCGACACGATACCACAATGGTATCAAGATACCAAGACTGGTACCCGGCGATACGATATCTCAACCAAGAACGATCGCGATACCAACTCGGGGTCACGATACCAAAATGGTATCGCGATACCAAGACAGGTATCAAGCGATACGATACTTCGGCGAGTATCGCGATGCAAGGGAGTTTTGGTATCGGGATACCAAACCTCAACCGATCGCGATACTCAAGCCAAAATGCAAGAAAAATCCAAGAGTTTTGCACCCCCTTGCTCCCCTTACTCTCCTCTTCACTCCTAGATCACTGTACTTCACAAAAAAATCATGAAGACACAACTTTTCCCCCCCGCGATACTGCGCATGCTCTTAATCATGCGTTTATGCATGTTTAATGTGTTTTTGTTAGATAATCTTGGTAGAACCTCACCTCTAGATACTCTTGCTTGCACCTGGAGCTCAATCTCTAGCTGTGAAGGCCTGAAGCATCCGATACCAAGTCCGCGATACTGGTCGCTGCTCGCCCACGATACCAGAACACCAACAAGTGTCAAATGAGCCAAATTTTTTGGTTTTTATACTGTTTTGACAGAATTTGAATTTTGCTAATTTTTGGTGATTTTGGGATTTTTTGGTGATTGTTGTCTACTCCTACTTCTCCTCTCCTCACTACTCCTCTTCTTCTAACCTAACCCTAACTCCTCCTTCTCTCCCTTCCTCCTAACCCTAAACCTAAAACTTATCACACACACCTCTGAGATGTGAAGTAACAAGTGCTGAAGTGATTGACTAAATTGCCACAGGACAAATTCACTTCTACAAGTACGATTCTATCACACTCAATCTATAACCATCACGAAGGCACCTTGGTTGAGTGTTCCTCGGCAACGGTGCCAAAAACGTGTGTACCTAAGTCAAAATGACTCAAGGACTTGTGCCAATGAGACTGTACCTCAATTGCCACACAAGTGCATATAATGGGAAATCAACACACATTCAAATGTCAATCCGATCAAACGACCTAACCAAGTGTATGAAGACATGTGCACACATGATGGAAAATGAAGTGGTTAAGCTAGCATGCATGAGAAAAGATTAATCCACCTCTCAAACTCACTGAAATCCTGAAAGTGTTTGCCACGATACCTCTTACGGTAGTTTTCAGTAATTCGAGGATTTCTCCCAGCCCAGAACTCCGAACATAGTCAATAGGGTACTCGTTTCGAAGCTGTGGACGAGACACATCTATTGGAAGTGATTTCACTCGATTCTGATGACTCTGCTTCAAGTTATGACCAAAATAGTGAATGACGGGAAGCACCCACACTCACGCCACAACTCCTACAAGCTCACACACACACAAGTAGCTCAAAAACAGTGGGGAGGGGTAGACAACAGTCCTACACACACATTCCAAGCATCACACACACATACAAGATCAAAGAGAAGGTAGAAATCTGCAGGAAAGAGGCAAATTCAAAAATTCAGAAGAGCTCCTTCTTCACAATGGCAAAAAGTCTCTACAAAGAGTCACAAAGTGACTTATATACATGTGCCCTAAGTTTGGTCCTTTCACACAAGAGACCGGCACTTTATTACTAGAAAAGTGAATTTCCTACTAATTTACAAGGGATATTTTACAACAACTTGGGATTATGCAACTAGAGGACTCCTCTAGTGCATTTACATGGCTTGAGGGAATTCTTGAAGACCTCGAAGAAGAAAAAATATGCCCATCCTTTTGAAAATTTTGGGGCTCTACTCTTATGCTCCTTTGCTCTACAACAGACACCATGTCGTGCAATATCTGGGCATAGATCCGGGCAAGCTTCTGTATGCCCTCCAAATTCTAAGTAAAGAAGTTCATATATTTTATGTGGAGATATGTATTGCAGAATAGAGGTGACATTTTAGAAGAATGGAATAAAAAAATGATCGAAGAGTTATAGTCATTGTATCTATGAAGATTACCAATAGCATGATATGTCATAATCATGATTTGGCCACATCAAAGCAGGTTAAGCACAGACACTCAAAAGATTTGTATTCCACAAGAATTGAGGAGAAATTGAAGGCAAGAATAGAGTTGATAGACACTTGCAAGTGTTGTTGGACTTTCTTCTCATTGGTCTTCCACCTATATCACCAAGGTATCTCCATGAGATGAGAATACCCCAGTTAAAAACCTCACCATGTCCGTCCCTCATTTTTTTTTAATTCAAGGTTTTTAGCAATGTAATATAACCCCACAAAGCATGTGAGTTGTCTTATTAAGGACATACAAAATGTATACATTTGTCTCACAGCATGTGAGTAATCTCCATTTTAGGACCCACAAGTATGTACATGACATGGCCTACCACATGCACTCAAAATGAAAACCAAATCAAATGTGTGCCTGACAATGTAAAAGAACTCTCAATAATCCCTTAATTTTCATGCTTATGAGCCTCACTGTTATTTGTTCTTTCATAGAAAATTTTCATGAAGTATTTTGGAAGAGAATTTTTTCATGTCATTCTTGTTCAACAAGATATTGTTTTACTGAGATTCAAACTAGTTCCGCTGCTCCATAATTTAGGACAAAAGCACCAAGAATTCTGGCCACTGGCCATTTTTGCATTCCATGTCCTGCTCACTATCCATTCCATTTTACAAGAGAAGGACAACAAGTACTTGTGTTATAATCTCAAGTCTCCAACCTGGTAGACCTACTTTCTCTCTTCAAAGTGCTGATTTCTCGTGCTTGAGGGTTGGAGCTCTTCTCATTTGCAGACAATTATGATTATCTTCTCATATTTCGGCTTGTTAGATGCTACTGCACATGAAAGTGCCGTCAAGTTGACGTACCACAATACAAGTGTTTAGACACTTCTATCTCATTAAGAGTTACTATGCCTGATTTTGATGAGCTAGTGGCCCTTTGTATGACAGAAGAAGTGAAGCTTGGATTGAATGCATCGGGAAGTGGAAACTCAAGAGATCATGCATTCTTTCAGCAAAGAGGAAGAGGTTCTAGTTGTGGACATTCAATTTCTAGAAATGTAAACACAATGGATATACCAAGAGGTAGAGGAAGATCATATGCACCTGGAAATTGTTACCATTGCGGAAAGTATGGCTATTTTGAGAACTATTGCTATCATAAGTTGAATAGTCAAAGAGGAAGAGGTAGAGGTTGTTATGCATCACATGGAAACTTCTACTGAAAGTTCATTTAGAGATTATTGCAAAGATTATATTTTTGGAAATGATATGAGTTGGTACATAGACTCTGGTTGCACAAATCATATGACAAGCATAGGAAATTGCCTTGAGTCAAAAGAGCCTTTGAAATCTAGAGAATATGTGGCAATTGATGATGATACTTTACACCTGATTAACGATGTTAGAAATGTAACACTAGTACAAAAGAATGGTGGTTGAAACACACTAAGTGATGTTTTGCATGTGCCTAGCATTACAAAGAATTTAGTTTCGGTTCGTGAGCTTGCGGATCAAGACATCGAAGTAATTTTCAATACTCATGGCTTTTTCATACATGATTTCAAGTATGGAAAAAGAGGAAAATTGCTTGGTCATGCAAAGAAAGTGGGTAGATTGTTCGTGTTTGACATGGGCACATATCTTTATTAGAATATGTATGCCAAGAACCATGAACACTCAGATATAGCTGAATTGTGGCATAAAAGAATTTGTCATATCAACTTGAGAAAATTAAAGTCTATGGAAAAGCAAAGGTTAGTACGTGGTCTACCAAGATTTGGTCATTTAAATTTTGAGAGAATATGCGAAGCATGTGCATTTGGCAAACATCAATGTATGAAGTTTCCAAGAAGAGAAATGCATAGAAAGAGACCTCTAGAGCTGAGCCATAATGATGTGGTTGGATCTGCTAGAACAAAATCAGTTGGTGGCTCACTTTATTTTTTGATATTCATTGACGATTATAGCCGATACACATGGATATATTTTTTGACGCATAAGAGTGAAGTTCTTGAATGCTTTTTGAAATTTAAAAACATGGTTGAGAAGCAATCGGACATATACATAAAATGCTTACGATCAGATTCAAGGGGGGAATGTATTTCAAAGGAATTTGATCAATATCTTAGTGATCATGGAATCAAACACCACAGCAAAATGGTGGTCTGGAATGCAAGAATCGTATGATTGAAGAAGTTTCTACAACAATCTTAGATGAAAAGAGCATGCCAGATATTTTGGGCAGAAGCTTGTCATACAACAATGCATGTCATAAATAGAGCTCGAACAGGAATTGTTCATGATTTGACTCCTTATGAGAGGCTATGGAAGCATAAGACAAATTTGAGCTATTTACGAGTTTTTGGAAGCATTTGTTATGCACACATGCCTAGTAAGTTGAGACACAAGTTTGAAGCTAAATCTGAAAAGTGCATATTTTTTGAATACTCAGAAGAGAAGAAAGGATATAGAAGCTGTAATCCTATTACAAAAGAATTTATAGTGATCAGAGACATTATATTCGATGAGAATGCATCATGGTATCCACCCAAGGACATGGTTGTGATAGAGAATGATATGGATGATTCTATGCATAAGGTTCATGATGAGCCAAAAACAAGTCATAGACATTTTGACCATGAAGAAAGCCAAGATAATGTTTCATATGAGTTTCCTAGACCTGAAACATCATGGAATGAAAATCCAAAAGGTTATGCAAGTAAAAAGGAGAAAGGGAAAGGGATGGTGAGAGAGCATGTGCCTGATTTTGATACTGATGATGAGATAGTTAGACCTAGCATATTGAAAAACAAGAAGGAGAAATATGTTCCTCCACATGCAAGAAAAGAGACAGGTTCAAGATCAAATGAAGAACCACTTCTGAGATGATCTATGTGAGTAAGGCATCCTGTGGATAGATTGAATCTATACAATAAGTCTAGGAAGCTTCATTACGCATCCATGACAGAGAATCAAACATCATGAACCAAAAAATTTTCATGATGCATCACAAAGTGAAGATTGTTGCAAAGCAATAGATGATGAGATGAATGCATTGAAAAGGAATGATACATGGGAATTGGTGAAATTGCCACTGAATAAGAAAGCTATTGGATGCAAATCGGTGTACAAAGTGAAGTGCAAAGGTGATTGTTTAGTGGAGAGGTTTAGAGTGCATCTAGTTGCAAAAGGATACGCATTGTTTTATTCCAAAGATGTACATGCTTGGAGGAACAAGAAGTTCCTTGCTTGGGGGATAGCCAAGGCTAAAAGCCAGAGAGTTCATATGAGGTACCTACTCATGATGGCCAGATGAGTAGAGGGACCTTAGAGAGAGCTCTAGATGGTGACTAGGCAAGGGCTATAAATAGGCTGGGAGTTGAGTCCCAGGCATGTCATTCTCCACTTCTCACATTTGGTATCAGAGCAACTGGTAGTAGATCCATGAAGAACAAAGATCAAGAACAAAGATCTTCTTGGAATGACTTTATGGAAATGTTGCATACTATTCTTGGGGAAATCGACATGTCCATCATCCGTGAGAGCGAGCAGCCATGGAAAACCTTCACGCGAGTATGCACGAGCAAAAGGACTACAAGGCTGATTTAGTAGCTTCATTATTATCGTACAGAGCACGTTTTAAGGTATGGACATCTATTTTCCGCATATACACATATGGACATCTATTTTCCGCATATAAACCTCTTCACAGGCTATGGGATTTGAACCCTTGACCTGCTACTTCTGAGCTTAAGGCTCTAACCACTAAGCCAACTCAGCTCATTGAGTTCTCATCCACACCAACATATGTTAACCTATAATCAGTGCTAGGCACGGAGAACAAGTAGAGAAGGTAAGAGAGATAGAGGGAAAGAAAGAGAGAGAAAGAAAAAGAGAGAGAAGAAGAGAGTGAAGAAGAGAAAAAGAGAAAGGTAGAGAGAACAAAAGAGAGAAAGAAAGAAAGAGAAGAAGGAGAAAGAAAGAAAGAGAAAGAGAAGAAGGAAAGAGAGAAAGAGGAAGAAAGAAAGAAAGAGAAGGAGAACGAGAATGAAAGAGAAAGAGAAGAAGGAAAGAAAGAGAGAGAAAGAAAGAGAAGGAGAAAGAAAAAAAGAAAGAGAATAAAAAAACGAAAGAGAAAAGATGGATAGAAAGAGAGAAGCCAAGAGAGATAGGGAAAAAGAAAGAGATGGAGCATGATTGGGCCACATCAAAGCAGGTTAAGCACAGACACTCAAAAGATTTGTATTCCACAAGAATTGAGGAGAAATTGAAGGCAAGAATGGTGATTGCAATGTATGTGAGAAGGGAGTCCATTATATATGCCAAATATGTTGTGTATGATGGTAACTAGGGAAGCAATGAGTGCGCTTAAGAAGAAATACAAGTAACTTTGAATCTTCTCCGAACAAACTAGGGAAGCAATGAGTGTAAACTTTGTGCCAGGGGTTACTCAGTTCCATCAAAAATCGCAACATCTTTCACAAACTGGGCATTTTTATTATTGCAACATCCAAAAGATTGTTCAGGCTTCCACCCACAAGGACCACCTCTGCTACACATTGGAGAGCCCATACTGAGATCCCATAAATCGAGTGGTTGGAGGTCCAATGCATCCTACCATTCACCATGTTCCTTTAGACAAAGGTGCCACCACATCCCTGCATATTGAAATCATTGGTGCAAATCACAAATACACCAAGCCAACATCATATCCATCCCTGTAAAACATATCTGAGGCCAAACAATCCAAACTATCCATACTAGCCACTTCCAAGTGATGATATAAAAGCTCTAAACTGTAGACTCAAGGACTACAATGTCTTTGGTTCCCTGATATAAACTTGCCAACTTAGATCAATCGAATTCAAGATGGCCATTCACAAGAGCAAACTTCGAATCACCAATAGAGGACCGACGGCATCCTACCAGCACACACTGAGACTTGTTAAGCACACAAACACCTACACCCTGCCATGGCTGTTCTGTTCTACCTCATGGCCCCTAATGATGAGCCCTAGAAATTGCAACGGATGAAGAGAGGCAGTGCCCTAGCATAGGCTTAAAATCATATGGCTTCTGATCCTGCAAGTCGATCAAGCGACAAGGAGAATAGCAACCGCATAGAAGAAAAGAAGGCACAGGTGTCATTTTTTTTGCGTGAAGTGGGTGTTACGTGAGATAGAGAGACTCGAGAGAGTAGGGGTGTGTGTGTGGGAGAGAGAGAGAGAGAGGGCTGGGGTCCGCGGGGGTGGGAGGTGGCAGGTGGGGAGAGGAGGTATTGCGGGGTGGGGAGGGGAGGGGGGTCACAGGGGAGGGAGGTGTGGACGGGTGCAGGAGGGTGTGGGTGGGTGTAGGAGGGGAGGGCGGTGTGGAGCGGCTACGGGGAGAGAGAGGAAGAGAGAGAGGAAGAGAGAGAGAGAGAGAGAGAGAGAGAGAGAGAGAGAGAGAGAGAAAGAGAGAGAGAGAGGGGAGGGAGAGGGAGGGAGTAGGTGGGGAGAGGAGGGGGACGCGGGGGAGGGGCTACGGAAGGAGAGAGAGAGAGAGAGAGAGAGAGAGAGAGAGAGAGAGGGAGGGAGAGGGAGGGAGCGGGTGGGGAGAGGAGGGGGACGCGGGGAAGGGGCTGTGGGAGGGGGAAGAGAGAGAGAGAGAGAGAGAGAGAGAGAGAGAGAGAGAGAGAGAGAGAGAGAGAGGGAGGGAGAGGGAGGGAGTGGGAGGGAGCGGGTGGGAAGAGGAGGGGGACGTGGGAAGGGGCCTGCGGGAGGGGAGGGGAGGGAGAGAGAGAGAGAGAGAGAGAGAGAGAGAGAGAGAGAGAGAGAGAGAGAGAGAGGGAGGGAGAGGGAGGGAGCGAGAGGGAGCGGGTGGAGAGAGGAGGGGGACGCAGGGGAGGGGCTGCGGGAGTGTCACAAGGAAGGAGATGAGGAAGAGAGCTCACACACACACTCTCACTCTCAAGGAGAAGCACACACACAAATTGAGACAGGGAAGAATGATCTTCTTCTTCTTCTTCTATTACATAAAAGGAATGTACAAGAATGACCTAAAAACAAGAATACAACAAGTGCAATATATAAAGACCAGTACATAAGGAAAAACCTAATGTCCAGGAATGAGTGAGCTGGCAAGAAACAAATGTGCCATCACTCTCGGTAGATAAATCTAATAAAGCTCAATGAAGTATCCTTGACATATACCGGCGTGACCACTATACATGTCAGAGAAACGAAAAACTGGTACGTGTCATCCTGGATCATCACATGTTGAGCTTGATATCTCAACACTACCCCTCAAGCTCAACGCCATATCGTGTAATCCAAGCATCTTCCAAAACTTCTTCAACTTCTCAGCTCCAAGCACTTTGGTGAAAATATCACCAACCTGCTCATCTTTTCTCACATAAACAAGATCAATATCACCTGCTAATACCTTCTCTCTGATGAAGTGATAATGTACCTCGATATGCTTTGTCTTAGCATGGAAAACAGGGTTCCGTGCTAACTGTATGCTGCTAAGATTATCACAATAGATAGTGATAGGCTTTTGCACTTCCACACCTAAATCTGCAAGTAACATCTCCAGCCATGATGCCTCCCATGCTACCATTGCAGCACCTCTAAACTCAGCCTCTATACTCGACAAAGCAACAGTGGGTTGCTTCTTACTGCTCCATGTAATAGCTGCACCTCCAAGTGAGAAAAGAAAGCCACTAGTAGATCTTCTATCTGGAGTACTACCAGCCCAATCTGCATCGGTGTATCCATGAACCTAGAAATCTACACCAGCTTCATAAAACAATGCATAATCAAAAGTAGCACTCACATAACATAGAGTGCGCCTCAAAGCATCCAAATGTGGCTTCCTGGGAACGTGCATAAACTGACTTTCAAGTCCAACAATGTAGCTTAAATCCAGCCTTGTAATTGTAAGAAATATAAGACTTCCCACAATTTTCTTGTACATAGTAGCATTTTCGAATGCTTCACCTGATGTAGTATCCAATTTCAAATTCTGATCTAACGGCATAGAAATTGGCTTACAATAAGCCATACCATACTTTTGCAACATATTCAAGGCATATTGCCTTTGCGACATCCATATACCTGTTTTTGTATGTATAAACTCAATGCCCAAGAAATAGCACAGCACACCAAGATCTTTCATGTCGAATTCCTGCATAAGAAGTTCCTTTACCTCTTTGATGCTTTCTTCATTATCACCACCTACAATCAGGTCATCAACATAAATAGCCACAATAGTGATGCCATCATCAGCCTCCTTGCATATAGTGATTGATTTGCATCACACATAGAAAACCCAATGCTGGTTAAGTAATCAGCAATCCTTGCATGCCATGCGCGTGGAGCCTCCTTCAGTCCATACAAAGCCTTTTGCAACCTGCAAACATATTCTGGATGCTTTGAATCTTCATATCCTTGTGGCTGGTCCATATATACTTCTTCCTGTAACTCACCATGTGGGAAAGCATTCTTCACATCCATATGATGCAAAGTCCATCCTTTTGTTGTAGCTAATGCAACAAGTGTCCTAACAATAGGCATTTTAGCTACAGGGCTGAATGTTTCCTCATAATCAATGCCATATGTATGTGCATATCCTTTAGCTACCAATCATGCTTTATACCTACTTATGCTACCGTCAACATTATGCTTTACCTTGTAAACCCATTTATAGCCTATGGGTTTCTTTCCTTGCGGCAATGGAACCAGCTTCCATGTATCATTTCCATAAAGTGCAGCCATCTCCTCATCCATAGCTTTTTCCCAATTTGCATTACCAATTGCATCTTCAAAACAAGAAGGTTCAGCATCTTGTATTACTTTTGTCATGTAGGCACAATGGCGAGCCATGTAACTATCATATGTCAATCGTTGCACTGAATTACACATCCTTCCAGATCTTCTTGGTCCTGGGTCACTTCTCCTTGTATCATCTGCATGTGCCCTTCTTACCCCTGGAGTCTTCATAGAGGGCAATCCAAGTTCCTCATCAAGACTCTTTTCTGAACCGCTTGAATCTCCATCAACGACTTCAAAACCTGCACATGTCTTATGACCAGCAGAAAGCTTTTCTTTACCTTTCTTGGATGTATTTGATGAATTTGTTGGACTGAAATTCCCACGTAATCTTCCACTCCATGGATTTGAGTTGGAACTATTGCTTGGTGATGCATCTGGTCTACTCAAAACCTGAGATTCTGCACTTGATTTTTCAGCATTTTCTTTGTCATTTGGTTCAAGACTCAGTCCTTCTTTGGCATCTGCAAAGAAGCTTGACATTTCATCAAATACCACATCTTTGCTCACCTTTACCTGTCGTGTGAGTGGGTTATAACATTTATATCCTTTTTGCTCAATGGAGTATCCAATGAACACACACTTTTCTAATTTTGGATCAAGCTTCGTCCTCAATTCATCTGGGACATGTACATATGCAATACAGCCAAAAACTTTCAGATGTGATAAGTTTGGCTTTTTACCTGTAAACTTCTCTTCAGGTGTAACTTGATGTACAGGAGCAGTCGAAGTTTTGTTCTGTCCTCCATCAGATCTTAATGTCTGAATGTGCTTCCCTGTCTGCTTTTCCATCATAACTTTAAAATTCTGGAAGTGAGTAAACACCTCGCTCTTCTCTTTCATGAAATATACCCATACTTTGCGTGTATGGTCATCAATGAAAGTAACATAAAACCTGCAACCACCCATAGATGTGGTCTTTGCTGGAACCCAAACATCTGTATGTGCTAGTTCTAGTACATTCTCACTAACATGCTTATCATGTGCAAATGATGCTCTTGACTATTTACCAAATTGACATGCTGCACATACCTTTTGCATTTCTACAACTTTGAAATTTGGTAGTCCATGGACAATCTCCTTTGACTGCATTAGTTTCAGCCTTTGCAAGTTTGCATGTTCAATCCATTTGTGCCATGTCTCTATATCTGCAATAACTCCTGCACCTTTTGCAAACATGGCTGCATTCATTTCAGGAATCTTCACATTTAAGGTGAACATCCTACCCACTTTGTTTCCTTTGGAAACCAATCATCCATCTTGCTTGTACTATTCTACATATAATCCATCAGCATTGAACCTGACTTGTAATCCCTGGTCAACCATTTGTCCAACAGAAACCAGATTCTTTGTTATATTTGGAACATGCAGCACATCAGCGAGATGTTTTACCTTTCTGTCCTCCATAGACAATGCTATGTTTCTTGTATGCTCAATAGAATGGGATGTATCATCAGCTATTTCAACATATCCAGGAACTGGCATTTTTCTGCAAATTACTAAACCATTCTGCATGACTGGTCATGTGATTTGAAGCACCTGAATCAACATACAAGACATTATCATTCGATTTTGAAACACTAGCAGACATCGTATTCATCATGTGATGTTGAACCATAAACAGCTTCTCAGAATCATCTGCACTTGTGGATGCATAGTTGTTTTGCTGCCTTCTGTTATTTTGATTCTTCAACCTGCAATCATGTTCAAAGTGTCCAAGTTTACCACAATTCCAGCATCCTTTACTATCATTACCTGAATCATTTGTTTGGAAATTTCTGCGACCTCTTTGACTCCCCCTGCCTCGAAACTGTCCTCTTCCTCCTGCATGATTTTGTTGTTGACCTTGGTCTTGGTTATTGTTTCATCTTCCACTTCCAAAACCTCTACCTCTGCCTCTTCCTCTGCTAGAGTAGAATACCTGCTCAGAACTGGGCTTTCCTTGGGAGTTTGAATCCTCACCAAGATTCTTTTCTTCAATAATCAGCATAGATACCAAATCAACAAAATTCGGAATATTTTCCCTGGTCTGTATAGAAATTCTGAATTGCTTATATGTAGCTCCTAAACCACGAAGGCACACTTCCACCTTATCATCATCATCTACATTCACCGCAATAGATGCAAGTGACTCACATATGCTTTTGATTTTTAGAGTGTAGTCACTTATCAACATGCTCTTTTTCTCCAATGTATGCAGCTGGTTCTTGAGTTGCAATTTCCATGCCTTTGTATTTGTCTCGTACAAAGTGACCAAACTGTTCCAAGCCTCTTTTGGAGTCTTGGCATCCTGTATGTGTCCAATCATGCTATCCTGTATGCTAACAGATAGCCAATACATTACCTTTCGTGCTCCTTGATTCCATTCCTCATATGCTCTTAACTGTTCTGCAGTCCGATTCCTTTCTGGTAACTGCAGAGCATTTTCATCCTCTCCTTCAATGTACTTCAAGTAGCCTTTTCCCATCAGGAAATTTGTCATTCTGAATCTCCAAGCATGGAAGTTGTTCTTGTCCAGCTTATTGCTCATAAGCTGACTCATTCGATCTACGTTTGCCATTTCTACAACAATTCACAACACCACAACACACTACAAGCAACACTTCTGCTTGAACACTGTCACGCTATGACGTGACAGTTTGATCTCAGAAAAACACAGTTTTCGTGTATCAACAGTACACAGAATCACTTGAAATTCTGGATCTCGAATATATGAGTGTCGCCGAACACAACACAAGTTACAGTTTTTGAAACTGACCTCGTTTTTCTGTGGGCCCCACCTTGCGGGCTCGAAACGGAGGTCTAGATTGCTCCGAAACTTCGATCTGACAAAAACAAGTGACCCTAAAGGATTATACTCCCGAAAATATTTTGAGGTCTTCTACCTTCATGCCAATTTTCGTAGCAAATGGAGGCCATTTGTGAAATCGTGTTTTCTCCACGACTTGCCGCGTAGTCTTCACCGTCGCCTTCTCCATGAGCTCTCTACAGCCACGCTGGCTCTGATACCATGTCACAAGGAAGGAGATAAGGAAGAGAGCTCACACACACACTTTCACTCTCAAGGAGAAGAACACGCACAAATTGAGATAGGGAAGAATGATCTTCTTCTTCTTCTATTACATAAAAGGAATGTACAAGAATGACCTAAAAACAAGAATACAAGTGCAATATATAAAGACCAGTACATAAGGAAAAACCTAATGTCCACGAATGAGTGAGCTAGCAAGAAAAAAATGTGCCATCACTCTCGGTAGATAAATCTAATAAAGCTCAATGAAGTATCCCTGACATATACCGGCGTGACCACTATACATGTCAGAGAAATGAAAAACTGGTATGTGTCATCTTGGATCATCACATGTTGAGCTTGATATCTCAACAGGGAGGGGGAGAGAGAGAGAGAGAGAGAGAGAGAGAGGGAGAGGGAGGGAGAGGGAGGGAGCGGGTGGGGAGAGGAGGGGAACATAGGGAAGGGGCTACGGGAGGGGAGGGGAGAGAGAGAGAGAGAGAGAGAGAGAGGGAGGGGGAGAGGGAGGGAGCGGCTGGGGAGAGGAGGGGGACATGGGAAGGGGGTTGCGGGAGGGGAGGGGGGGGGAGGGGGAGAGAGAGAGAGAGAGAGAGAGAGAGAGAGGGAGGGAGGGAGGGAGAGGGAGGGAGCAGGTGTGGAGAGGAGGGGGATGCGAGAGGGGAGAGAGAGAGAGAGAGAGAGAGAGAGAGAGAGAGGGACAGAGAGAGAGAGAGATGTCGTGATAGAGACCCCCACATCAAGTCTTTGCACCGTCCCGGTGCAATTCCTCCTTTATTTTGCTTATTTCAATAAGACCAAGATAAACTGCAATCACTGAATGAAATACGGTATGTACAGTGAATGAAGTGCTTCCAAGTTGACTTAGTTCAAGTACTTCTTCACCCTGCAAATCCTCCAGATGCATTGCTCCATATGGTAATACCTTTATCACTCTATATGGTCCTATCCACTTGGGTGCAATTCGGTTGGAACTGCTGGGATCTGATGGACCAAAACCAAGGATCCTTCCTGTACTTCATTGGTCCTAAGATACCTGTCGTGCAATCTTTTGCACTCTTCTTGTGTTACCTGAAGTTTTTGCATGGCTCCTTCTTTGTATTCTTCTAATGCCACCAGTCTCCTAATGGGAGGTTCAATTCCAATGGTTTTGGCTCCATTGATAATGAATTCAAATGGTTTTGGTTCTTTTGATAATAAATTCAAATGGTGCTAATCCCTCTTTGCCATATACTAAGCGAAATGGACTCTCGCAAGTGGTTCCCCTCCTTGTAGTTCTAAAAGCCCAAATTGCACCGATCAATGCTTGTGGCCAAAAGCTTTGGTGATCAAAAGATAATTTGCATAGCAACCCGATCAAAATCTTATTGGAGCTCTCTGCTTGGCCATTTGCCCTAGGATAATAGGCACAAGATTTTTTATGGAAGACCTTGTACCTGTCATATATTAATTGAAGCAATTCATTCACAAAATGTGTGCCCCTATCACAAGTCATTTCCAGTGGGCAACCAAATCTTGAGAAAAATGTTTATACAAAAACTTAGCTACTGTTAAAGCAGTGCAGTCCATAGTAGCTTTAGCCTCTATCCATTTAGTTTCATAACATGTGGCCATCAAAATATACTTCTTACCCCCAGGGTGACCAGTTGGACTAATTGGTCCTATGAAATCAAGACCCCATCGTTCAAATGGGAGCCATCCTATGGATATGACTAATGGTTGGAAATTCAATCTCGTTGGCATAGGAGCACATGTCTGGCAAATGTGGCATTCTTTGGCAAACTTGATGGCATCCTTGTAAATATGAGGCCACCATAGTCCTTTGTGGATGATTCTGTGAGCCAATTCTTCCCCCTTTAGATGCCCTTCACTATGTGCAGCCTCTAGCAATAGGTTTACCTCCTCTGGATAAACACACTTCAAGATATCATCTTGACAATATCTATATAAATTCCCATTTATGAGTGAGTACACCTTGGTTTTAAGGAGTAATCTTCTCTTTTCTATAGGTGTCAAATGCTCTCGGAGTTTTCCAATAGTAAGAAAATTGAGAATTCCATCATACCAATCAGTCTGAGTTGCTACTAGGAAGAGATTACTATCCATCAATTCATCATTAATACCTGTTGCCTTCTCGCTCATCGCAGTCTTGGATACTTGATCTGCCATGTAGTGCTCTCTTCCTGGCTTAATATGAATATCAAAGTTGAATTCTTGAAACAAGAGTAACCATCTCCAAACCCTTCCAGCCACCCTAGGTTTGTTTATCAAGTACTTCAAGGGCTGATGGTCAGAAATGACTATAAAATGTACATCGAGAAGGTAATGTCAAAAATTTTGAAGAGCAAATACAATAGCCAAATCTTCCCTTTCTGTTGTACTGTAGTTCCTTTCTGCCTTGGTAAGTATTCTGCTGGCATAGGAGATCCGTCTATCAACCTTGTGAGATGATGGTTGAGCTAGAACCACACCAACAACATGAAGACTGGCATCTGTATGCACATGAAACTCTAATGACCAGTTAGGAACACTTAAAAGTGGAGAAGTACATAGCCTCAATTTTAGTTCACAAAATGCTTTCTCAACTTCAACACTCCATGAGAATGGGACCTTTTTACTAGTAAGCCTTGACAAGGGCTTAGCTATTTCTGAATACATTCGTATGAATCTTCTATGGTATGCTGCATGGCCCAAAAAACTTTGCACTTCCTTTGGGTTTTGTGGAATAGGCATAGAAAGAATAGCAGTAACCTTTGTAGGGTCAACCGTTATCCCTTCAGCAGATACTATGTGACCAAGAAGAGTGCCCTTGGTGACCAAAAAATGACATTTAGCAGGATTTAATTTCAAACCTATTTTGAGACATTGCTCAAAGATTTCTTATAGATTTTCCGAATGATCATGGAAATCTTGAACTGCTGCTCTTCTATCTGTGCCTGAGAATACTGAAAATTCATCCATGAAAATGCGTAGAAAGGTTGTCAACAATTTGCCCAATATTAGATACATTGTTCTATTAAATGAAGTTGGTGCATTCTTCAAACCAAAAGCCATGCGGGTATAGACATAAGTGCCCCATGGAGTTACAAAGGCTATTTTGTCCCTATCATCAGGATGGATCACTATCTGATTGTAGCCACTAAAACCATCCAGGAATCTATACAAAGTGTGACCAACTACTTCCTCGAGTACTTGCTCTGTGAAGGGCTGAGGAAATCCATCTTGAACTATCACTTTATTCAAGGCACGAAAATCAACGCAGACTCTTATTTTTCCACTATTTTTCTTGGGTACAATAACCATGGAAGAAATCCACCTGGAATGTTCTACTGGAACAATTATACCTGCTTCTTCTAGTTTTGTGATTTCCAACTTGACTGCCTCTGCATACTTTGGATTGAGTCGATATGGCCTACTTCTTGTAGGCACGGCTCCCTCAACTAAGGGTATTCTGTGCAATCCAAGCTCCTTTGGTATCCCTGTTAGATCTTTGTAGGACCATGCGAAGACATTTTTTTAAGCAAAAAGTAAAGAAGTTACCTTCTGTAGTCAAGGAGGATAATGCCATAGCCAACAGGCCAATTGGACTACTTGAGGGTTCTCTTCATCCCCTAGATTTACTTCTTGAACCAGTGTTTCAGGACTAGTCTTGTTTGAGAAATCATCTCCACTATATGTCGGAGTGGACTTTAGCTTATATTCTGCAATATGTTCTCTGGTCCATCCTTGAGGTATATCTGGAAAAGCAAGATCTTCTCTGCACTTAGGCTCATAACTTTCCATCCCAGATGCTTCTATATTTGTTGCCTCTTCAAAGTTTGTATTCTCTTGCAAACTCTCATTCTCCAACTCCTTGTGAACTTCATGGCCTTTTCCTACAACTTCTTTATCTGCAACTTCTTCCTCTATTTCATTGATTTCCACCGTGCAACACTCTGCACTTTCCATCATCCAATTCAATAATGTATCTTCTTCTTGGGGTAGACAGGGCATTACCTGAGTGTCTATTAGCAGCTATGTTGGAGGCACCGGTTCCAAAGACACCGAAAGACGTTATGCAGCTCCTTGGCCAAATCTGTTGGCATGGCAGACATTTACAGTGGTTGGCTCATCTAGTGACGCCACTTAATCGACTTATGACCATCACTCCACGGAAGTATGAATGGACGAATGAGTGCCAAATGGCGTTTGATCGTTTGAAGGTCTTACTGACGCAGGCTCCGATCCTGCAACCACCTGATTGGGAACGTCCATTCCATGTATTTGTGGATGCGTTTGATATAGCAATTGGTAGTGTGCTAATGCAACAAACTGACAAATGGTTCTGTCCTGTGTACTATGCGAGTCTTCGATTAGCTCCCGTAGAGAGAAATTACTCTGTGACAGAACGAGAATGTCTTGGTTTGGTGTACTCTGTTAAGAAGTTCAGGCATTATTTGCTGGGACGAAAGTTCACTTTTCATATGGATCATGCCGCACTCGTGTATTTGGTTTGTCAACAACATTTAGGTGGCAGATTGGCCATTAGGTTCTACTCTTACAGGAGTTTGATTATGAAGTTATTCACCGACCAGGTAGAGCACATGTCTTGGCGGACTCTTTATCTCGTTTGGATTCTGGTGAGTCTCTGGTAGGTGTTGATGATACTATGCCGGCTATTTACGTCACCGAGAAAACTTCTGAAGAATCTGTAGAACTTCTTGTTGCCCCTACATACTATGATATGTTAATGAATTTTCTCACTGATGGTTGTCTCCCACCGAATACTCCCACTGCTCTGTACCGTAAAATTGTCGTCTATAGTCGACGATTTCGGTTGATTGTGGGTCAACTATATTACACAGATCATACTAGTGTCTTACTTAGATGTATCCCTCCACATGAATCGGCCTCGGTTATTGCCATGGCACACTCAGCACCCACTGGAGGACACTTCGCAGCTTCTCTTACTCACCGAAAAATCTTACAAAGTGGGCTCTGGTGGCCTACCATGTATAGAGATGTTGTTCAATTTGTGCAGCAATGTGATGCCTATCAACGGTCTGGACAGCCCTTGCAGTGATATTTCTTTCCTCTATAGCCTGTCCTACCATTTTCAAAAGTGGGGTTTAGATTTCATTGGTCCAATTTCACCCCAGCGACCCTCACCAACAACCGATATATTTTAACCTGTACCGACTATGCCACTAGGTGGATAGAAGCTTGGTCTTTATGTTCTGCCACAACTGTTTTGGTGGCCAAATGTTTGATGAAGGATGTCTTCCCTTGATATGGATTACCTCTGGAAATAGTGACGGACCAGGGTACCCATTTTGCAAACAATTTAATGCAAGTGCTAACTCAGACTTTTCAGATTATGCATAAAGTCAGTTCACCTTACTATCCACGTGCCAATGGTCTGGCTGAGAGTACCAATAAGACGCTACTCAATATGCTCAGAAAATTGATCCTGGAATGTCTGGAATGATGGGACCAACTCTTATCTGCAGTATTGTGGGCTTACAGGACCACGTACAAAGTGGCAACCGGAATGACTCCGTTTAAACTTGCTTATGGACTGGAAGCTATTGCGCCAATGGAAGTGGTGGTGCCAAGCTTGCGAGTCGCCTTATCTCAAAAATTGCTGCCAGAAGAATCTTTTCCATTCTGGTTGGATGTGCTCCGATCATTGGATGAACAACGTTGGGAAAGCTTCATGATTCTTCAAGAACTTCAGATACGCCCAAGCCCGTACTCATGATCGATTTCTAAAAACCCCTGTCTTTATGGTTGGCCAACTCGTGTTATTCTATAATGTTAAGGCCAACATATCTCCCGAAAAGTTTAAGTTACGGTGGTTAGGTCCATACCAGATTGGTGAGCAAGTGGGACCCGCAACTTTTTGGTTGGCAACTTTAGCAGGTGTCCTCCTCCCAAAAGTCATTAATGGCTCCAAACTCCACCCTTATCGCCCGATGACTAGTAACTCCTGAAGTGTACTCGCTCATTTTTTCTTTTCTTTTTGTTAATTGCTTTCTTTTTCTAATTCATATATTCCGGTTGACTATCTGACCATAATCCTTCTGTTTGTTGATCTAATCATGATTAATAGCTACCTCTATGTCATTGCTTTTGTTCATGCATGCATGCCGTAATTATGAAGGATATCTCTTCAATACTGCGTTATGAGTAGGGTTTTGCGGCCTAATTTTTCTCGTGATCTTACTTAATCATGTTCTTTCCACTGATAATCGCTATTGTGTTTGTGTGTTTGTGCGATCTATGTACTCTATGTTTTTGTGTATCCTTATGCGCGCATGGAAGCTCTGGCTAACATAGCCATTTTCTGTGTGGGTCTCACTCCCAAAGTGGGTGAATACTTGTGCACTCGGAGATTGATGGCCTTCGCTAAACTACCTTGGCATTCACTGGAGTGTCACCCCTTTCACGCGCTGATTATTTCTGCCATCGCCACCACGCCTGCTACGTAGCAGTGTTGTTCGATTACATGTCTAAATCCTTGTGTAGTAATCACTCTAGCCACGTTTCCTGAGGGATTCTGACTCCCTTAGGAAGGATTGGAGAATGGTCCACTCATTCCTCTTGCCACCATGAAGGAACTGTTTCCCCGGCACTCATCTAATGAGTATGCCATCCTTTGTCGACCCGAACCAGAGCGTACTGCTTTGCAACTCGTGGTCGCCGTCCTAAATTTACAAAAATGCACCTACGGAATATCTCGACCATTTTATTCCATGATAGATACTGCTTCCCATGAGCCTGTGAATTTCACGTCCTTCTTTTTTAGGCACATTCACTATGAATGTGTGACTGTTACAAAGCAAATCGCAAAGAATGACATCCCTCGTACTCGCTTACCCCATATTCTAACTTTCCTCTTTCAGGTGATCTAAGCCGCCCAACCACCTCCGTCTACCATGTTGTGATATGAAGAAGCCTCCCAGATGATTGAATATGGTGACGATGAAGATTTGCTTCAACTGTTTCGTCGCAAACACAGATGTGTTAGCCCCTCCGAAAGCCAGGTGCAGGGCTCCAATGCAGGTCACGATGCTGAAGTCTTCCATGACACCGCCACCTCTCTCTAGGTCGAATCCTCTATCCCGTCGTCTCCTCTCAAGCAACCGGATCCGGATGTCAACATGGAAGATGTCGATGAAGTTTTCTCGTGGGAGGAATCTCATCAATTGATTGAGGATGCTGTGAAAGAGATCGCAGATGATATCATAAAGGAAGTGATTGCCACTTGAAACTACTGAGGTGACAAATCCGAATGAGATCGGAATTGTGTTGGTGCTAAATGCTCTTTGCCCTTCTCCCCCTATTATTCCGGATGCTATTGAAATTCTTTTCGCTGGCCCTTCCACTGTTGTTCGCGAGGCCTCAACCCTTCCGTTATCATCTCCGGATTACTCACCACCATCTTCCCCTCATTTGCTCACGGCCTCGTCATCACAATTTCCCCCTTCCCTTCCCCCTTCGATAGTAATGTTCATCGAATTGGAATCTATGGGTCGCCTCCTTATATAGTTTTCCCAGCAATTACCCCTCCATATGAAGCTGGCAACTGAGAATATTCGGCAAGAATTGCAAGGCAAAGTGGATTTACTCGAAGCGGATATTGCCCCACTACAGGAAGAAGAAAATGCAGTCAAAGGAGAGAACCATGCCTTGCACATTCAGATTTGGCAACTCCACGAACGGGTAGCAGAGCAAGATAATCTGATTGCCCAACGTGACCACACACTAGTTGAGTTGAAGGAGAAAACCGTTCTCCTCACATCTCGCGATGAAGAAATAAAGCAATTGGAACAAATGGTGCAGGATAAAGATGATGCTCGGGTTGCTCTTGGCAATCTATTGGAAGAAATTCGTGCGGACCTTTAGTTGGTGACATAGAAGGGACAAGAAATGGTAGACCTGGCCATGCAGAACACTGAAGAATTAAAGACAGTGTCCGCCAAACTACACCAGAAGTGTCGTGACTTGGATGCACAGACAATCTAGACGTTCAGCTAAAGAAAGAGCTGGAAGCTATTATGAAAGAGAGAGATGCCTATTATAAAACTATCCAGTATCAGCTTAGGAACTGGAAAGAAGAGAGAAGCAGTTAGGAGTTCAGGCAGAGAGATTGCCCAGAATTGATGCAAAAATTGTTGAAATAAAGCTGAGACGTGATGCGACCATAGCCAACGATTTTTATCTGCAGGATTCATTTTTGCAAACGCAACCAGAACTGTTGATGAGTCGTCATTGCTGCTGGTTCGGTTCGAACTGATGCACAACTGGTCGAACCAGGCATTTTGAAGACTATGCTAGACTCCTTGAAGCAGAAGATCACACGAACTTTTAAATTAGCCAGAACCCTATATATACAAGGCATTATTGATGAGCCTTAGTTGTATTTTCCTTTTTGGGTTCGAGTCCACCCTGCGTGCCAGTGTTAGGCCGCCAGATTGGAAGATGTAATTTTAGTTTTCATAGTCGCACGCACCGAAAAGGCATAGCGAACAGATGTAACTCTTTATTCATTAATGAAAAGGCAATCATGGTGTTCTTTGGCGAGAGATGGGAATCGCCAGATTGTCTGTCTGGGCGACCGTGCTAAAGTATTGTGTTGTAGAATTACCGAATTCCTGAGTAATGTATTTTGTTGTTGAGTCACAGTACTTAATACTGAAACACAGTAACGCTACATTAATTTTAATAAGTCTGTGCGACTTCGGCATTGTCAATTCGCGTGATGAGCGTGCTGTGTAGTGATAATTCCTTAATTGAAAGACAGTTAACTACTTAGTTACATGTCGAATTGGGGAAATTAAATAAAGAGCCTCTGTAGTGTCAGACCCCTATCCATTCCCAAGAACCTAGAAATGAGATTAAAAGTATCTTACGGTAGCGCTTTTAACGGGACATATGTGGAGATGCTCATACTCGTTCCAAAAGAGGATGCAATTATTCGAACAAGCATGAATCTTAGTGTAGTCCATTCCAATGGATTCTAAAAGTTTTTTTGCATCTCCACGTGTTGGAGGCATGTCATTGCCCTCCAGCAAAAATTGATATTTAAGAAGCCTGCAATAAGAAATTAGAACGATATTAGTAAATAAAGTTATTTTGATACAACAATGAAAGTTTATTTCAAATCCACTTACCTGAACAATTCACAGACACTACTATCAGACCATCCATAAATGGATTGCAGATTGCGCATCGCGAGTTATGCATGTAGTACATATATCTTTGCTCCATTGTATAGTGGTAAACGCGCTAGTCTTTGCATATTTTGATATTTTTCATCGGCTTCTGATCGTGGAAATTTTGTTGTGTCCATGAAACTCTCAACATCTTCTCCACCATCATGATCTTCATCCATCTCTTAAAATGCTTTGAGCGTTTCTTCCATATGTTCATTCCGTGTAACGCTATTAGTACCTTATACTTCTAACTCTTTTTTTGTTCTCTTATGTCCATGAGAGGTTACCGCTGCAATGTCATTTGGATCCATCTGCTCACCTGGGGGACCATGTGAACAGTAGCATAGGTTTTGTAGTCCACAAAGCATCCATACTCTTCAACATGTGTAGTACAAATCTATCGTTTCTGATAAATTTGATACTTGCACTGAGTGCAAGGACATGCCACTCTCCTTCGGATCCAAGTTAGCCATCTGATACAATATGGACATTTTAGAACATTTGATTTTTTTATTAAACCTAAAAACCATAATCCTAAAGACTTAAACCTGAAATATATATAGATTTAATTATATATTCTAATTTTTTTATTTTGTTTCTCTTATTCATACTAAAACCTAAAGACCTAAAAAAACCTAAAACCCGAATCCTAAAGGCCTAAAGACCTAAAAAACCTACACACCTAATCCTAAAGACCTAGTTTTTATATAACTAATTATACATATTTAATTTGATAAAAAAATTTTAAAATCCTATTTTTATATATTAGTTATATATATTTAATTTGATAAAAAACCTTAAAATACATTTTTTATATATTTAATTTGATAAAAAACCTTAAAATCCTATTTTTATATATTTAATTATATATATTTAATTCATTTATTTATCTATACAATTATCCTATATATATATATATATATATTCATTTATATATTTAGATTTTTTTCTTAATTTTTTCTTAATTTTTTACCTATATAAATTTAATCGAATTATATGTATGTAAAAACCCTAAAACCCTAATCCTAAAGATCTAGACCTAAAATATGTATATTTGTGTATGCATGCATATATACATGTATATATGTATTATATGTGTATATGTATGTGTGTTGTTAAAAATAAAGAAGTAAGATCGTAGCCATAAGTGTCTAGTTTGAGTGACCAAATTTTCAAGTTCATTAGAGTTTTCAGTTGGTACCAGTTTTCATTTGAAGGTTCGGGTGTTGGCAAAAGTCTTGATACTGAGAAGGTCTTCTACACTTTTTGATGCGAATAGGAGAGGAATTCTCCAACAATTGGTATCAGAGCATTGGAGTTTGAAGAGGCAAAGCATCGGAAGTGAAGTGAAGCAAAGGAGAAGCTACAAATCAAGGGGGAGCTTCGTAAAGTCAAGGAAGAGGGCCACAACATTTTTGAGGTAAACTTCAATCTTGGAAGTTTTCAATGGTTGATTTAGGACAACAAGTTGAGAAGTTAGACAAAGATAATTTTCAATATTGGAGGTATAGAATGACAAATTACCTTAAAGGTAAAGGTTTATGGAGTCTAGTTACTGGAGATGATCCACAACCGGTGGACCTTCAAGATCCCAACATTACTCCAGCACAAAGGAGACAATTTGCTGATTTGGAAGAGAGGAATCGTAGGGTGATGTTCCTTATCTCACAAGTTATTTCTAACACTATGATTGTTCATGTGCAAAGCTTAGAAACAACCAAGGAAGTTTGGGAAGCATTGGAGAAGGTTTGTGCTACCTGCACAAGGTCTCGAAGGATGCAACTCAAGAACGAGCTCAACAACATGAAGAAAAGCTCAAACCAAAGCATTAGTGAGTATACATTGAGGAGCAAAGAGCTTTGAGATCAGCTAGCATCAGTTGGATGCAAGATAGAAGAGGAAGACATCGTCCAAACCACCCTCAATGGCTTGAGGAGTGAAGAAAAGGGGAAGCCCCTCATCACAAACATTCTTTATAGAGATCCTCTCCCAACATTCGACGAGATTATACCAAATCTTGTGGCTGAAGAGGTTGCTCAACAAGGAGAAGGCAACAAAGGTAAGGACAGCCATAGTCAAATGTTATATGCAGGTCGAGGTGGAGGAAGGAACTCAAGAGGAGGCTCGAGAGGAAGAGGAAGAAGCTACAACAACACAAATTTTAGCCAACACAACTCGGAGGACAACAATGACAACTCAAATGACAGGTCGAGGAAGAAATAGAGGAAGAGGTTGAGGTTCATACAATCCTCATAAAGGTATAGCATGTTATCATTGAAGTATTTCGATGGGGATGCACCACACTGCACTCTCCTTATCGAGAGCTCCACGACGATATGCTCGGAGTAGAAAACCGAGCTCTTGACGTCACACACAGTACTCCGCACAGAGGTTGTAGAATACGCAGAAAACGCAGTACACAGGGAGCACGAAGACAGACTCCTTAGGTCTTACAAATGCGGTCGAACTTACAGTCTGTGACTGACCAGGCCACTATATGTTTTATTAAAGAACATATACAAAGAAGTATCCGGTGGCCATTTGGCCTTTCACATGGACACTAACGGTAACAATCTCCCACTAAAGGCCAATATGGCCAGAGTAACTATGGGAGAAAAAAGAAAGAATGATAAAGAATACCTGAGTGTAAGTATACAAACTATACCTCCCACCTGATGGGCATGTTACACAGTATACAAGTGACTGCGTAAGATCAAGAATCAAGTAACCCCCATCAAGTGACAACAGTGTCGAAAGCTATCCTGTGGTAGAGCTTTAGTCAAAACATCTGCAGCATTATCTCGAGTGTGAACCTTCTCAAGAATAATGCTCTCAGTGGCTAAGCAATCTCTAACGAAGTGATACCTCACCTCAATGTGCTTGGTCTTTGCATGATAGACCGGATTCTTAGCCAAAGCAATGGCACTCTGACTATCACTGAGCAAGTGAGGTACATGCTGAGGCAAACCCATATCACAAGCAAGACGAGAAAGCTACAATGCTTCCTTACATGCCTCACTTGCTGCAACATACTCTGCTTCTGTGGTGGAAACAGCTGTACATTCTTGAAGACGAGATCTCCAAGAGATAGCACCTCCAGCAAAATGAAAAATGTACCCTGATGTAGACTTACGATTGTCTACACAACCAGCATAGTCAGAATCTGTGTAACCAATAATGGATGCTTTCCCTCTACCTAAGCATAGACACTTGTCCTTAGTGCCACTCAGATATCTCAAAATCATTTTGACCGCTTCCCAATGTTTCTTGCCAGGATTAGACATATATCTGCTCACAACTCCCACTGTAAATGCAATGTCTGGTCTCGTAGCTACCATAGCATACATGAGACTACCAATAGCAGACTGATAGGGAATTTTGGTCATGAATTCCTTTTCCTCATCTGATTTGGGGCAGTCATCCTTGCTCAATTTCACATATGTGGGTAAAGGTGTACTCAATGCCTTTCCACCCTGCATATTGAATCGATCAAGTACTTTGGATATGTACTCACTTTGAGACAAGTATATGCATCTTTTACTCCTATCACGAGTGATGCGCATGCCAAGAATATGTTTGGCATCCCCCAAATCCTTCATATCAAATGTATGACTCAACTTCTTTTTGAGAATTGACAAATCATAAGAGGACTTCCCAACAATCAACATATCATCGACGTAAAGTATCAAGCATATCAAGCTGCCATCAGAACATCTCTTTGTGTAGAGACAATGATCCTCATTGCTCCGAGAATAGCCTTGGGACTTCATAAAAGCATCAAACTTTTGGTACCATTGTCTAGGAGACTGTTTAAGTCCATACAAGCTCTTCTTGAGCTTACAAACTAGACTTTCCTTGCTAGGAACTACATAACCCTCTGGTTGTTCCATATAGATCTCATCTGTAAGATCTCCATGCAAGAAAGCTGTTTTCACATCCATTTGGACTAGCTCTAAGTCCTCCATTGCAACGAATCCAAGCAACATGCGCAAAGTAGTCATCTTGACCACTGGAGAGAAGATTTCCTCAAAATCAACACCATGTTGTTGCTTAAAACCCTTTGCAACAAGTCGTGCTTTATATTTTGGAGAAGCACTATCTGATGTGAATTTCAGCTTATATACCCATTTACATGGTAAAGCTTTCCTGCCCTTTGGCAAAGGTACTAAGTCCCAAGTACCATTCTTGTGAATAGAATCCAACTCACTCTTCATGGCACGCTCCCACTTGACATGATCCTCTGTCTGCATAGCCTCTTTGTAGCAAGAGGGCTCACCGGCATCTGTTAGCATAACAAAATCTAAACCTGGAACATATCTATCAGGTGGATATGAGACACGTGCAGAACGTCTCAATGGTTGCTGAACAGGAACATGTGAAGACTGATCTGAATGGACATTCTCTTGAACATCCCTATGTGTAGCCTTTTTATGCATGCTAACCGGAGGACTAGTATCCTCAAACACCACTCTTCTCACTTCAACCTCCTTAATCGGTTGTTTATGCATCTTAGACTCATTAAAAATGACATCACTACTTCTGATCACTGACCGTGTTTCAGGATCCCATAAGCGATATCCAAATTGTCCTTCTCGACCATATCCAAGAAAAATGCATTTCTTTGACTTATGGTCCAACTTCTGTCTAAGATTCTTGGGTATATGAACATATGCTTCACACCCAAAAACTCGAAGATGATCATAATATGGTGGTTTCCCTGTCCATAACTCTTGTGCCACTTTCAGACCTTTGGCAGTACTAGGTGAAAGGTTAATCACATGAACTGCAGTCAATATTGCTTCTGCCCAAAAACCTTGTGAGAGGTTTGCATGATGCAACATAGAGACTACTCTATCTTGAATAGTTCTATTCATCCTCTCAGCTACACCATTCTGTACTGGGGTATAAGGAGCTGTAAACTCTCTACGAATTCCTCTACACTGACAGAAAAGGCTGAATTCATGTGAGGTATACTCACCCCCATTATCTGAACGTAAAGCCTTAAGCTTAGTTCCTTTTTCAGTCTCAACTGAAGCAAGCCATTTTCTGAAAGTAGGAAATACATCATCCTTCGATTTGATAGGATATACCCAGACTTTTCTAGTAGCATCATCTATGAAAGTGACAAAGTAAAGAGAACCACCTAAGGACCTAGTGGGCATAGGACCACACACATCTGTATGAACAAGATCTAAAGGCTGAATTGAAGAGTCAATGTGCGTTTTATGCACATTTCTGGTTTGCTTTCCATATTGACAATGCTCACAAAATGAAAAATCAGAGAAAGATATTACAGGTAAGTAGCCAGAACGAGAAAGATTTTCCATTCCACTACGAGATATATGGCCCAAACGACCATGCCAAATACAAGCCATAGGCTGTTCAGTAACAGCTAACAAGTGTTCTTTCTGTGATACAAATAAAGGGTAAAGTGAGCCAACTTTCCTTCCTTTTGCAATAACCATATTGCCCTTTGATATACGAAAGGACTGAGCATAGAAGACCACCTTGTAACCAAGGCATCAAGTTGACCAACTGACATGAAACTGCATGATAACTGAGGTACATGGCATACATTATGCATAGTAAATTTTGAACCGTCAATGAACTACACAACCACATCTCCAATCCCCACAACATCACACTGGTAAGAGTCACCAAGTCTCACGGTACCAAGAGACTTTGCTGCATAATTAGAGAACCATTCTCTATGTGGTGTCACATGGAAAGAAGCACCAGAATCTAGCAGCCACGTGTGGGAAAGAGAATCAGCCATAAGTGCCTCAGATGGCACAGTACTATCAAGTGTCAACACATCAGCATCATCAGAAATAGCATTAATTTCTTCAATCTTCACAGTCGAAGTAGATGGTGCAGGTAACTGTTTAACATGCCCATCAACATTCTGTCCTTTACCTTTAGCATTCTTTAATGCATAACAGTCTTTCTTCATGTGTCCTTTCTTATGACAATAATGGCATTCAATATCCTCTTCCTTGATTTACTTCTGCTCTTATTCCGTTGACCATTCTTTTCCTTGTTTTTGCTCCTGCCACGTTGTTGATTCTTTCCTTGGTAAGAATCACGAACATTATATGCATCTCCACTCTGAGTGCCAACCATAGATTTTCTACGAATCTCCTCACTCAAGAGTGCTCCACATATGTCATCATAGACGAGTTTACCACCTGGTGCACTATTGCTAATAGCTGTGCAAAATGTATCCCATGATGATGGCAGGGTGCATAACAGCAATACTGCTTTCATTTCATTGTCCATATCCATTTTCTGAGCCTGTAACTGGGAGAATATGGCATCAAACTCATTTAGATGAGCAGCAACACTATCTGTGTCCTTCATACGAAGGTCGTATAATTTTCTCATCAGATATACTCTATTTGATGCCGTCTCTTTTTCATATGTATTGCATAACTTCTTCCAAAGCTCCTCTGCACTTTCACAGTCTAATATTGTAAAGTAAACATTATCTGGTAGGTGCAAGCGAATGGTAGACCTGGCCATTTCATCTAACTCATCCCAATCATCTTCATCCATGTCAGCAGGCTTCTTTGAAATCCCATTTACTGGCTTCCATTGCCTTCTTTGAATCAGCACATCTTTAATCTGATTCTTCCATAGAGCAAAGTTTGTGCCATCAAATTTTCGGATCTCAAAATGTTCTTTGCCCTGCAAGTTATAGCTCCTCCTCGGAACGCTAGCACTAGACCCTGATCCACCGGATGTGCCTGAGACCTCTGATGCCATGATCGTAGAGAACTACATAGAATGATAATGGAGCTAGAAGAGTCCAAACACCAACAAATAAGTGTATCAAGGAGTAAATCGACCACTATATAGTTGACTAAACCAGAAATCTGGAAAAATTTTGCCAGAGTATCCTCTGCAAAATTAGCATATGACCAATGTCAAAGTATCATAAAACTGCAAGTACTGACATGTCTACCTGCATAGTGAATCACTGACTCCACTGTATATAATCAGTTACCCAATAGAAGCCAACTAAGCTTATCGAGCACCTATGAACAACTATCATACATCTCCTATGGCGAGGCTGGGTAAGTCTTCCACCTGCATCACCGAAGAGACCCCGACATCTGGGTGTCTCCCAGTTAAGAAAACCTCACCACGACCCTCTTTATCAAACGTAAAAGGCTTTATGCAAAGAACGTAACCGTTATATCAATGCACACATGGACGTACATAAGCGGTATCCACAGAAGCATACATGGTGTGTATGTGCTCAATATATGCAGTAAAATGACACTGAAAGGCTGAATACACTGCCCAAAAACTAGCCAATAACACCTGCAAGTGTCTGTTAACTCTGATGTTTTAGGCTTTAAAAACCTGCATAAATTTGCAGCGACTACTCCCACCAAAACTGAAAACCCCTCGAGAAACTTGTAGTTTTACGAGTGTGGCTGAAAATACAGCCCCAAAGGTTGATATTTATTGTCTGAGAAGTACAAGGAACACTCTTCTTGATGTTCTTGGACCTGTGTGAAGAGAACTACGTGCAAAAGTACTCTGAAATGGCTCCAAAAAACACCCCAAAATTGCTTCAGAAATAGGCTTTCAAAACAAAAATGAAGCTTTGAGGGACCAAAACTTGTTCAAGGTAATGTCAACCTTAGTCTTTCCCCTTCTTCAAACACCACAAGAGTGTAGCTTAGTGGCAAGAGATTGCCACGGTTAAGCGAGCTCTGGGGGGAACAGTACTGGGATGGGTGACCTCCCGGGAAGTACCGAGAACCTCTATATTCCTTGATCGTTGAGGTCCTCCCTCACGCGCAGCCAACGGCGCCAACGGTGACTTCGGTGACTCGGATGACAAGGTATGCCAAGGTCTATGCCTTGGTCTCCGCCTTGGTCGTAAGCCTTGAAGTATTTCGATGGCGATGCACCACACTGCACTCTCCTTATCGAGAGCTCCACGACGATATGCTCGGAGTAGAAAACCGAGCTCTTGACGTCACACACAGTACTCCGCATAGAGGTTGTAGAATACGCAGAAAACGCAGTACACTGGGAGCACGAAGACAGACTCCTTAGGTCTTACAAATGCGGTCGAACTTACAGTCTGTGACTGACCAGGCCACTATATGTTTTATTAAAGAACATATACAAAGAAGTGTCCGGTGGCCATTTGGCCTTTCGCATGGACACTAACGGTAACAATCTCCCACTAAAGGCCAATATGGCCAGAGTAACTATGGGAGAAAAAAGAAAGAATGATAAAGAATACCTGAGTGTAAGTATACAAACTATACCTCCCACCTGATGGGCATGTTACACAGTATACAAGTGACTGCGTAAGATCAAGAATCAAGTAACCCCCATCAAGTGACAACAGTGTCGAAAGCTATCCTGTGGTAGAGCTTTAGTCAAAACATCTGCAGCATTATCTCGAGTGTGAACCTTCTCAAGAATAATGCTCTCAGTGGCTAAGCAATCTCTAATGAAGTGATACCTCACCTCAATGTGCTTGGTCTTTGCATGATAGACCGGATTCTTAGCCAAAGCAATGGCACTCTGACTATCACTGAGCAAGTGAGGTACATGCTGAGGCAAACCCATATCACAAGCAAGATGAGAAAGCCACAATGCTTCCTTACATGCCTCATTTGCTGCAACATACTCTGCTTCTGTGGTGGAAACAGCTGTACATTCTTGAAGACGAGATCTCCAAGAGATAGCACCTCCAGCAAAATGAAAAATGTACCCTGATGTAGACTTACGATTGTCTACACAACCAGCATAGTCAGAATCTGTGTAACCAATAATGGATGCTTTCCCTCTACCTAAGCATAGACACTTGTCCTTAGTGCCACTCAGATATCTCAAAATCATTTTGACCGCTTCCCAATGTTTCTTGCCAGGATTAGACATATATCTGCTCACAACTCCCACTGCAAATGCAATGTCTGGTCTCGTAGCTACCATAGTATACATGAGACTACCAACAGCAGACTGATAGGGAATTTTGGTCATGAATTCCTTTTCCTTATCTGATTTGGGGCAGTCATCCTTGCTCAATTTCACATATGTGGGTAAAGGTGTACTCAATGCCTTTCCACCCTGCATATTGAATCGATCAAGTACTTTGGATATGTACTCACTTTGAGACAAGTATATGCATCTTTTACTCCTATCACGAGTGATGCGCATGCCAAGAATATGTTTGGCATCCCCCAAATCCTTCATATCAAATGTCTGACTCAACTTCTTTTTGAGAATTGACAAATCATAAGAGGACTTCCCAGCAATCAACATATCATCGACGTAAAGTATCAAGCATATCAAGCTGCCATCAGAACATCTCTTTGTGTAGAGACAATGATCCTCATTGCTCCGAGAATAGCCTTGGGACTTCATAAAAGCATCAAACTTTTGGTACCATTGTCTAGGAGACTGTTTAAGTCCATACAAGCTCTTCTTGAGCTTACAAACTAGACTTTCCTTGCCAGGAACTACATAACCCTCTGGTTGTTCCATATAGATCTCATCTGTAAGATCTCCATGCAAGAAAGCTGTTTTCACATCCATTTGGACTAGCTCTAAGTCCTCCATTGCAACGAATCCAAGCAACATGTGCAAAGTAGTCATCTTGACCACTGGAGAGAAGATTTCCTCAAAATCAACACCATGTTGTTGCTTAAAACCCTTTGCAACAAGTCGTGCTTTATATTTTGGAGAAGCACTATCTGATGTGAATTTCAGCTTATATACCCATTTACATGGTAAAGCTTTCCTGCCCTTTGGCAAAGGTACTAAGTCCCAAGTACCATTCTTGTGAATAGAATCCAACTCACTCTTCATGGCACGCTCCCACTTGACATGATCCTCTGTCTGCATAGCCTCTTTGTAGCAAGAGGGCTCACCGGCATCTGTTAGCATAACAAAATCTAAACCTGGAACATATCTATCAGGTGGATATGAGACACGTGCAGAACGTCTCAATGGTTGCTGAACAGGAACATGTGCAGACTGATCTGAATGGACATTCTCTTGAACATCCCTATGTGTAGCCTTTTTATGCATGCTAACCGGAGGACTAGTATCCTCAAACACCACTCTTCTCACTTCAACCTCCTTAATCGCCTGTTTATGCATCTTAGACTCATTAAAAATGACATCACTACTTCTGATCACTGACCGTGTTTCAGGATCCCATAAGCGATATCCAAATTGTCCTTCTCGACCATATCCAAGAAAAATGCATTTCTTTGACTTATGGTCCAACTTCTGTCTAAGATTCTTGGGTATATGAACATATGCTTCACACCCAAAAACTCGAAGATGATCATAATATGGTGGTTTCCCTGTCCATAACTCTTGTGCCACTTTCAGACCTTTGGCAGTACTAGGTGAAAGGTTAATCACATGAACTGCAGTCAATACTGCTTCTGCCCAAAAACCTTGTGAGAGGTTTGCATGATGCAACATAGAGACTACTCTATCTTGAATAGTTCTATTCATCCTCTCAGCTACACCATTCTGTACTGGGGTGTAAGGAGCTGTAAACTCTCTACGAATCCCTCTACACTAACAGAAAAGGCTGAATTCATGTGAGGTATACTCACCCCCATTATCTGAATGTAAAGCCTTAAGCTTAGTTCCTTTTTCAGTCTCAACTGAAGCAAGCCATTTTCTGAAAGTAGGAAATACATCATCCTTCGATTTGATAGGATATACCTAGACTTTTCTAGTAGCATCATCTATGAAAGTGACAAAGTAAAGAGAACCACCTAAGGACCTAGTGGGCATAGGACCACACACATCTGTATGAACAAGATCTAAAGGCTGAATTGAAGAGTCAATGTGCATTTTATGCACATTTCTAGTTTGCTTTCCATATTGACAATGCTCACAAAATGAAAAATCAGAGAAAGATAACACAGGCAAGTAGCCAGAACGAGAAAGATTTTCCATTCCACTACGAGATATATGGCCCAAACGACCATGCCAAATACAAGCCATAGGCTGTTCAGTAACAGCTAACAAGTGTTCTTTCTGTGATACAAATAAAGGGTAAAGTGAGCCAACTTTCCTTCCTTTTGCAATAACCATATTGCCCTTTGATATACGAAAGGACTGAGCATAGAAGACCACCTCGTAACCAAGGTCATCAAGTTGACCAACTGACATGAAACTGCGTGATAACTGAGGTACATGGCGTACATTATGCATAGTAAATTTTGAACCGTCAATGAACTACACAACCACATCTCCAATCCCCACAACATCACACTGGTAAGAGTCACCAAGTCTCACGGTACCAAGAGACTTTGCTGCATAATTAGAGAACCATTCTCTATGTGGTGTCACATGGAAAGAAGCACCAAAATCTAGCAGCCAGGTGTGGGAAAGAGAATCAGCCATAAGTGCCTCAGATGGCACAGTACTATCAAGTGTCAACACATCAGCATCATCAGAAATAGCATTAATTTCTTCAATCTTCATAGTCGAAGTAGATGGTGCAGGTAACTGTTTAACATGCCCATCAACATTCTGTCCTTTACCTTTAGCATTCTTTAATGCATAACAGTCTTTCTTCATGTGTCCTTTCTTATGACAATAATGGCATTCAATATCCTCTTCCTTGATTTACTTCTGCTCTTATTCCGTTGACCATTCTTTTCCTTGTTTTTGCTCCTGCCACGTTGTTGATTCTTTCCTTGGTAAGAATCACGAACATTATATGCATCTCCACTCTGAGTGCCAACCATAGATTTTCTGCGAATCTCCTCACTCAAGAGTGCTCCACATATGTCATCATAGACGAGTTTACCACCTGGTGCACTATTGCTAATAGCTGTGCAAAATGTATCCCATGATGATGGCAGGGTGCATAACAGCAATACTGCTTTCATTTCATTGTCCATATCCATTTTCTGAGCCTGTAACTGGGAGAATATGGCATCAAACTCATTTAGATGAGCAGCAACACTATCTGTGTCCTTCATACGAAGGTCGTATAATTTTCTCATCAGATATACTTTATTTGATGCCGTCTCTTTTTCATATGTATTGCATAACTTCTTCCAAAGCTCCTCTGCACTTTCACAGTCTAATATTGTAAAGTAAACATTATCTGGTAGGTGCAAGCGAATGGTAGACCTGGCCATTTCATCTAACTCATCCCAATCATCTTCATCCATGTCAGCAGGCTTCTTTGAAATCCCATTTACTGGCTTCCATTGCCTTCTTTGAATCAGCACATCTTTAATCTGATTCTTCCATAGAGCAAAGTTTGTGCCATCAAATTTTCGGATCTCAAAATGTTCTTTGCCCTGCAAGTTATAGCTCCTCCTCGGAACGCTAGCACTAGACCCTGATCCACCGGATGTGCCTGAGACCTCTGATGCCATGATCGTAGAGAACTGAATAGAATGATAATGGAGCTAGAAGAGTCCAAACACCAACAAATAAGTGTATCAAGGAGTAAATCGACCACTATATAGTTGACTAAACCAGAAATCTGGAAAAATTTTGCCAGAGTATCCTCTGCAAAATTAGCATATGACCAATGTCAAAGTATCATAAAACTGCAAGTACTGACATGTCTACCTGCATAGTGAATCACTGACTCCACTGTATATAATCAGTTACCCAATAGAAGCCAACTAGGCTTATCGAGCACCTATGAACAACTATCATACATCTCCTACGGCGAGGCTGGGGAAGTCTTCCACCTGCATCACCGAAGAGACCCCGACATCTGGGTGTCTCCCAGTTAAGAAAACCTCACCACGACCCTCTTTATCAAACGTAAAAGGCTTTATGCAAAGAACGTAACCGCTATATCAATGAACACATGGACGTACATAAGCGGTATCCACAGAGGCGTACATGGTGTGTATGTGCTCAATATATGCAGTAAAATGACACTGAAAGGCTGAATACACTGCCCAAAAACTAGCCAATAACACCTGCAAGTGTCTGTTAACTCTGATGTTTTAGGCTTTAAAAACCTGCATAAATTTGCAGCGACTGCTCCCACCAAAACTGAAAAACCCTCGAGAAACTTGTAGTTTTACGAGTGTGGCTGAAAATACAGCCCCAAAGGTTGATATTTATTGTCTGAGAAGTACAAGGAACACTCTTCTTGATGTTCTTGGACCTGTGTGAAGAGAACTACATGCAAAAGTACTCCGAAATGGCTCCAAAAAACACCCCAAAATTGCTTCAGAAATAGGCTTTAAAAGCAAAAATGAAGCTTTGAGGGACCAAAACTTGTTCAAGGTAATGTCAACCTTAGTCTTTCCCCTTCTTCAAACACCACAAGAGTGTAGCTTAGTGGCAAGAGATTGCCACGGTTAAGCGAGCTCTGGGGGGAACAGTACTGGGATGGGTGACCTCCCGGGAAGTACCGGGAACCTCTATATTCCTTGATCGTTGAGGTCCTCCCTCGCGCGCAGCCAACGGTGCCAACGGTGACTTCGGTGACTCGGATGACAAGGTATGCCAAGGTCTATGCCTTGGTCGCCGCCTTAGTCGTAAGCCTTGAAGTATTTCGATGGCGATGCACCACACTGCACTCTCCTTATCGAGAGCTCCACGACGATATGCTCGGAGTAGAAAACCGAGCTCTTGACGTCACACACAGTACTCCGCACAGAGGTTGTAGAATACGCAGAAAACGCAGTACACAGGGAGCACGAAGACAGACTCCTTAGGTCTTACAAATGCGGTCCAACTTACAGTCTGTGACTGACCAGGCCACTATATTTTTATTAAAGAACATATACAAAGAAGTGTCCGGTGGCCATTTGGCCTTTCGCATGGACACTAACGGTAACAATCTCCCACTAAAGGCCAATATGGCCAGAGTAACTATGGGAGAAAAAAGAAAGAATGATAAAGAATACCTGAGTGTAAGTATACAAACTATACCTCCCACCTGATGGGCATGTTACACAGTATACAAGTGACTGCGTAAGATCAAGAATCAAGTAACCCCCATCAAGTGACAACAGTGTCGAAAGCTATCCTGTGGTAGAGCTTTAGTCAAAACATCTGCAGCATTATCTCGAGTGTGAACCTTCTCAAGAATAATGCTCTCAGTGGCTAAGCAATCTCTAATGAAGTGATACCTCACCTCAATGTGCTTGGTCTTTGCATGATAGACCGGATTCTTAGCCAAAGCAATGGCACTCTGACTATCACTGAGCAAGTGAGGTACATGCTGAGGCAAACCCATATCACAAGCAAGATGAGAAAGCCACAATGCTTCCTTACATGCCTCACTTGCTGCAACATACTCTGCTTCTGTGGTGGAAACAGCTGTACATTCTTGAAGACGAGATCTCCAAGAGATAGCACCTCCAGCAAAATGAAAAATGTACCCTGATGTAGACTTACGATTGTCTACACAACCAGCATAGTCAGAATCTGTGTAACCAATAATGGATGCTTTCCCTCTACCTAAGCATAGACACTTGTCCTTAGTGCCACTCAGATATCTCAAAATCATTTTGACCGCTTCCCAATGTTTCTTGCCAGGATTAGACATATATCTGCTCACAACTCCCACTGCAAATGCAATGTCTGGTCTCGTAGCTACCATAGCATACATGAGACTACCAACAGCAGACTTATAGGGAATTTTGGTCATGAATTCCTTTTCCTCATCTGATTTGGGGCAGTCATCCTTGCTCAATTTCACATATGTGGGTAAAGGTGTACTCAATGCCTTTCCACCCTGCATATTGAATCGATCAAGTACTTTGGATATGTACTCACTTTGAGACAAGTATATGCATCTTTTACTCCTATCACGAGTGATGCGCATGCCAAGAATATGTTTGGCATCCCCCAAATCCTTCATATCAAATGTCTGACTCAACTTCTTTTTGAGAATTGACAAATCATAAGAGGACTTCCCAGCAATCAACATATCATCGACGTAAAGTATCAAGCATATCAAGTTGCCATCAGAACATCTCTTTGTGTAGAGACAATGATCCTCATTGCTCCGAGAATAGCCTTGGGACTTCATAAAAGCATCAAACTTTTGGTACCATTGTCTAGGAGACTGTTTAAGTCCATACAAGCTCTTCTTGAGCTTACAAACTAGACTTTCCTTGCCAGGAACTACATAACCCTCTGGTTGTTCCATATAGATCTCATATGTAAGATCTCCATGCAAGAAAGCTGTTTTCACATCCATTTGGACTAGCTCTAAGTCCTCCATTGCAACGAATCCAAGCAACATGCGCAAAGTAGTCATCTTGACCACTGGAGAGAAGATTTCCTCAAAATCAACACCATGTTGTTGCTTAAAACCCTTTGCAACAAGTCGTGCTTTATATTTTGGAGAAGCACTATCTGATGTGAATTTCAGCTTATATACCCATTTACATGGTAAAGCTTTCTGCCCTTTGGCAAAGGTACTAAGTCCCAAGTACCATTCTTGTGAATAGAATCCAACTCACTCTTCATGGCACGCTCCCAATTGACATGATCCTCTGTCTGCATAGCCTCTTTGTAGCAAGAGGGCTCACCGGCATCTGTTAGCATAACAAAATCTAAACCTGGAACATATCTATCAGGTGGATATGAGACACGTGCAGAACGTCTCAATGGTTGCTGAACAGGAACATGTGCAGACTGATCTGAATGGACATTCTCTTGAACATCCCTATGTGTAGCCTTTTTATGCATGCTAACCGGAGGACTAGTATCCTCAAACACCACTCTTCTCACTTCAACCTCCTTAATCGGCTGTTTATGCATCTTAGACTCATTAAAAATGACATCACTACTTCTGATCACTGACCGTGTTTCAGGATCCCATAAGCGATATCCAAATTGTCCTTCTCGACCATATCCAAGAAAAATGCATTTCTTTGACTTATGGTCCAACTTCTGTCTAAGATTCTTGGGTATATGAACATATGCTTCACACCCAAAAACTCGAAGATAATCATAATATGGTGGTTTCCCTGTCCATATCTCTTGTGCCACTTTCAGACCTTTGGCAGTACTAGGTGAAAGGTTAATCACATGAACTGCAGTCAATACTGCTTCTGCCCAAAAACCTTGTGAGAGGTTTGCATGATGCAACATAGAGACTACTCTATCTTGAATAGTTCTATTCATCCTCTCAGCTACACCATTCTGTATTGGGGTATAAGGAGCTGTAAACTCTCTACGAATCCCTCTACACTGACAGAAAAGGCTGAATTCATGTGAGGTATACTCACCCCCATTATCTGAACGTAAAGCCTTAAGCTTAGTTCCTTTTTCAGTCTCAACTCAAGCAAGCCATTTTCTGAAAGTAGGAAATACATCATCCTTCGATTTGATAGGATATACCCAGACTTTTCTAGTAGCATCATCTATGAAAGTGACAAAGTAAAGAGAACCACCTAAGGACCTAGTGGGCATAGGACCACACACATCTATATGAACAAGATCTAAAGGCTGATTTGAAGAGTCAATGTGCGTTTTATGCACATTTCTGGTTTGCTTTCCATATTGACAATGCTCACAAAATGAAAAATCAGAGAAAGATAACACAGGTAAGTAGCCAGAACGAGAAAGATTTTCCATTCCACTACGAGATATATGGCCCAAACGACCATGCCAAATACAAGCCATAGGCTGTTCAGTAACAGCTAACAAGTGTTCTTTCTGTGATACAAATAAAGGGTAAAGTGAGCCAACTTTCCTTCCTTTTGCAATAACCATATTGCCCTTTGATATACGAAAGGACTGAGCATAGAAGACCACCTTGTAACAAAGGTCATCAAGTTGACCAACTGACATGAAACTGCGTGATAACTGAGGTACATGGCGTACATTATGCATAGTAAATTTTGAACCGTCAATGAACTACACAACCACATCTCCAATCCCCACAACATCACACTGGTAAGAGTCACCAAGTCTCACGGTACCAAGAGACTTTGCTGCATAATTAGAGAACCATTCTCTATGTGGTGTCACATGGAAAGAAGCACCAGAATCTAGCAGCCAGGTGTGGGAAAGAGAATCAGCCATAAGTGCCTCAGATGGCACAGTACTATCAAGTGTCAACACATCAGCATCATCAGAAATAGCATTAATTTCTTCAATCTTCACAGTCGAAGTAGATGGTGCAGGTAACTGTTTAACATGCCCATCAACATTGTGTCCTTTACCTTTAGCATTCTTTAATGCATAACAGTCTTTCTTCATGTGTCCTTTCTTATGACAATAATGGCATTCAATATCCTCTTCCTTGATTTACTTCTGCTCTTATTCCGTTGACCATTCTTTTCCTTGTTTTTGCTCCTGCCACGTTGTTGATTCTTTCCTTGGTAAGAATCACGAACATTATATGCATCTCCACTCTGAGTGCCAACCATAGATTTTCTACGAATCTCCTCACTCAAGAGTGCTCCACATATGTCATCATAGACGAGTTTACCACCTGGTGCACTATTGCTAATAGCTGTGCAAAATGTATCGCATGATGATGGCAGGGTGCATAACAGCAATACTGCTTTCATTTCATTGTCCATATCCATTTTCTGAGCCTGTAACTGGGAGAATATGGCATCAAACTCATTTAGATGAGCAGCAACACTATCTGTGTCCTTCATACGAAGGTCGTATAATTTTCTCATCAGATATACTTTATTTGATGCCGTCTCTTTTTCATATGTATTGCATAACTTCTTCGAAAGCTCCTCTGCACTTTCACAGTCTAATATTGTAAAGTAAACATTATCTGGTAGGTGCAAGCGAATGGTAGACCTGGCCATTTCATCTAACTCATCCCAATCATCTTCATCCATGTCAGCAGGCTTCTTTGAAATCCCATTTACTGGCTTCCATTGCCTTCTTTGAATCAGCACATCTTTAATCTGATTCTTCCATAGAGCAAAGTTTGTGCCATCAAATTTTCGGATCTCAAAATGTTCTTTGCCCTGCAAGTTATAGCTCCTCCTCGGAACGCTAGCACTAGACCCTGATCCACCGGATGTGCCTGAGACCTCTGATGCCATGATCGTAGAGAACTGAATAGAATGATAATGGAGCTAGAAGAGTCCAAACACCAACAAATAAGTGTATCAAGGAGTAAATCGACCACTATATAGTTGACTAAACCAGAAATCTGGAAAAATTTTGCCAGAGTATCCTCTGCACAATTAGCATATGACCAATGTCAAAGTATCATAAAACTGCAAGTACTGACATGTCTACCTGCATAGTGAATCACTGACTCCACTGTATATAATCAGTTACCCAATAGAAGCCAACTAGGCTTATCGAGCACCTATGAACAACTATCATACATCTCCTATGGCGAGGCTGGGTAAGTCTTCCACCTGCATCACCGAAGAGACCCCGACATCTGGGTGTCTCCCAGTTAAGAAAACCTCACCACGACCCTCTTTATCAAACGTAAAAGGCTTTATGCAAAGAACGTAACCGCTATATCAATGCACACATGGACGTACATAAGCGGTATCCACAGAAGCGTACATGGTGTGTATGTGCTCAATATATGCAGTAAAATGACACTGAAAGGCTGAATACACTGCCCAAGAACTAGCCAATAACACCTGCAAGTGTCTGTTAACTCTGATGTTTTAAGCTTTAAAAACCTGCATAAATTTGCAGCGACTGCTCCCACCAAAACTGAAAACCCCTCGAGAAACTTGTAGTTTTACGAGTGTGGCTGAAAATACAGCCCCAAAGGTTGATATTTATTGTCTGAGAAGTACAAGGAACACTCTTCTTGATGTTCTTGGACCTGTGTGAAGAGAACTACGTGCAAAAGTACTCCGAAATGGCTCCAAAAAACACCCCAAAATTGCTTCAGAAATAGGCTTTAAAAACAAAAATGAAGCTTTGAGGGACCAAAACTTGTTCAAGGTAATGTCAACCTTAGTCTTTCCCCCTCTTCAAACACCAAAAGAGTGTAGCTTAGTGGCAAGAGATTGCCACGGTTAAGCGAGCTCTGGGGGGAACAGTACTGGGATGGGTGACCTCCCGGGAAGTACCGGGAACCTCTATACTCCTTGATCGTTGAGGTCCTCCCTCGCGCGCAGCCAACGGCGCCAACGGTTACTTCGGTGACTCGGATGACAAGGTATGCCAAGGTCTATGCCTTGGTCTCCGCCTTAGTCGTAAGCCTTGAAGTATTTCGATGGCGATGCACCACACTGCACTCTCCTTATCGAGAGCTCCACGACGATATGCTCGGAGTAGAAAACCGAGCTCTTGACGTCACACACAGTACTCCGCACAGAGGTTGTAGAATACGCAGAAAACGCAGTACACAGGGAGCACGAAGACAGACTCCTTAGGTCTTACAAATGCGGTCGAACTTACAGTCTGTGACCGACCAGGCCACTATATGTTTTATTAAAGAACATATACAAAGAAGTGTCCGGTGGCCATTTGTCCTTTCGCATGGACACTAACGGTAACAATCTCCCACTAAAGGCCAATATGGCCAGAGTAACTATGGGAGAAAAAAGAAAGAATGATAAAGAATACCTGAGTGTAAGTATACAAACTATACCTCCTACCTGATGGGCATGTTACACAGTATACAAGTGACTGCGTAAGATCAAGAATCAAGTAACCCCCATCAAGTGACAACAGTGTCGAAAGCTATCCTGTGGTAGAGCTTTAGTCAAAACATCTGCAGCATTATCTCGAGTGTGAACCTTCTCAAGAATAATGCTCTCAGTGGCTAAGCAATCTCTAATGAAGTGATACCTCACCTCAATGTGCTTGGTCTTTGGATGATAGACCGGATTCTTAGCCAAAGCAATGGCACTCTGACTATCACTGATCAAGTAAGGTACATGCTGAGGCAAACCCATATCACAAGCAAGATGAGAAAGCCACAATGCTTCCTTACATGCCTCACTTGCTGCAACATACTCTGCTTCTGTGGTGGAACCAGCTGTACATTCTTGAAGACGAGATCTCCAACTCTTGTGAAAAGAATCCAACTCACTCTTCATGGCACGCTCCCACTTGACATGATCCTCTGTCTGCATAGCCTCTTTGTAGCAAGAGGGCTCACCGGCATCTGTTAGCATAACAAAATCTAAACCTGGAACATATCTATCAGGTGGATATGAGACACGTGCAGAACGTCTCAATGGTTGCTGAACAGGAACATGTGCAGACTGATCTGAATGGACATTCTCTTGAACATCCCTATGTGTAGCCTTTTTATGCATGCTAACCGGAGGACTAGTATCCTCAAACACCACTCTTCTCACTTCAACCTCCTTAATCGGCTGTTTATGCATCTTAGACTCATTAAAAATGACATCACTACTTCTGATCACTGACCATGTTTCAGGATCCCATAAGCGATATCCAAATTGTCCTTCTCGACCATATCCAAGAAAAATGCATTTCTTTGACTTATGGTCCAACTTCTGTCTAAGATTCTTGGGTATATGAACATATGCTTCACACCCAAAAACTCGAAGATGATCATAATATGGTGGTTTCCCTGTCCATAACTCTTGTGCCACTTTCAGACCTTTGGCAGTACTAGGTGAAAGGTTAATCACATGAAGTGTAGTCAATACTGCTTCTGCCCAAAAACCTTGTGAGAGGTTTGCATGATGCAACATAGAGACTACTCTATCTTGAATAGTTCTATTCATCCTCTCAGCTACACCATTCTGTATTGGGGTATAAGGAGCTGTAAACTCTCTACGAATCCCTCTACACTGACAAAAAAGGCCGAATTCATGTGAGGTATACTCACCCCCATTATCTGAACGTAAAGCCTTAAGCTTAGTTCCTTTTTCAGTCTCAACTCAAGCAAGCCATTTTCTGAAAGTAGGAAATACATCATCCTTCGATTTGATAGGATATACCCAGACTTTTCTAGTAGCATCATCTATGAAAGTGACAAAGTAAAGAGAACCACCTAAGGACCTAGTGGGCATAGGACCACACACATCTGTATGAACAAGATCTAAAGGCTGAATTGAAGAATCAATGTGCGTTTTATGCACATTTCTGGTTTGCTTTCCATATTGACAATGCTCACAAAATGAAAAATCAGAGAAAGATAACACAGGTAAGTAGCCAGAACGAGAAAGATTTTCCATTCCACTACGAGATATATGGCCCAAACGACCATGCCAAATACAAGCCATAGGCTGTTCAGTAACAGCTAACAAGTGTTCTTTCTGTGATACAAATAAAGGGTAAAGTGAGCCAACTTTCCTTCCTTTTGCAATAACCATATTGCCCTTTGATATACAAAAGGACTGAGCATAGAAGACCACCTTGTAACCAAGGTCATCAAGTTGACCAACTGACATGAAACTGCGTGATAACTGAGGTACATGGCGTACATTATGCATAGTAAATTTTGAACCGTCAATGAACTACACAACCACATCTCCAATCCCCACAACATCACACTGGTAAGAGTCACCAAGTCTCACGGTACCAAGAGACTTTGCTGCATAATTAGAGAACCATTCTCTATGTGGTGTCACATGGAAAGAAGCACCAGAATCTAGCAGCCAGGTGTGGGAAAGAGAATCAGCCATAAGTGCCTCAGATGGCACAGTACTATCAAGTGTCAACACATCATCATCATCAGAAATAGCATTAATTTCTTCAATCTTCACAGTCGAAGTAGATGGTGCAGGTAACTGTTTAACATGCCCATCAACATTCTGTCCTTTACCTTTAGCATTCTTTAATGCATAACAGTCTTTCTTCATGTGTCCTTTCTTATGACAATAATGGCATTCAATATCCTCTTCCTTGATTTACTTCTGCTCTTATTCCGTTGACCATTCTTTTCCTTGTTTTTGCTCCTGCCACGTTGTTGATTCTTTCCTTGGTAAGAATCACGAACATTATATGCATCTCCACTCTGAGTGCCAACCATAGATTTTCTACGAATCTCCTCACTCAAGAGTGCTCCACATATGTCATCATAGACGAGTTTACCACCTGGTGCACTATTGCTAATAGCTGTGCAAAATGTATCCCATGATGATGGCAGGGTGCATAACAGCAATACTGCTTTCATTTCATTGTCCATATCCATTTTTTGAGCCTGTAACTGGGAGAATATGGCATCAAACTCATTTAGATGAGCAGCAACACTATCTGTGTCCTTCATACGAAGGTCGTATAATTTTCTCATCAGATATACTTTATTTGATGCCGTCTCTTTTTCATATGTATTGCATAACTTCTTCCAAAGCTCCTCTGCACTTTCACAGTCTAATATTGTAAAGTAAATTGTATCTGGTAGGTGCAAGCGAATGGTAGACCTGGCCATTTCATCTAACTCATCCCAATCATCTTCATCCATGTCAGCAGGCTTCTTTGAAATCCCATTTACTGGCTTCCATTGCCTTCTTTGAATCAGCACATCTTTAATCTGATTCTTCCATAGAGCAAAGTTTGTGCCATCAAATTTTCGGATCTCAAAATGTTCTTTGCCCTGCAAGTTATAGCTCCTCCTCGGAACGCTAGCACTAGACCCTGATCCACCGGATGTGCCTGAGACCTCTGATGCCATGATCGTAGAGAACTGAATAGAATGATAATGGAGCTAGAAGAGTCCAAACACCAACAAATAAGTGTATCAAGGAGTAAATCGACCACTATATAGTTGACTAAACCAGAAATCTGGAAAAATTTTGCCAGAGTATCCTCTGCACAATTAGCATATGACCAATGTCAAAGTATCATAAAACTGCAAGTACTGACATCTCTACCTGCATAGTGAATCACTGACTCCACTGTATATAATCAGTTACCCAATAGAAGCCAACTAGGCTTATCGAGCACCTATGAACAACTATCATACATCTCCTATGGCGAGGCTGGGTAAGTCTTCCACCTGCATCACCGAAGAGACCCCGACATCTGGGTGTCTCCCAGTTAAGAAAACCTCACCACGACTCTCTTTATCAAACGTAAAAGGCTTTATGCAAAGAACGTAACCGCTATATCAATGCCCACATGGACGTACATAAGCGGTATCCACAGAAGCGTACATGGTGTGTATGTGCTCAATATATGCAGTAAAATGACACTGAAACGCTGAATACACTGCCCAAAAACTAGCCAATAACACCTGCAAGTGTTTGTTAACTCTGATGTTTTAGGCTTTAAAAACCTGCATAAATTTGCAGCGACTGCTCCCACCAAAACTGAAAACCCCTCGAGAAACTTGTAGTTTTACGAGTGTGGCTGAAAATACAGCCCCAAAGGTTGATATTTATTGTCTGAGAAGTACAAGGAACACTCTTCTTGATGTTCTTGGACCTGTGTGAAGAGAACTACGTGCAAAAGTACTCCGAAATGGCTCCAAAAAACACCCCAAAATTGCTTCAGAAATAGGCTTTAAAAGCAAAAATGAAGCTTTGAGGGACCAAAACTTGTTCAAGGTAATGTCAACCTTAGTCTTTCCCCTTCTTCAAACACCACAAGAGTGTAGCTTAGTGGCAAGAGATTGCCATGGTTAAGCGAGCTCTGGGGGGGAACAGTACTGGGATGGGTGACCTCCCGGGAAGTACCGGGAACCTCTATATTCCTTGATCGTTGAGGTCCTCCCTCGCGCGCAGCCAACGGCGCCAACGGTGACTTCGGTGACTCGGATGACAAGGTATGCCAAGGTCTATGCCTTGGTCGCCGCCTTAGTCGTAAGCCTTGAAGTATTTCGATGGCGATGCACCACACTGCACTCTCCTTATCGAGAGCTCCACGACGATATGCTCGGAGTAGAAAACCGAGCTCTTGACGTCACACACAGTACTCCGCACAGAGGTTGTAGAATACGCAGAAAACGCAGTACACAGGGAGCACGAAGACAGACTCCTTAGGTCCTACAAATGCGGTCGAACTTACAGTCTGTGACTGACCAGGCCACTATATGTTTTATTAAAGAACATATACAAAGAAGTGTCCGGTGGGCATTTGGCCTTTCACATGGACACTAACGGTAACAATCATTGTGGTAAACTAGGACATTATGCAAATGATTGTTGGCAAAAGAATGGAAGGCTGAATGGAGGCAACCAAAGGAGCCAAAACTACTATGGGAGTACATCAAGTGAAGGAGACAAGCAAAGCATGCTTGCCATGAAGCATGAGTACAACTACTCGAGAAGTGATGATAAAAAATGGTTCATAGATTCAGGTTGAAGCAACCATATGACATGCTAAGGAGATTTATTCACAACGCTACAAGATCCAAGTGGAAAGGAAGGAAAAAAGGTAGGATGTTCACTTTGGACATTCAACAACCACATGGAAAGGTGATGTATATTCAGTTTGGAAACTAAGGGATTGTTGAAATCGATTTGTGGCACAAAAGGTTTGGACATATCAACATTCCCAAGCTCAAGGACATGAGCAACCATGAAGTGGTAAGAGGTCTTCCAAGATTCAATGATGTTGGACTACATGAGTTTTATGAAGCATGCCAACTAGGAAAGCAAACTCGACAACCATTCAAGAAAAGCAACTATGTGGCAAGGAATGTCCTCGACTTGATACACACGGATGTGTGGGGACCAACCATCACAACAACCATTAGTGGCTGGTAATAGATATTCTGTCACTTTTATTGATGATCATTCAAGAAAACTATGGATGTTTTGCATAAAACAAAAATCAGATGTGTTCTCCATGTTCAAGAGATTTAAAGCACAGGTAGAAAAGGAAACAGGACGCTACATAAAGACCTTGAGGTCCGATGGAGGAGGAGAATATTTCTGCCAAGAATTTTCAGATTGTCTTTATGAAAATGGCATCAAGCGACAATATACATGTAGGTACACGCCTCAACAAAATGGAATAGCTGAAAGGAAAAATAGACATATCACAGAAGTTGCAAGGTGCATGCTCAACCAGATGAAGGTGCCACTAAACTATTGGGCGGAAGCAGCTAGTACGGTTGTTTATTTGATGAACAAGTGCACAACGGCTGGCGTGCATAATCTAACTCTCGAGGAGGTTTATTCTGGTAAGAAACCTTACCTTACACATCTCAAAGTTTTTGTATGTGTGTGTTATGTTCACATCCCTCAAGAACTAAGGACAAAGATGGAGGCAAAGTCATAAAAATGTATTTTCATTGGATATTCATCGGAGCAAAAGGGATATAGCTGCTACAATCCGGTGACAAAGGAGTTACGAGTCTCACAAGATGTGGTATTTGATGAGCTAAGACCATGGTTTGGAGACAAAGGGAAAGAGAAGATTCTTGAAGAAGATTGCAACGATGATGCAGGTGCTATCCAAGAAGAATTTCAGCAAATAAGCACTCAAATGTCACGTCTAGAAGCTTCTACATCACTTGGAGAAAGTTCAACATGGAAGGGGAGCTGAAATACTTTTTAGGCATTGAGATATTCTACGGGAAAGATGGCATCT